>JAWNPA010000012.1:0-345000 GCA_035045345.1 Drosophila hamatofila
TATTAATCCATTTTTCATACGGTAAAATTAATGAGCATAACTAGCTTCCTGTATACATTTGATGTGTTCAAAATAAAATTTGTTTCAATTTGCTTAGTATTAGAGATATATAAGAAATATTTCTTAAATCTTATATTACCAGCAGTTTATAATGTAAATGAATGGATATTGTATGTTGGGCAGCACTAAATATTATATATTTTGCTTAATTTCGTTTAATATTAAAGAATTATGTGGAATACTAAAACATTTTAAGTACTATTCAGTTTAGTAATTATATATGAATACATTTTTCATACGGTAAAATTAATGAGCATAACTAGTTTTGCTGTTCATATTTGATGTGCTCAAAATAAAATTTCTTTCAATTTGCTTAGTATTAGAGACATATCAAAAATATTTCTTAAATCTTTAATTACCAGCAGTTTATAATGTAAATATTTGAAAATTGTATGTTTGCCAGCACTAAATATTATATATTTTGTTTAATTTCGTTTAATATTAAAGAATTATGTGGAATACTAAATTATGTGGAATACTAATGAGCATAACTATCTTTCCTGTACACATTTGATGTGTTCAAAATAAAATTTGTTTCAATTTGCTTAGTATTAGAGATATATAAGAAATATTTCTTAAATCTTATATTACCAGCAGTTTATAATGTAAATATTTGGATATTGTATGTTGGGAAGCACTAAATATTATATATTTTGCTTAATTTCGTTTAATATTAAAGATTTATGTGGAATACTAAAACATTTTAAGTACTATTCAGTTTAGTAATTATATATGAATACATTTTTCATACGGTAAAATTAATAAGCATAACTAGCTTTGCTGTTCATATTTGATGTGCTCGAAATAAAATTCCTTTCAATTTGCTTAGTATTAGAGACATATCAAAAATATTTCTTAAATCTTTAGTTACCAGCAGTTTATAATGTAAATATTTGAAAATTGTATGTTTGCCAGCACTAAATATTATATATTTTGTTTAATTTCGTTTAATATTAAAGAATTATGTGGAATACTAAATTATGTGGAATACTTAATGAGCATAACTATCTTTCCTGTACACATTTGATGTGTTTAAAATAAAATTTGTTTCAATTTGATTAGTATTAGAGATATATAAGAAATATTTCTTAAATCTTATATTACCAGCAGTTTATAATGTAAATATTTGGATATTGTATGTTGGGCAGCACTAAATATTATATATTTTGCTTAATTTCGTTTAATATTAAAGATTTATGTGGAATACTAAAACATTTTAAGTACTATTCAGTTTAGTAATTATATATGAATACATTTTTCATACGGTAAAATTAATGAGCATAACTAGCTTTGCTGTTCATATTTGATGTGCTCAAAATAAAATTTGTTTAAATTTGCTTAGTATTAGAGATATATACGAAATATTTCTTAAATCTTTTATTATTAGCAGTTTATAACGTAAATGTTTTGCATGTTGGGAGCATAAAAATTAATGTTGTTTATTATGTAAGGGAATACTAAAACATTTTAAGTACTATTCAGTTTAGTAATTATATATTAATACATTATTCATACGGTAAAATTAATAAGCATAACTAGCTTTCCTGTACACATTTGATGTGTTCAAAATAAAATTTGTTTCAATTTGCTTAGTATTAGAGATATATGCTACCAGCAGTTTATAATGTAAATATTTGAATATTTTATGTATGCCAGCACTAAATTTCGTTTAATTTCGTTTAAAATTAAAGTATTATGTGGAATACTAAAACATTTTAAGTACTATTCAGATTAGTAATTATATATGAATACATTTTTCATACGGTAAAATTAATAAGCATAACTAGCTTTGCTGTTCATATTTGATGTACTCAAAACAAAATTTGTTTCAATTTACTTAGTATTAATAAGAAATATTTCTTATACTGTAAATATTTGGATATTGTATGTTGGGCAGCACTAAATATTATATAATTTGCAGTTTATAATGTAAATATTTGAATATTTTATGTATGCCAGCACTAAATATTATATATTTTGATTAATTTCGTTTAAAATTAAAGTATTATGTGGAATACTAAAACATTTTAAGTACTATTCAGTTTAGTAATTATATATGAATACATTTTTCATACGGTAAAATTAATGAGCATAACTAGCTTTCCTGTACACATTTGATGTGTTCACAATTAAATTTGTTTCAATTTGCTTAGTATTTGAGATATATAGAAATATTTCTTAATTCTTATGTTACCAGCAGTTTATAATGTAAATATTTGGATATTTTATGTATGCCAGCACTAAATATTATATATTTTGCTTAATTTCGTTTAATATTAAAGAATTATGTGGAATACTAAAACATTTTAAGTACTATTCAGTTTAGTAATTATATATGAATACATTTTTCATACGGTAAAATTAATGAGCATAACTAGCTTTGCTGTTCATATTTGATGTGCTCAAAATAAAATTTCTTTCAAATTTGCTTAGTATTAGAGATATATTAGAAATACTTTCTTAAATATTTTACTGTATGTACAGCATCTAAATATTATATATTTGTTTAATTTCGTTTAAAATTAAAGTATTATGTGGAATACTAAAACATTTTAAGTACTATTCAGTTTAGTAATTATATATTAATACATTTTTCATACGGTAAAATTAATGAGCATAACTAGCTTTCCTGTACACATTTGATGTGTTCAAAATAAAATTTGTTTCAATTTGCTTAGTATTAGAGATATATAAGAAATATTTCTTAAATCTTATATTACCAGCAGTTTATAATGTAAATATTTGAATATTGTATGTATGCCAGCACTAAATATTATATATTTTGTTTAATTTCGTTTAATATTAAAGAATTATGTGGAATACTAAAACATTTTAAGTACTATTCAGTTTAGTAATTATATATGAATACATTTTTCATACGGTAAAATTAATAAGCATAACTAGCTTTGCTGTTCATATTTGATGTGCTCAAAATAAAATTTCTTTCAATTTGCTTAGTATTAGAGACATATCAAAAATATTTCTTAAATCTTTAATTACCAGCAGTTTATAATGTAAATATTTGAAAATTGTATGTTTGCCAGCACTAAATATTATATATTTTGTTTAATTTCGTTTAATATTAAAGAATTATGTGGAATACTAAATTATGTGGAATACTAATGAGCATAACTATCTTTCCTGTACACATTTGATGTGTTTAAAATAAAATTTGTTTCAATTTGATTAGTATTAGAGATATATAAGAAATATTTCTTAAATCTTATATTACCAGCAGTTTATAATGTAAATATTTGGATATTGTATGTTGGGAAGCACTAAATATTATATATTTTGCTTAATTTCGTTTAATATTAAAGATTTATGTGGAATACTAAAACATTTTAAGTACTATTCAGTTTAGTAATTATATATGAATACATTTTTCATACGGTAAAATTAATAAGCATAACTAGCTTTGCTGTTCATATTTGATGTGCTCAAAACAAAATTTGTTTCAATTTGCTTAGTATTAGAGATATATAAGAAATATTTCTTAAATCTTATATTACCAGCAGTTTATAATGTAAATATTTGGATATTGTATGTTGGGCAGCACTAAATATTATATATTTTGTTTAATTTCGTTTAATATTAAAGATATTATGTGGAATACTAAAACATTTTAAGTACTATTCAGTTTAGTAATTATATATGAATACATTTTTCATACGGTAAAATTAATGAGCATAACTAGCTTTGCTGTTCATATTTGATGTGCTCAAAATAAAATTTGTTTCAATTTGCTTAGTATTAGAGATATATAAGAAATATTTCTTAAATCTTATATTACCACAGTTTTTTATGTATATTTAATATTTGTTGGAATATATATTTGTTTAATTTCGTTTAAAATTAAAGTATTATGTGGAATACTAAAACATTTTAAGTACTATTCAGTTTAGTAATTATATATTAATACATTTTTCATACGGTAAAATTAATGAGCATAACTAGCTTTCCTGTACACATTTGATGTGTTCAAAATAAAATTTGTTTCAATTTGCTTAGTATTAGAGAATATAGAATGTTTCTTAATCCAGCAGTTTATAATGTAAATATTTGAATATTTTATGTATGCCAGCACTAAATATTATATATTTTGTTTAATTTCGTTTAAAATTAAAGTATTATGTGGAATACTAAAACATTTTAAGTACTATTCAGTTTAGTAATTATATATGAATACATTTTTCATACGGTAAAATTAATAAGCATAACTAGCTTCTCTGTTCATATTTGATGTGCTCAAAATAAAATTTGTTTCAATTTGCTTAGTATTAGAGATATATAAGAAATATTTCTTATACTGTAAATATTTGGATATTGTATGTTGGGCAGCACTAAATCTTATATAATTAGCAGTTTATAATGTAAATATTTGAATATTTTATGTATGCCAGCACTAAATATTATATATTTTGTTTAATTTCGTTTAATATTAAAGAATTATGTGGAATACTAAAACATTTTAAGTACTATTCAGTTTAGTAATTATATATTAATACATTTTTCATACGGTAAAATTAATGAGCATAACTAGCTTTCCTGTACACATTTGATGTGTTCAAAATAAAATTTGTTTCAATTTGCTTAGTATTAGAGATATATAAGAAATATTTCTTAAATCTTATATTACCAGCAGTTTATAATGTAAATATTTGGATATTGTATGTTGGGCAGCACTAAATATTATATATTTTGCTTAATTTCGTTTAATATTAAAGATTTATGTGGAATACTAAAACATTTTAAGTACTATTCAGTTTAGTAATTATATATGAATACATTTTTCATACGGTAAAATTAATGAGCATAACTAGCTTTGCTGTTCATATTTGATGTGCTCAAAATAAAATTTCTTTAAATTTGCTAAGTATTAGAGATATATACGAAATATTTCTTAAATCTTTAATATTTGTTTAATTTCGTTTAAAATTAAAGTATCATGTGGAATACTAAAACATTTTAAGTACTATTCAGTTTAGTAATTATATATTAATACATTTTTCATACGGTAAAATTAATAAGCATAACTAGCTTTCCTGTACACATTTGATGTGTTCAAAATAAAATTTGTTTCAATTTGCTTAGTATTAGAGATATATGCTACCAGCAGTTTATAATGTAAATATTTGAATATTTTATGTATGCCAGCACTAAATATTATATATTTTGTTTAATTTCGTTTAAAATTAAAGTATTATGTGGAATACTAAAATATTTTAAGTACTATTCAGTTTAGTAATTATATATGAATACATTTTTCATACGGTAAAATTAATAAGCATAACTAGCTTCTCTGTTCATATTTGATGTGCTCAAAACAAAATTTGTTTCAATTTGCTTAGTATTAGAGATATATAAGAAATATTTCTTATACTGTAAATATTTGGATATTGTATGTTGGGCAGCACTAAATATTATATAATTTGCAGTTTATAATGTAAATATTTGAATATTTTATGTATGCCAGCACTAAATATTATATATTTTGTTTAATTTCGTTTAATATTAAAGAATTATGTGGAATACTAAAACATTTTAAGTACTATTCAGTTTAGTAATTATATATTAATACATTTTTCAAACGGTAAAATTAATAAGCATAACTAGCTTTCCTGTACACATTTGATGTGTTCAAAATAAAATTTGTTTCAATTTGCTTAGTATTAGAGATATATAAGAAATATTTCTTAAATCTTATATTACCAGCAGTTTATAATTTAAATATATGGATATTGTATGTTGGGCAGCACTAAATATTATATATTTTGCTTAATTTCGTTTAATATTAAAGAATTATGTGGAATACTAAAACATTTTAAGTACTATTCAGTTTAGTAATTATATATTAATACATTTTTCATACGGTAAAATTAATAAGCATAACTAGCTTTCCTGTACACATTTGATGTGTTCAAAATAAAATTTGTTTCAATTTGCTTAGTATTAGAGATATATAAGAAATATTTCTTAAATCTTATATTACCAGCAGTTTATAATGTAAATATTTGGATATTGTATGTTGGGCAGCACTAAATATTATATATTTTGCTTAATTTCGTTTAATATTAAAGAACTATGTGGAATACTAAAACATTTTAGGTACTATTCAGTTTAGTAATTATATATGAATACATTTTTCATACGGTAAAATTAATGAGCATAACTAGCTTTGCTGTACACATTTGATGTGTTCAAAATTAAATTTGTTTCAATTTGCTTAGTATTAGAGATATATAAGAAATATTTCTTAAATCTTATGTTACCAGCAGTTTAAATTGTAAATATTTGGATATTGTATGTTGGGCAGCACTAAATATTATATAATTTGCAGTTTATAATGTAAATATTTGAATATTTTATGTATGCCAGCACTAAATATTATATATTTTGTTTAATTTCGTTTAAAATTAAAGTATTATGTGATATACTAAAACATTTTAAGTACTATTCAGTTTAGTAATTATATATTAATCCATTTTTCATACGGTAAAATTAATGAGCATAACTAGCTTCCTGTACACATTTGATGTGTTCAAAATAAAATTTGTTTCAATTTGCTTAGTATTAGAGATATATAAGAAATATTTCTTAAATCTTATATTACCAGCAGTTTATAATGTAAATATATGTATATTGTATGTTGGGCAGCACTAAATATTATATATTTTGCTTAATTTCGTTTAATATTAAAGAATTATGTGGAATACTAAAACATTTTAAGTACTATTCAGTTTAGTAATTATATATTAGTACATTTTTCATAAGGTAAAATAATAAGCATAACTAGCTTTCCTGTACACATTTGATGTGTTCAAAATAAAATTTGTTTCAATTTGCTAAGTATTAGAGATATATAAGAAATATTTCTTAAATCTTATGTTACCAGCAGTTTATAATGTAAATACTTAAATATTTTATGTATGCCAGCACTAAATATTATATATTTTGTTTAATTTCGTTTAAAATTAAAGTATTATGTGGAATACTAAAACATTTTAAGTACTATTCAGTTTAGTAATTATATATTAATACATTTTTCATACGGTAAAATTAATGAGCATAACTAGCTTTCCTGTACACATTTGATGTGTTCAAAATAAAATTTGTTTCAATTTGCTTAGTATTAGAGATATATAAGAAATATTTCTTAAATCTTATATTACCAGCAGTTTATAATGTAAATGAATGGATATTGTATGTTGGGCAGCACTAAATATTATATATTTTGCTTAATTTCGTTTAATATTAAAGAATTATGTTGAATACTAAAACATTTTAAGTACTATTCAGTTTAGTAATTATATATGAATACATTTTTCATACGGTAAAATTAATGAGCATAACTAGTTTTGCTGTTCATATTTGATGTGCTCAAAATAAAATTTCTTTCAATTTGCTTAGTATTAGAGACAAAAATATTTCTTAAATCTTTAATTACCAGCAGTTTATAATGTAAATATTTGAAAATTGTATGTTTGCCAGCACTAAATATTATATATTTTGTTTAATTTCGTTTAATATTAAAGAATTATGTGGAATACTAAATTATGTGGAATACTAATGAGCATAACTATCTTTCCTGTACACATTTGATGTGTTCAAAATAAAATTTGTTTCAATTTGCTTAGTATTAGAGATATATAAGAAATATTTCTTAAATCTTATATTACCAGCAGTTTATAATGTAAATATATGGATATTGTATGTTGGGCAGCACTAAATATTATATATTTTGCTTAATTTCGTTTAATATTAAAGAATTATGTGGAATACTAAAACATTTTAAGTACTATTCAGTTTAGTAATTATATATGAATACATTTTTCATACGGTAAAATTAATAAGCATAACTAGCTTTGCTGTTCATATTTGATGTGCTCAAAATAAAATTTGTTTCAATTTGCTTAGTATTATAGACATATTAGAAATATTTCTTAAATCTTTAATTACCAGCAGTTTATAATGTAAATATTTGAATATTTTATGTATGCCAGCACTAAATATTATATATTTTGTTTAATTTCGTTTAATATTAAAGAATTATGTGGAATACTAAAACATTTTAAGTACTATTCAGTTTAGTAATTATATATTAATACATTTTTCATACGGTAAAATTAATAAGCATAACTAGCTTTCCTGTACACATTTGATGTGCTCAAAATAAAATTTGTTTCAATTTGCTTAGTATTAGAGATATATAAGAAATATTTCTTAAATCTTATATTACCAGCAGTTTATAATGTAAATATTTGGATATTGTATGTTGGGCAGCACTAAATATTATATATTTTGCTTAATTTCGTTTAATATTAAAGAATTATGTGGAATACTAAAACATTTTAGGTACTATTCAGTTTAGTAATTATATATGAATACATTTTTCATACGGTAAAATTAATGAGCATAACTAGCTTTGCTGTACATATTTGATGTGCTCAAAATAAAATTTCTTTCAATTTGCTTAGTATTATAGACATATTAGAAATATTTCTTAAATCTTTAATTACCAGCAGTTTATAATGTAAATATTTGAATATTTTATGTATGCCAGCACTAAATATTATATATTTTGTTTAATTTCGTTTAATATTAAAGAATTATGTGGAATACTAAAACATTTTAAGTACTATTCAGTTTAGTAATTATATATGAATACATTTTTCATACGGTAAAATTAATGAGCATAACTAGCTTTGCTGTACACATTTGATGTGTTCAAAATAAAATTTGTTTCAATTTGCTTAGTATTAGAGATATATAAGAAATATTTCTTAAATCTTATGTTACCAGCAGTTTATAATGTAAATATTTGAATATTTTATGTATGCCAGCACTAAATATTATATATTTTGTTTAATTTCGTTTAAAATTAAAGTATTATGTGATATACTAAAACATTTTAAGTACTATTCAGTTTAGTAATTATATATTAATCCATTTTTCATACGGTAAAATTAATGAGCATAACTAGCTTCCTGTATACATTTGATGTGTTCAAAATAAAATTTGTTTCAATTTGCTTAGTATTAGAGATATATAAGAAATATTTCTTAAATCTTATATTACCAGCAGTTTATAATGTAAATATATGTATATTGTATGTTGGGCAGCACTAAATATTATATATTTTGCTTAATTTCGTTTAATATTAAAGAATTATGTGGAATACTAAAACATTTTAAGTACTATTCAGTTTAGTAATTATATATTAGTACATTTTTCATACGGTAAAATAATAAGCATAACTAGCTTTCCTGTACACATTTGATGTGTTCAAAATAAAATTTGTTTCAATTTGCTAAGTATTAGAGATATATAAGAAATATTTCTTAAATCTTATGTTACCAGCAGTTTATAATGTAAATACTTAAATATTTTATGTATGCCAGCACTAAATATTATATATTTTGTTTAATTTCGTTTAAAATTAAAGTATTATGTGATATACTAAAACATTTTAAGTACTATTCAGTTTAGTAATTATATATTAATACATTTTTCATACGGTAAAATTAATGAGCATAACTAGCTTCCTGTATACATTTGATGTGTTCAAAATAAAATTTGTTTCAATTTGCTTAGTATTAGAGATATATAAGAAATATTTCTTAAATCTTATATTACCAGCAGTTTATAATGTAAATGAATGGATATTGTATGTTGGGCAGCACTAAATATTATATATTTTGCTTAATTTCGTTTAATATTAAAGAATTATGTGGAATACTAAAACATTTTAAGTACTATTCAGTTTAGTAATTATATATGAATACATTTTTCATACGGTAAAATTAATGAGCATAACTAGTTTTGCTGTTCATATTTGATGTGCTCAAAATAAAATTTCTTTCAATTTGCTTAGTATTAGAGACAAAAATATTTCTTAAATCTTTAATTACCAGCAGTTTATAATGTAAATATTTGAAAATTGTATGTTTGCCAGCACTAAATATTATATATTTTGTTTAATTTCGTTTAATATTAAAGAATTATGTGGAATACTAAATTATGTGGAATACTAATGAGCATAACTATCTTTCCTGTACACATTTGATGTGTTCAAAATAAAATTTGTTTCAATTTGCTTAGTATTAGAGATATATAAGAAATATTTCTTAAATCTTATGTTACCAGCAGTTTATAATGTAAATATTTGGATATTGTATGTTGGGAAGCACTAAATATTATATATTTTGCTTAATTTCGTTTAATATTAAAGATTTATGTGGAATACTAAAACATTTTAAGTACTATTCAGTTTAGTAATTATATATGAATACATTTTTCATACGGTAAAATTAATAAGCATAACTAGCTTTGCTGTTCATATTTGATGTGCTCAAAACAAAATTTGTTTCAATTTGCTTAGTATTATAGACATATTAGAAATATTTCTTAAATCTTTAATTACCAGCAGTTTATAATGTAAATATTTGAATATTTTATGTATGCCAGCACTAAATATTATATATTTTGTTTAATTTCGTTTAAAATTAAAGTATTATGTGGAATACTAAAACATTTTAAGTACTATTCAGTTTAGTAATTATATATTAATACATTTTTCATACGGTAAAATTAATGAGCATAACTAGCTTTCCTGTACACATTTGATGTGTTCAAAATAAAATTTGTTTCAATTTGCTTAGTATTAGAGATATATAAGAAATATTTCTTAAATCTTATATTACCAGCAGTTTATAATGTAAATATTTGAATATTGTATGTATGCCAGCACTAAATATTATATATTTTGCTTAATTTCGTTTAATATTAAAGAATTATGTGGAATACTAAAACATTTTAAGTACTATTCAGTTTAGTAATTATATATTAATACATTTTTCATACGGTAAAATTAATAAGCATAACTAGCTTTCCTGTACATATTTGATGTGTTCAAAATAAAATTTGTTTCAATTTGCTTAGTATTAGAGATATATAAGAAATATTTCTTAAATCTTATGTTACCAGCAGTTTATAATGTAAATATTTGAATATTTTATGTATGCCAGCACTAAATATTATATATTTTGTTTAATTTCGTTTAATATTAAAGAATTATGTGGAATACTAAAACATTTTAAGTACTATTCAGTTTAGTAATTATATATTAATACATTTTTCATACGGTAAAATTAATGAGCATAACTAGCTTTGCTGTACACATTTGATGTGTTCAAAATAAAATTTGTTTCAATTTGCTTAGTATTAGAGATATATAAGAAATATTTCTTAAATCTTATGTTACCAGCAGTTTATAATGTAAATATTTGAATATTTTATGTATGCCAGCACTAAATATTATATATTTTGTTTAATTTCGTTTAAAATTAAAGTATTATGTGGAATACTAAAACATTTTAAGTACTATTCAGTTTAGTAATTATATATTAATACATTTTTCATACGGTAAAATTAATGAGCATAACTAGCTTTGCTGTTCATATTTGATGTGCTCAAAATAAAATTTGTTTCAATTTGCTTAGTATTAGAGATATATAAGAAATATTTCTTATTTTGTAAATATTTGGATATTGTATGTTGGGCACATAAATCTTATAGTTACCAGCAGTTTATAATGTAAATATTTGAATATTTTATGTATGCCAGCACTAAATATTATATATTTTGTTTAATTTCGTTTAATATTAAAGAATTATGTGGAATACTAAAACATTTTAAGTACTATTCAGTTTAGTAATTATATATTAATACATTTTTCATACGGTAAAATTAATGAGCATAACTAACTTTCCTGTACATATTTGATGAGCCAGCACTAAATATTAAATATTTTGTTTCAATTTGCTTAGTATTAGAGAATAATGTATATACTAGAAACATTTCTAAGTACATTCTTTTAGTAGTTATATTAAGCATTTTATAATGTAAATATTAATGAGCATAACTAACTTTTGTATGTATTTGCCAGCACTAAATATTATATATTTTGTTTAATTTCGTTTAATATTAAAGAATTATGTGGAATACTAAAACATTTTAAGTACTATTCAGTTTAGTAATTATATATTAATACATTTTTCATACGGTAAAATTAATGAGCATAACTAGCTTTGCTGTACATATTTGATGTGCTCAAAATAAAATTTCTTTCAATTTGCTTAGTATTATAGACATATTAGAAATATTTCTTAAATCTTTAATTACCAGCAGTTTATAATGTAAATATTTGAATATTTTATGTATGCCAGCACTAAATATTATATATTTTGTTTAATTTCGTTTAAAATTAAAGTATTATGTGGAATACTAAAACATTTTAAGTACTATTCAGTTTAGTAATTATATATTAATACATTTTTCATACGGTAAAATTAATGAGCATAACTAGCTTTGCTGTACATATTTGATGTGCTGAAAATAAAATTTCTTTCAATTTGCTTAGTATTATAGACATATTAGAAATATTTCTTAAATCTTGAATTACCAGCAGTTTATAATGTAAATATTTGAATATTTTATGTATGCCAGCACTAAATATTATATATTTTGTTTAATTTCGTTTAATATTAAAGAATTATGTGGAATACTAAAACATTTTAAGTACTATTCAGTTTAGTAATTATATATTAATACATTTTTCATACGGTAAAATTAATAAGCATAACTAGCTTTGCTGTACACATTTGATGTGTTCAAAATAAAATTTGTTTCAATTTGCTTAGTATTAGAGATATATAAGAAATATTTCTTAAATCTTATGTTACCAGCAGTTTATAATGTAAATATTTGAATATTTTATGTATGCCAGCACTAAATATTATATATTTTGTTTAATTTCGTTTAAAATTAAAGTATTATGTGGAATACTAAAACATTTTAAGTACTATTCAGTTTAGTAATTATATATTAATACATTTTTCATACGGTAAAATTAATGAGCATAACTAGCTTTGCTGTACACATTTGATGTGTTCAAAATAAAATTTGTTTCAATTTGCTTAGTATTAGAGATATATAAGAAATATTTCTTAAATCTTATAATTACCAGTAATACAGTTTATAATGTAAATATTTGGATATTTTATGTATGCCAGCACTAAATATTATATATTTTGTTTAATTTCGTTTAATATTAAAGAATTATGTGGAATACTAAAACATTTTAAGTACTATTCAGTTTAGTAATTATATATTAATACATTTTTCATACGGTAAAATTAATGAGCATAACTAGCTTTGCTGTTCACATTTGATGTGCTCAAAATAAAATTTGTTTCAATTTGCTTAGTATTAGAGATATATAAGAAATATTTCTTATACTGTAAATATTTGGATATTGTATGTGGGGGCACAAATCTAATATAATTACCTGCAGTTTATAATGTAAATATTTGAATATTTTATGTATGCCAGCACTAAATATTATATATTTTGTTTAATTTCGTTTAAAATTAAAGTATTATGTGGAATACTAAAACATTTTAAGTACTATTCAGTTTAGTAATTATATATTAATACATTTTTCATACGGTAAAATTAATAAGCATAACTAGCTTTGCTGTACATATTTGATGTGCTCAAAATAAAATTTCTTTCAATTTGCTTAGTATTATAGACATATTAGAAATATTTCTTAAATCTTTAATTACCAGCAGTTTATAATGTAAAT
This sequence comes from Drosophila hamatofila, assembly GCA_035045345.1. Taxonomy (NCBI): domain Eukaryota; kingdom Metazoa; phylum Arthropoda; class Insecta; order Diptera; family Drosophilidae; genus Drosophila; species Drosophila hamatofila. The sequence continues at coordinate 13,709 of JAWNPA010000012.1, forward strand.
ATTTGAATATTTTATGTATGCCAGCACTAAATATTATATATTTTGTTTAATTTCGTTTAATATTAAAGAATTATGTGGAATACTAAAACATTTTAAGTACTATTCAGTTTAGTAATTATATATGAATACATTTTTCATACGGTAAAATTAATGAGCATAACTAGCTTTCCTGTACATATTTGATGTGCTCAAAATAAAATTTGTTTCAATTTGCTTAGTATTAGAGACATATAAGAAATATTTCTTAAATCTTATGTTACCAGCAGTTTATAATGTAAATATTTGAATATTTTATGTATGCCAGCACTAAATATTATATATTTTGTTTAATTTCGTTTAATATTAAAGTATTATGTGGAATACTAAAACATTTTAAGTACTATTCAGTTTAGTAATTATATATTAATACATTTTTCATACGGTAAAATTAATGAGCATAACTAGCTTTGCTGTACATATTTGATGTGCTCAAAATAAAATTTCTTTCAATTTGCTTAGTATTAGAGATATATAATAAATATTTCTTAAATCTTATAATTACCAGCAGTTTATAATGTAAATATTTGAATATTTTATGTATGCCAGCACTAAATATTATATATTTTGTTTAATTTCGTTTAAAATTAAAGTATTATGTGGAATACTAAAACATTTTAAGTACTATTCAGTTTAGTAATTATATATTAATACATTTTTCATACGGTAAAATTAATGAGCATAACTAGCTTTGCTGTACATATTTGATGTGCTGAAAATAAAATTTCTTTCAATTTGCTTAGTATTATAGACATATTAGAAATATTTCTTAAATCTTTAATTACCAGCAGTTTATAATGTAAATATTTGAATATTTTATGTATGCCAGCACTAAATATTATATATTTTGTTTAATTTCGTTTAATATTAAAGAATTATGTGGAATACTAAAACATTTTAAGTACTATTCAGTTTAGTAATTATATATTAATACATTTTTCATACGGTAAAATTAATGAGCATAACTAGCTTTGCTGTACACATTTGATGTGTTCAAAATAAAATTTGTTTCAATTTGCTTAGTATTAGAGATATATAAGAAATATTTCTTAAATCTTATAATTACCAAAATAATGTAATGCAGTTTATAATGTAAATATTTGAATATTGTATGTTTGCCAGCACTAAATATTATATATTTTGTTTAATTTCGTTTAATATTAAAGTATTATGTGGAATACTAAAACATTTTAAGTACTATTCAGTTTAGTAATTATATATTAATACATTTTTCATACGGTAAAATTAATGAGCATAACTAGCTTTGCTGTACACATTTGATGTGTTCAAAATAAAATTTGTTTCAATTTGCTTAGTATTAGAGATATATAAGAAATATTTCTTAAATCTTATATTACCAGCAGTTTATAATGTAAATATTTGAATATTGTATGTATGCCAGCACTAAATATTATATATTTTGTTTAATTTCGTTTAATATTAAAGTATTATGTGGAATACTAAAACATTTTAAGTACTATTCAGTTTAGTAATTATATATTAATACATTTTTCATACGGTAAAATTAATAAGCATAACTAGCTTTGCTGTACACATTTGATGTGTTCAAAATAAAATTTGTTTCAATTTGCTTAGTATTAGAGATATATAAGAAATATTTCTTAAATCTTATAATTACCAGCAGTTTATAATGTAAATATTTGAATATTTTATGTATGCCAGCACTAAATATTATATATTTTGTTTAATTTCGTTTAATATTAAAGAATTATGTGGAATACTAAAACATTTTAAGTACTATTCTGTTTAGTAATTATATATTAATACATTTTTCATACGGTAAAATTAATGAGCATAACTAGCTTTCCTGTACACATTTGATGTGTTCAAAATAAAATTTGTTTCAATTTGCTTAGTATTAGAGATATATAAAAAATATTTCTTAAATCTTATGTTACCAGCAGTTTATAATGTAAATATTTGAATATTTTATGTATGCCAGCACTAAATATTATATATTTTGTTTAATTTCGTTTAATATTAAAGAATTATGTGGAATACTAAAACATTTTAAGTACTATTCAGTTTAGTAATTATATATTAATACATTTTTCATACGGTAAAATTAATAAGCATAACTAGCTTTCCTGTACACATTTGATGTGTTCAAAATAAAATTTGTTTCAATTTGCTTAGTATTAGAGATATATAAGAAATATTTCTTAAATCTTATAGTTACCAGCAGTTTATAATGTAAATATTTGAATATTTTATGTATGCCAGCACTAAATATTATATATTTTGTTTAATTTCGTTTAATATTAAAGAATTATGTGGAATACTAAAACATTTTAAGTACTATTCAGTTTAGTAATTATATATTAATACATTTTTCATACGGTAAAACTAATAAGCATAACTAGCTTTGCTGTACACATTTGATGTGTTCAAAATAAAATTTGTTTCAATTTGCTTAGTATTAGAGATATATAAGAAATATTTCTTAAATCTTATGTTACCAGCAGTTTATAATGTAAATATTTGAATATTTTATGTATGCCAGCACTAAATATTATATATTTTGTTTAATTTCGTTTAATATTAAAGTATTATGTGGAATACTAAAACATTTTAAGTACTATTCAGTTTAGTAATTATATATTAATACATTTTTCATACGGTAAAATTAATAAGCATAACTAGCTTTCCTGTACACATTTGATGTGTTCAAAATAAAATTTGTTTCAATTTGCTTAGTATTATAGACATATAAGAAATATTTCTTAAATCTTATGTTACCAGCAGTTTATAATGTAAATATTTGAATATTTTATGTATGCCAGCACTAAATATTATATATTTTGTTTAATTTCGTTTAAAATTAAAGTATTATGTGGAATACTAAAACATTTTAAGTACTATTCAGTTTAGTAATTATATATTAATACATTTTTCATACGGTAAAATTAATAAGCATAACTAGCTTTGCTGTACATATTTGATGTGCTCAAAATAAAATTTCTTTCAATTTGCTTAGTATTATAGACATATTAGAAATATTTCTTAAATCTTTAATTACCAGCAGTTTATAATGTAAATATTTGAATATTTTATGTATGCCAGCACTAAATATTATATATTTTGTTTAATTTCGTTTAAAATTAAAGTATTATGTGGAATACTAAAACATTTTAAGTACTATTCAGTTTAGTAATTATATATTAATACATTTTTCATACGGTAAAATTAATAAGCATAACTAGCTTTCCTGTACATATTTGATGTGTTCAAAATAAAATTTGTTTCAATTTGCTTAGTATTATAGACATATTAGAAATATTTCTTAAATCTTTAATTACCAGCAGTTTATAATGTAAATATTTGAATATTTTATGTATGCCAGCACTAAATATTATATATTTTGTTTAATTTCGTTTAATATTAAAGAATTATGTGGAATACTAAAACATTTTAAGTACTATTCAGTTTAGTAATTATATATTAATACATTTTTCATACGGTAAAATTAATGAGCATAACTAGCTTTCCTGTACACATTTGATGTGTTCAAAATAAAATTTGTTTCAATTTGCTTAGTATTAGAGATATATAAGAAATATTTCTTAAATCTTATATTACCAGCAGTTTATAATGTAAATATTTGGATATTGTATGTATGCCAGCACTAAATATTATATATTTTGTTTAATTTCGTTTAATATTAAAGAATTATGTGGAATACTAAAACATTTTAAGTACTATTCAGTTTAGTAATTATATATGAATACATTTTTCATACGGTAAAATTAATGAGCATAACTAGCTTTGCTGTACACATTTGATGTGTTCAAAATAAAATTTGTTTCAATTTGCTTAGTATTAGAGATATATAAGAAATATTTCTTAAATGTTTAATTACCAGCAGTTTATAATGTAAATATTTGAATATTGTATGTATGCCAGCACTAAATATTATATATTTTGTTTAATTTCGTTTAATATTAAAGAATTATGTGGAATACTAAAACATTTTAAGTACTATTCAGTTTAGTAATTATATATTAATACATTTTTCATACGGTAAAATTAATGAGCATAACTAGCTTTCCTGTACACATTTGATGTGTTCAAAATAAAATTTCTTTCAATTTGCTTAGTATTAGAGATATATAAGAAATATTTCTTAAATCTTAAATTACCAGCAGTTTATAATGTAAATATTTGAATATTGTATGTATGCCAGCACTAAATATTATATATTTTGTTTAATTTCGTTTAATATTAAAGAATTATGTGGAATACTAAAACATTTTAAGTACTATTCAGTTTAGTAATTATATATTAATACATTTTTCATACGGTAAAATTAATGAGCATAACTAGCTTTGCTGTACACATTTGATGTGTTCAAAATAAAATTTGTTTCAATTTGCTTAGTATTAGAGATATATCAGAAATATTTCTTAAATCTTTATATTACCAGCAGTTTATAATGTAAATATTTGAATATTGTATGTATGCCAGCACTAAATATTATATATTTTGTTTAATTTCGTTTAAAATTAAAGTATTATGTGGAATACTAAAACATTTTAAGTACTATTCAGTTTAGTAATTATATATGAATACATTTTTCATACGGTAAAATTAATAAGCATAACTAGCTTTCCTGTACATATTTGACGTGCTCAAAATAAAATTTCTTTCAATTTGCTTAGTATTATAGACATATTAGAATTATTTCTTAAATCTTTAATTACCAGCAGTTTATAATGTAAATATTTGAATATTTTATGTATGCCAGCACTAAATATTATATATTTTGTTTAATTTCGTTTAATATTAAAGAATTATGTGGAATACTAAAACATTTTAAGTACTATTCAGTTTAGTAATTATATATTAATACATTTTTCATACGGTAAAATTAATAAGCATAACTAGCTTTCCTGTACACATTTGATGTGTTCAAAATAAAATTTGTTTCAATTTGCTTAGTATTAGAGATATATAAGAAATATTTCTTAAATCTTATAATTACCAGCAGTTTATAATGTAAATATTTGAATATATTATGTATGCCAGCACTAAATATTATATATTTTGTTTAATTTCGTTTAATATTAAAGAATTATGTGGAATACTAAAACATTTTATGCACTATTTTGTTTAGTAATTATATATTAATACATTTTTCATACGGTAAAATTAATGAGCATAACTAGCTTTGCTGTACACATTTGATGTGTTCAAAATAAAATTTGTTTCAATTTGCTTAGTATTAGAGATATATCAGAAATATTTCTTAAATCTTAAATTACCAGCAGTTAATAATGTAAATATTTGAATATTTTATGTATGCCAGCACTAAATATTATATATTTTGTTTAATTTCGTTTAAAATTAAAGTATTATGTGGAATACTAAAACATTTTAAGTACTATTCAGTTTAGTAATTATATATTAATACATTTTTCATACGGTAAAATTAATAAGCATAACTAGCTTTCCTGTACACATTTGATGTGTTCAAAATAAAATTTGTTTCAATTTGCTTAGTATTAGAGATATATCAGAAATATTTCTTAAATCTTTATATTACCAGCAGTTTATAATGTAAATATTTGAATATTTTATGTATGCCAGCACTAAATATTATATATTTTGTTTAATTTCGTTTCAAAATTAAAGTATTATGTGGATACTAAAACATTTTAAGTACTGTTCAATTAGTAAAATTTGTTTCAATTTGCTTAGTATTAGAGATATATAAGAAATATTTCTTAAATCTTATATTACCAGCAGTTTATAATGTAAATTTTGAATATTTTATGTATGCCAGCACTAAATATTATATATTTTGTTTAATTTCGTTTAAAATTAAAGTATTATGTGGAATACTAAAACATTTTAAGTACTATTCAGTTTAGTAATTATATATTAATACATTTTTCATACGGTAAAACTAATAAGCATAACTAGCTTTCCTGTACACATTTGATGTGTTCAAAATAAAATTTCTTTCAATTTGCTTAATATTAGAGATATATCAGAAATATTTCTTAAATCTTTAGTTACCAGCAGTTTATAATGTAAATATTTGAATATTGTATGTATGCCAGCACTAAATATTATATATTTTGTTTAATTTCGTTTAATATTAAAGAATTATGTGGAATACTAAAACATTTTAAGTTTTATTCAGTTTAGTTATTATATATTAATACATTTTTCATACGGTAAAATTAATGAGCATAACTAGCTTTGCTGTACACATTTGATGTGTTCAAAATAAAATTTGTTTTAATTTGCTTAGTATTATAGATATATCAGAAATATTTCTTAAACCTTTAATTTACTAGCAGTTTATAATGTAAATATTTGAATATTGTATGTTATGCCAGCACTAAATATTATATATTTTATTTAATTTCGTTTAATATTAAAGGATTATGTGGAATACTAAAACATTTTAAGTACTATTATGTTTAGTAATTATATATTAATACATTTTTCATACGGTAAAATTAATGAGCATAACTAGCTTTGCTGTACACATTTGATGTGTTCAAAATAAAATTTCTTTCAATTTGCTTAGTATTAGAGAAATATCAAAAATATTTTTTAAATCTTATATTACCAGAAGTTTATAATGTAAATATTTGAATATTGTATGTTCAGCAGCTCTAAATAATATATATTTTGTTTAATTTCGTTTAATATTAAAGAATTATGTGGAATACTAAAACATTTTAAGTACTATTCAGTTTAGTAATTATATATTAATACATTTTTCATACTGTAAATTAATGAGCAGAACTAGCTTTCCTGTACACATTTGTTATGTTCGAAAGAAATTATAGTTTAATTTGCTTAGTATTAAAGATATATAAGAAATATTTTTTAAATCTTAAATTTTAAGCAGTTAATACTGTAAATATTTGGATATTGTATGTTAGGCAGCACTAAATAGTAAAAATTTTATTTAGTTTTGTTTAATATTAAAGAAATTTGTGGAATACTAAAACATTTTAAGTACTATTCAGTTTAGTAATTAGATATTAATACATTTTTCATACGGTAAAATTAATGAGCATAACTAGCTTTGCTGTACACATTTGTTATGTTCGAAATAAATTTTGTTTCAATTTGCTTAGTATTAAAGATATATCAGAAATATTTCTTTAATCTTATAATTACCAGCAGTTTATAATGTAGATATTTGAATATTGTATGTTTGCCAGCACTAAATACTATATATTTTATTTAGTTTCGTTTAATATTAAAGTATTATGTGGAATACTAAAACATTTTAAGTACTATTCAGTTTAGTAATTATATATGAATACATTTTTCATACGGTAAAATTAATGAGCATAACTAGCTTTCCTGTACATATTTGATGTGCTCAAAATAAAATTTCTTTCAATTTGCTTAGTATTATAGACATATTAGAAATATTTCTTAAATCTTTAATTACCAGCAGTTTATAATGTAAATATTTGAATATTTTATGTATGCCAGCACTAAATATTATATATTTTGTTTAATTTCGTTTAAAATTAAAGTATTATGTGGAATACTAAAACATTTTAAGTACTATTCAGTTTAGTAATTATATATTAATACATTTTTCATACGGTAAAATTAATGAGCATAACTAGCTTTCCTGTACACATTTGATGTGTTCAAAATAAAATTTCTTTCAATTTGCTTAGTATTAGAGATATATAAGAAATATTTCTTAAATCTTAATTACCAGCAGTTTATAATGTAAATATTTGGATATTGTATGTATGCCAGCACTAAATATTATATATTTTGTTTAATTTCGTTTAATATTAAAGAATTATGTGGAATACTAAAACATTTAAAGTACTATTAAGTTTAGTAATTATATATTGATACATTTTTCATACGATAAAATTAATAAGCATAACTAGCTTTCCTGTACACATTTGATGTGTTCAAAATAAAATTTGTTTCAATTTGCTTAGTATTAGAGATATATAAGAAATATTTCTTATTAAATCTTATATTACCAGCAGTTTATAATGTAAATATTTGAATATTTTATGTATGCCAGCACTAAATATTATATATTTTGTTTAATTTCGTTTAATATTAAAGAATTATGTGGAATACTAAAACATTTTATGCACTATTTTGTTTAGTAATTATATATTAATACATTTTTCATACGGTAAAATTAATGAGCATAACTAGCTTTCCTGTACACATTTGATGTGTTCAAAATAAAATTTGTTTCAATTTGCTTAGTATTAGAGATATATAAGAAATATTTCTTAAATCTTATGTTACCAGCAGTTTATAATGTAAATATTTGAATATTTTATGTATGCCAGCACTAAATATTATATATTTTGTTTAATTTCGTTTAAAAATTAAAGTATTATGTGGAATACTAAAACATTTTAAATACTATTCAGTTTAGTAATTATATATGAATACATTTTTCATACGGTAAAATTAATGAGCTTTACTAGATTCCTGTACACATTTGATGTGTTCAAAATAAAATTTGTTTCAATTTGCTTAGTATTAGAGATATATCAGAAATATTTCTTAAATCTTTAATTACCAGCAGTTTATAATGTAAATATTTGAATATTTTATGTATGCCAGCACTAAATATTATATATTTTGTTTAATTTCGTTTAAAATTAAAGTATTATGTGGAATACTAAAACATTTTAAGTACTATTCAGTTTAGTAATTATATATTAATACATTTTTCATACGGTAAAATTAATAAGCATAACTAGCTTTCCTGTACACATTTGATGTGTTCAAAATAAAATTTGTTTCAATTTGCTTAGTATTAGAGATATATCAGAAATATTTCTTAAATCTTTAATTACCAGCAGTTTATAATGTAAATATTTGAATATTGTATGTATGCCAGCACTAAATATTATATATTTTGTTTAATTTCGTTTAATATTAAAGAATTATGTGGAATACTAAAACATTTTAAGTACTATTCAGTTTAGTAATTATATATTAATACATTTTTCATACGGTAAAATTAATGAGCATAACTAGCTTTCCTGTACACATTTGATGTGTTCAAAATAAAATTTGTTTCAATTTGCTTAGTATTAGAGATATATAAGAAATATTTCTTAAATCTTTAATTACCAGCAGTTTATAATGTAAATATTTGAATATTGTATGTTATGCCAGCACTAAATATTATATATTTTGTTTAATTTCGTTTAATATTAAAGAATTATGTGGAATACTAAAACATTTTAAGTACTATTCAGTTTAGTAATTATATATGAATACATTTTTCATACGGTAAAATTAATGAGCATAACTAGCTTTCCTGTACACATTTGATGTGTTCAAAATAAAATTTGTTTTAATTTGCTTAGTATTAGAGATATATCAGAAATATTGCTTAAATCTTTAATTACCAGCAGTTTATAATGTAAATATTTGAATATTGTATGTATGCCAGCACTAAATATTATATATTTTGTTTAATTTCGTTTAATATTAAAGAATTATGTGGAATACTAAAACATTTTAGGCACTATTATGTTTAGTAATTATATATTAATACATTTTTCATACGGTAAAATTAATGAGCATAACTAGCTTTGCTGTACACATTTGATGTGTTCAAAATAAAATTTCTTTCAATTTGCTTAGTATTAGAGACATATCAGAAATATTTGTTAAATCTTTAATTTTACCAGCAGTTTATAATGTAAATATTTGAATATTGTATGTTATGCCAGCACTAAATATTATATATTTTGTTTAATTTCGTTGAATATTAAAGAATTATGTGGAATACTAAAACATTTTAAGTACTATTAAGTTTAGTAATTATATATTAATACATTTTTCATACGGTAAAATTAATGAGCATAACTAGCTTTGCTGTACACATTTGATGTGTTCAAAATAAAATTTCTTTCAATTTGCTTAGTATTAGAGACATATCAGAAATATTTGTTAAATCTTAAATTACCAGCAGTTTATAATATTTGAATATTGTATGTTCAGCAGCACTAAATAATATATATTTTGTTTAATTTCGTTTAATATTAAAGAATTATGTGGAATACTAAAACATTTTAAGTACTATTCAGTTTAGTAATTATATATTAATACATTTTTCATACGGTAAAATTAATGAGCATAACTAGCTTTGCTGTACACATTTGATGTGTTCAAAATAAAATTTGTTTCAATTTGCTTAGTATTAGAGATATATCAGAAATATTTCTTAAATCTTAAATTACCAGCAGTTTATAATGTAAATATTTGAATATTGTATGTTATGCCAGCACTAAATATTATATATTTTGTTTAATTTCGTTTAATATTAAAGAATTATGTGGAATACTAAAACATTTTAAGTACTATTAAGTTTAGTAATTATATATTAATACATTTTTCATACGGTAAAATTAATGAGCATAACTAGCTTTTCTGTACACATTTGATGTGTTCAAAATAAAATTTGTTTCAATTTGCTTAGTATTAGAGATATATCAGAAATATTTCTTAAATCTTTAATTACCAGCAGTTTATAATGTAAATATTTGGATATTGTATGTTGGGCAGCACTAAATATTATATATTTTGTTTAATTTCGTTTAATATTAAAGAATTATGTGGAATACTAAAACATTTTAGGTACTATTATGTTTAGTAATTATATATTAATACATTTTTCATACGGTAAAATTAATGAGCATAACTAGCTTTGCTGTACACATTTGATGTGTTCAAAATAAAATTTGTTTCAATTTGCTTAGTATTAGAGATATATCAGAAATATTTCTTAAATCTTTAATTACCAGCAGTTTATAATGTAAATATTTGAATATTGTATGTATGCCAGCACTAAATATTATATATTTTGTTTAATTTCGTTTAATATTAAAGAATTATGTGGAATACTAAAACATTTTAGGTACTATTTTGTTTAGTAATTATATATTAATACATTTTTCATACGGTAAAATTAATGAGCATAACTAGCTTTGCTGTACACATTTGATGTGTTCAAAATAAAATTTGTTTCAATTTGCTTAGTATTAGAGATATATCAGAAATATTTCTTAAATCTTTAATTACCAGCAGTTTATAATGTAAATATTTGAATATTGTATGTATGCGCAGCACTAAATATTATATATTTTGTTTAATTTCGTTTAATATTAAAGAATTATGTGGAATACTAAAACATTTTAAGTACTATTCAGTTTAGTAATTATATATTAATACATTTTTCATACGGTAAAATTAATGAGCATAACTAGCTTTCCTGTACACATTTGATGTGTTCAAAATAAAATTTCTTTCAATTTGCTTAGTATTAGAGATATATCAGAAATATTTCTTAAATCTTATATTACCAGCAGTTTATAATGTAAATATTTGAATATTGTATGTATGCCAGCACTAAATAATATATATTTTGCTTAATTTCGTTTAATATTAAAGAATTATGTGGAATACTAAAACATTTTAAGTACTATTCAGTTTAGTAATTATATATTGAATACATTTTTCATACGGTAAAATTAATGAGCATAACTAGCTTTTCTGTACACATTTGATGTGTTCAAAATAAAATTTGTTTCAATTTGCTTAGTATTAGAGATATATCAGAAATATTTCTTAAATCTTTAATTACCAGCAGTTTATAATGTAAATATTTGAATATTGTATGTATGCCAGCACTAAATATTATATATTTTGTTTAATTTCGTTTAATATTAAAGAATTATGTGGAATACTAAAACATTTTATGCACTATTATGTTTAGTAATTATATATTAATACATTTTTCATACGGTAAAATTAATGAGCATAACTAGCTTTGCTGTACACATTTGATGTGTTCAAAATAAAATTTCTTTCAATTTGCTTAGTATTAGAGACATATCAGAAATATTTGTTAAATCTTTAATTACCAACAGTTTATAATGTAAATATTTTGATATTGTATGTTGGGCAGCACTAAATATTATATATTTTGTTTAATTTCGTTTAATATTAAAGAATTATGTGGAATACTAAAACATTTTAGGTACTATTATGTTTAGTAATTATATATTAATACATTTTTCATACGGTAAAATTAATGAGCATAACTAGCTTTGCTGTACACATTTGATGTGTTCAAAATAAAATTTGTTTCAATTTGCTTAGTATTAGAGATATATAAGAAATATTTTTTAAATCTTATATTACCAGCAGTTTATAATGTAAATATTTGGATATTGTATGTTCAGCAGCACTAAATAATATATATTTTGTTTAATTTCGTTTAATATTAAAGAATTATGTGGAATACTAAAACATTTTAAGTACTATTCAGTTTAGTAATTATATATTAATACATTTTTCATACTGTTAAATTAATGAGCATAACTAGCTTTCCTGTACACATTTGATGTGTTCAAAATAAAATTTGTTTCAATTTGCTTAGTATTAGAGATATATCAGAAATGTTTCTTAAATCCTTAATTTTAAGCAGTTTATAATGTAAATATTTGAATATTGTATGTATGCCAGCACTAAATATTATATATTTTGTTTAATTTCGTTTAATATTAAAGAATTATGTGGAATACTAAAACATTTTAAGTACTATTCAGTTTAGTAATTATATATTAATACATTTTTCATACGGTAAAATTAATGAGCATAACTAGCTTTCCTGTACACATTTGATGTGTTCAAAATAAAATTTGTTTCAATTTGCTTAGTATTAGAGATATATCAGAAATATTTCTTAAATCTTTAATTACCAGCAGTTTATAATGTAAATATTTGAATATTGTATGTATGCCAGCACTAAATATTATATATTTTGTTTAATTTCGTTTAATATTAAAGAATTATGTGGAATACTAAAACATTTTAAGTACTATTCAGTTTAGTAATTATATATTAATACATTTTTCATACGGTAAAATTAATGAGCATAACTAGCTTTGCTGTACACATTTGATGTGTTCAAAATAAAATTTGTTTCAATTTGCTTAGTATTAGAGATATATCAGAAATATTTCTTAAATCTTTAATTACCAGCAGTTTATAATGTAAATATTTGAATATTGTATGTATGCCAGCACTAAATACTATATATTTTGTTTAATTTCGTTTAATATTAAAGTATTATGTGGAATACTAAAACATTTTAAGTACTATTCAGTTTAGTAATTATATATGAATACATTTTTCATACGGTAAAATTAATAAGCATAACTAGCTTTCCTGTACACATTTGATGTGTTCAAAATAAAATTTCTTTCAATTTGCTTAGTATTAGAGACATATCAGAAATATTTCTTAAATCTTATAATTACCAGCAGTTTATAATGTAAATATTTGAATATTGTATGTATGCCAGCACTAAATATTATATATTTTGTTTAATTTCGTTTAAAATTAAAGTATTATGTGGAATACTAAAACATTTTAAGTACTATTATGTTTAGTAATTATATATTAATACATTTTTCATACGGTAAAATTAATGAGCATAACTAGCTTTCCTGTACACATTTGATGTGTTCAAAATAAAATTTGTTTCAATTTGCTTAGTATTAGAGATATATCAGAAATATTTCTTAAATCTTTAATTACCAGCAGTTTATAATGTAAATATTTGAATATTTTATGTATGCCAGCACTAAATATTATATATTTTGTTTAATTTCGTTTAAAATTAAAGTATTATGTGGAATACTAAAACATTTTAAGTACTATTCAGTTTAGTAATTATATATTAATACATTTTTCATACGGTAAAACTAATAAGCATAACTAGCTTTCCTGTACACATTTGATGTGTTCAAAATAAAATTTGTTTCAATTTGCTTAGTATTAGAGATATATAAGAAATATTTCTTAAATCTTTATATTACCAGCAGTTTATAATGTAAATATTTGAATATTTTATGTATGCCAGCACTAAATATTATATATTTTGTTTAATTTCGTTTAAAATTAAAGTATTATGTGGAATACTAAAACATTTTAAGTACTATTCAGTTTAGTTATTATATATGAATACATTTTTCATACGGTAAAATTAATGAGCATAACTAGCTTTCCTGTACACATTTGATGTGTTCAAAATAAAATTTGTTTCAATTTGCTTAGTATTAGAGATATATCAGAAATATTTCTTAAATCTTTTATTACCAGCAGTTTATAATGTAAATATTTGAATATTGTATGTATGCCAGCACTAAATATTATATATTTTGTTTAATTTCGTTTAATATTAAAGAATTATGTGGAATACTAAAACATTTTATGCACTATTATGTTTAGTAATTATATATTAATACATTTTTCATACGGTAAAATTAATGAGCATAACTAGCTTTGCTGTACACATTTGATGTGTTCAAAATAAAATTTCTTTCAATTTGCTTAGTATTAGAGACATATCAGAAATATTTGTTAAATCTTTAATTACCAGCAGTTTATAATGTAAATATTTGAATATTGTATGTATGCCAGCACTAAATATTATATATTTTGTTTAATTTCGTTTAATATTAAAGATTTATGTGGAATACTAAAACATTTTAGGTACTATTTTGTTTAGTAATTATTTATTAATACATTTTTCATACGGTAAAATTAATGAGCATAACTAGCTTTGCTTCACACATTTGTTATGTTCGAAAGAAATTATAGTTTAATTTGCTTGGTATTAAAGATATATAAAAAATATATTTTAAATCTTAAATTTTAAGCAGTTAATACTGTAAATATTTTGATATTGTATGTTAGGCAACACTAAATAGTAAAAATTTTATTTAGTTTTGTTTAATATTAAAGAATTATGTGGAATACTAAAACATTTTAGGTACTATTATGTTTAGTAATAATATATTAATACATTTTTCATACGGTAAAATTAATGAGCATAACTAGCTTTCCTGTACACATTTGATGTGTTCAAAATAAAATTTCTTTCAATTTGCTTAATATTAGAGATATAACAGAAATATTTCTTAAATCTTTTATTACCAGCAGTTTATAATGTAAATATTTGAATATTGTATGTGTGCCAGCACTAAAAAATATATATATTTTTTAATTTCGTTGAATATTAAAGAATTATGTGGAATACTAAAACATTTTAAGTACTATTCAGTTTAGTAATTATATATGAATACATTTTTCATACGGTAAAATTAATGAGCATAACTAGCTTTGCTGTACACATTTGATGTGTTCAAAATAAAATTTGATTCAATTTGCTTAGTATTAGAGATATATAAGAAATATTTCTTAAATCTTATATTACCAGCAGTTTATAATGTAAATATTTTGATATTGTATGTTGGGCAGCACTAAATATTATATATTTTGCTTAATTTCGTTTAATATTAAAGAATTATGTGGAATACTAAAACATTTTATGCACTATTATGTTTAGTAATTATATATTATTACATTTTTCATACGGTAAAATTAATGAGCATAACTAGCTTTGCTGTACACATTTGATGTGTTCAAAATAAAATTTCTTTCAATTTGCTTAGTATTAGAGAAATATCAGAAATATTTTTTAAATCTTAAATTTTAAGCAGTTAATACTGTAAATATTTGGATATTGTATGTTAGGCAGCACTAAATAGTAAAAATTTTATTTAGTTTTGTTTAATATTAAAGAATTTTGTGGAATACTAAAACATTTTAAGTACTATTCAGTTTAGTAATTATATATTAATACATTTTTCATACGGTAAAATTAATGAGCATAACTAGCTTTCCTGTACACATATGATGTGTTCAAAATAAAATTTGATTCAATTTGCGTTGTATTAGAGATATATCAGAAATATATTTTAAATCTTTAATTACCAGCATTTTATAATGTTAATATTTGAATATTGTATGTATGCCAGCACTAAATATTATATATTTTGTTTAATTTCGTTTAATATTAAAGAATTATGTGGAATACTAAAACATTTTAAGTACTATTATGTTTAGTAATTATATATTAATACATTTTTCATACGGTAAAATTAATGAGCATAACTAGCTTTGCTGTACACATTTGTTATGTTCGAAAGAAATTATAGTTTAATTTGCTTAGTATTAAAGATATATAAGAAATATTTTTTAAATCTTAAATTTTAAGCAGTTTATACTGTACATGTTTGGATATTGTATGTTAAGCAGAACTAAATAGTAAAAATTTTATTTAGTTTCGTTTAATATTAAAGGATTAAGTGAAATATTATAAAATTTTAAATTCTATTAGGTTTAGTAATTATATATTGATATATTGTTCATACGATGAAATAATAAGCAAAATTAGCTTTTCTGTACAAATTTGATGTGTTCAAAATAAAATTTCTTTCAATTTGCTAAGTATTAGAGATATATCAGAAATATTTCTTAAATCTTATATTACCAGCAGTTTATAATGTAAATATTTGGATATTGTATGTTGGGCAGCACTAAATATTATAATTAGTTTGCTTAATTTCGTTTAATATTAAAGAATTATGTGGAATACTAAAACATTTTAAGTACTATTCAGTTTAGTAATTATATATGAATACATTTTTCATACGGTAAAATTAATGAGCATAACTAGCTTTCCTGTACACATTTGATGTGTTCAAAATAAAATTTGTTTCAATTTGCTTAGTATTAGAGATATATCAGAAATATTTCTTAAATCTTTAATTACCAGCAGTTTATAATGTAAATATTTGAATATTGTATGTATGCCAGCACTAAATATTATATATTTTGTTTAATTTCGTTTAATATTAAAGAATTATGTGGAATACTAAAACATTTTAAATACTATTCAGTTTAGTAATTATATATTAATACATTTCTCATACGGTAAAATTAATGAGCATAACTAGCTTTCCAGTACACATATGATGTGTTCAAAATAAAATTTGATTCAATTTGCTTTGTATTAGAGATATATCAGAAATATTTTTTAAATCTTTAATTACCAGCATTTTATATTGTAAATATTTGAATATTGTATGTATGCCAGCACTAAATATTATATATTTTGTTTAATTTCGCTTAATATTAAAGAATTATGTGGAATACTAAAATATTTTAGGTACTATTATGTTAAGTAATTATATATTAATACATATTTCATACGGTAAAATTAATGAGCATAACTAGCTTTGCTGTACACATTTGTTATGTTCGAAAGAAATTATAGTTTAATTTGCTTAGTATTAAAGATATATAAGAATTATTTTTTAAATCTTAAATATTAAACAGTTTATACTGTAAATATTTGGATATTGTGTGTTAGGCAGCACTAAATAGTAGAAATTTTATTTAATTTCGTTTAATATTAAAGAATTATGTGGAATATCATAAAATTTTAAATTCTATTAAGTTTAGTAATTATATATTGAGATATTGTTCATACGATAAAATAATTAGCTTTTCTGTACACATTTGATGTGTTCAAAATAAAATTTGATTCAATTTGCTTAGTATTAGAGATATATCAGAAATATTTCTTAAATCTTTAATTACCAGCAGTTTATAATGTAAATATTTGAATATTGTATGTTGGGCAGCACTAAATATTATATATTTTGTTTAATTTCGTTTAATATTGTAAGGTAACGTTTCCCAGCCGGGGTCGACTCGGTCTGGCCAGGGTCGGAACTTGCAAGACAATTTGTATTCTGCGGGGCACGGAGGGGAGAAAAGGGGGAAAAGAATGCTACTATGAGGTTAGGCAGTGTTAATTGAGCAGGCCAGTGCCATGCTCGGGTCTACGGGATGTTATTTGGTTTATTTTTCTACTTTGGTAGACCCGCCGGCCGAGGATCATGCAGGCGTTGCCGCTGATGCTCACTCGGGACGAGGTTTTCTAGCCGGAGATTTCTCCTTCCGGTGAACAGGTCGGGGCCACGCTCAACTATCAATTAGTCAGTTAGTTAATTACTTTTGTTGTTATTTAGTTACCAAATTAACTACGCAACGAAGTTAGGGTTAACTAAATAAAAAAACGTTATGAATCTTTATATATTTTCTCCCTTTATTCTTACTCTACGCTTTGCTCGTTTCGAGCTACCTTAATTGACTCTCTCTTCGCTGTTCGCGTCTGCTCTTCTTGACCTCGAAGTCACTCTTTTCTTCACTCGCACAATTTTACGCGTCTGCTCGCCTTGAGCTCTCGAACCTTACTTGCCTTTCTTGCGCGCTCGCCTCTGCTGCCTACCTCGGCCGCGCAACTCCCCTCGGCGTCGGCAATGCAACTTCACCATTGCGCTCTCGCTCTCTCGAGCTTTCACCACGCAAGGTTGCATTGACGATCGTCGGGATTGCGCGCGCTCGAGCAATTATTCGAATCTATGTTAACAAACTTAATCTACTAAAAAAAATCAAAAGGCTTAATCTAAACAAAATCTTAATATCTAATATATTCTATAAAACATGGAAACTTAAGACTACACGGCTTCCTAGCCAGCACTCCATGTGCAACTTAATAAGATGGCTTTCTAGCCGGCACTTCAAGTGCAACTTACAATCTACAAAATCTGTTGCTTGAATACTACTATAACCTACTTACATATTACCAAATATATTGCTTAAACACTACAAATTACACTCTACTTACATACTACAAAATACATTGAAAGGCGGGTCGCTGATGAGCCGCTTTACAATATTAAAGAATTATGTGGAATACTAAAACATTTTAAGTACTATTCAGTTTATTAATTATATATGAATACATTTTTCATACGGTAAAATTAATGAGCATAACTAGCTTTCCTGTACACATTTGATGTGTTCAAAATAAAATTTGGTTCAATTTGCTTAGTATTAGAGATATATAAGAAATATTTCTTAAATCTTATATTACCAGCAGTTTATAATGTAAATATTTGAATATTGTATGAATGCCAGCAATAAATATTTTATATTTTGTTTAATTTCGTTTAATATTAAAGAATTATGTGGAATACTAAAACATTTTAGGTACTATTATGTTTAGTAATTATTTATTAATACATTTTTCATACGGTAAAATTAATAAGCATAACTAGCTTTCCTGTACACATATGATGTGTTCAAAATAAAATTTGATTCAATTTGCTTTGTATTAGAGATATATCAGAAATATTTCTTAAATCTTTAATTACCAGCAGTTTATAATGTAAATATTTGAATATTGTATGTATGCCAGCACTAAATATTATATATTTTGTTTAATTTCGTTTAATATTAAAGAATTTTGTGGAATACTAAAACATTTTAAGTACTATTAAGTTTAGTATTATATATTAATACATTTTTCATACGGTAAAATTAATGAGCATAACTAGCTTTCCTGTAAACATTTGTTATGTTCGAAAGAAATTAGAGTTTAATTTGCTTAGTATTAGAGATATATAAGAAATATTTTTTAAATCTTAAATTTTAAGCAGTTTATACTGTACATGTTTGGATATTGTATGTTAGGCAGCACTAAATATTAAAAATTTTATTTAGTTTTGTTTAATATTAAAGGATTATGTGGAATATTATAAAATTTTAAATTCTATTAAGTTTAGTAATTATATATTGAGATATTGTTCATACGATAAAATAATTAGCTTTTCTGTACACATTTGATGTGTTCAAAATAAAATTTGATTCAATTTGCTTAGTATTAGAGATAGATAGGAAATATTTTTTAAATCTTATATTACCAGCAGTTTGTAATGTAAATATTTGAATATTGTATGTTGGGCAGCACTAAATATTATATATTTTGCTTAATTTCGTTTAATATTAAAGAATTATGTGGAATACTAAAACATTTTAAGTACTATTCAGTTTAGTAATTATATATTAATACATTTCTCATACGGTAAAATAATAAGCAAAATTAGCTTTTCTGTACCCATTTTATGTGTTCAAAATAAAATTTGGTTCAATTTGCTTAGTATTAGAGATATATAAGAATTATTTCTTAAATCTTATATTACCAGCAGTTTATAATGTAAATATTTGGATATTGTATGTTGGGCAGTACTAAATATTATATATTTTGCTTAATTTCGTTTAATATTAAAGAATTATGTGGAATACTAAAACATTTTAAGTACTATTCAGTTTAGTAATTATATATTAATACATTTTTCATACGGTAAAATTAATGAGCATAACTAGCTTTCCTGTACACATTTGATGTGTTCAAAATAAAATTTATTTCAATTTGCTTAGTATTAGAGATATATCAGAAATATTTCTTAAATCTTTAATTACCAGCAGTTTATAATGTAAATATTTGAATATTGTATGTATGCCAGCACTAATATTATATATTTTGTTTAATTTCGTTTAATATTAAAGAATTATGTGGAATACTAAAACATTTTAGGTACTATTATGTTTAGTAATTATATATTAATACATTTTTCATACGGTAAAATTAATGAGCATAACTAGCTTTCCTGTACACATTTGATGTGTTCAAAATAAAATTTGTTTCAATTTGCTTAGTATTAGAGATATATCAGAAATATTTCTTAAATCTTTAATTACCAGCAGTTTATAATGTAAATATTTGAATATTGTATGTATGCCAGCACTAAATATTATATATTTTGTTTAATTTCGTTTAATATTAAAGAATTATGTGGAATACTAAAACATTTTAAGTACTATTCAGTTTAGTAATTATATATTAATACATTTTTCATACGGTAAAATTAATGAGCATAACTAGCTTTCCTGTACACATTTGTTATGTTCGAAAGAAATTATAGTTTAATTTGCTTAGTATTAAAGATATATAAGAAATATTTTTTAAATCTTAAATTTTAAGCAGTTAATACTGTAAATATTTGGATATTGTATGTTAGGCAGCACTAAATAGTAAAAATTTTATTTAGTTTCGTTTAATATTAAAGGATTATGTGGAATATTATAAAATTTTAAATTCTATTAAGTTTAGTAATTATATATTGAGATATTGTTCATACGATAAAATTAATACATAACTAGCTTTTCTGTACACATTTGATGTGTTCAAAATAAAATTTGATTCAATTTGCTTAGTATTAGAGATATATAAGAAATATTTTTTAAATCTTATAATTACCAGCAGTTTATAATGTAAATATTTGAATATTGTATGTATGCGCAGCACTAAATATTATATAATTTGTTTAATTTCGTTTAATATTAAAGAATTATGTGGAATACTAAAACATTTTAAGTACTATTCAGTTTAGTAATTATATATTAATACATTTTTCATACGGTAAAATTAATGAGCATAACTAGCTTTTCTGTACACATTTGATGTGTTCAAAATAAAATTTGTTTCAATTTGCTTAGTATTAGAGATATATCAAAAATATTTCTTAAATCTTATAATTACCAGCAGTTTATAATGTAAATATTTGAATATTGTATGTATGCCAGCACTAAATATTATATATTTTGTTTAATTTCGTTTAATATTAAAGAATTATGTGGAATACTAAAACATTTTAAGTACTATTCAGTTTAGTAATTATATATTAATACATTTTTCATACGGTAAAATTAATGAGCATAACTAGCTTTGCTGTACACATTTGATGTGTTCAAAATAAAATTTGTTTCAATTTGCTTAGTATTAGAGATATATCAGAAATATTTCTTAAATCTTTAATTACCAGCAGTTTATAATGTAAATATTTGAATATTGTATGTATGCCAGCACTAAATATTATATATTTTGTTTAATTTCGTTTAATATTAAAGAATTATGTGGAATACTAAAACATTTTAAGTACTATTCAGTTTAGTAATTATATATTAATACATTTTTCATACGGTAAAATTAATGAGCATAACTAGCTTTGCTGTACACATTTGATGTGTTCAAAATAAAATTTGTTTCAATTTGCTTAGTATTAGAGATATATCAGAAATATTTCTTAAATCTTTAATTACCAGCAGTTTATAATGTAAATATTTGAATATTGTATGTATGCCAGCACTAAATATTATATATTTTGTTTAATTTCGTTTAATATTAAAGAATTATGTGGAATACTAAAACATTTTAAGTACTATTCAGTTTAGTAATTATATATTAATACATTTTTCATACTGTAAATTAATGAGCATAACTAGCTTTCCTGTACACATTTGTTATGTTCGAAAGAAATTATAGTTTAATTTGCTTAGTATTAAAGATATATAAGAAATATTTTTTAAATCTTAAATTTTAAGCAGTTAATACTGTAAATATTTGGATATTGTATGTTAGGCAGCACTAAATATTAAATATTTTGTTTAGTTTCGTTTAATATTAAAGGATTATGTGGAATACTATAAACATTTTAAATACTATTCAGTTTAGTAATTATATATTGATATATTGTTCATACGGTAAAATTAATGAGCATAACTAGCTTTCCTGTACACATTTGATGTGTTCAAAATAAAATTTGTTTCAATTTGCTTAGTATTAGAGATATATCAGAAATATTTCTTAAATCTTATAATTACCAGCAGTTTATAATGTAAATATTTGAATATTGTATGTTTGGCAGCACTAAATATTATATATTTTGTTTAATTTCGTTTAATATTAAAGAATTATGTGGAATACTAAAACATTTTAAGTACTATTCAGTTTAGTAATTATATATTAATACATTTTTCATACGGTAAAATTAATAAGCATAACTAGCTTTCCTGTACACATTTGATGTGTTCAAAATAAAATTTGGTTCAATTTGCTTAGTATTAGAGATATATAAGAAATATTTCTTAAATCTTATATTACCAGCAGTTTATAATGTAAATATTTGGATATTGTATGTTGGGCAGTACTAAATATTATATATTTTGCTTAATTTCGTTTAATATTAAAGAATTATGTGGAATACTAAAACATTTTAAGTACTATTCAGTTTAGTAATTATATATGAATACATTTTTCATACGGTAAAATTAATGAGCATAACTAGCTTTCCTGTACACATTTGATGTGTTCAAAATAAAATTTGTTTCAATTTGCTTAGTATTAGAGATATATCAGAAATATTTCTTAAATCTTTAATTACCAGCAGTTTATAATGTAAATATTTGAATATTGTATGTATGCCAGCACTAAATATTATATATTTTGTTTAATTTCGTTTAATATTAAAGAATTATGTGGAATACTAAAACATTTTAAGTACTATTCATGTTTAGTAATTATATATTAATACATTTTTCATACGGTAAAATTAATGAGCATAACTAGCTTTCCTGTACACATTTGATGTGTTCAAAATAAAATTTGTTTCAATTTGCTTAGTATTAGAGATATATAAGAAATATTTCTTAAATCTTATATTACCAGCAGTTTATAATGTAAATATTTGAATATTGTATGTATGCCAGCACTAAATATTATATATTTTGTTTAATTTCGTTTAATATTAAAGAATTATGTGGAATACTAAAACATTTTAAGTACTATTCAGTTTAGTAATTATATATTAATACATTTTTCATACGGTAAAATTAATGAGCATAACTAGCTTTGCTGTACACATTTGATGTGTTCAAAATAAAATTTGTTTCAATTTGCTTAGTATTAGAGATATATCAGAAATATTTCTTAAATCTTATAATTACCAGCAGTTTATAATGTAAATATTTGAATATTGTATGTTATGGCAGCACTAAATATTATATATTTTGTTTATTTTCGTTTAATATTAAAGAATTATGTGGAATACTAAAACATTTTAAATACTATTCAGTTTAGTAATTATATATTAATACATTTTTCATACGGTAAAATTAATGAGCATAACTAGCTTTCCTGTACACATTTGTTATGTTCGAAAGAAATTATAGTTTAATTTGCTTAGTATTAAAGATATATAAGAAATATTTTTTAAATCTTAAATTTTAAGCAGTTAATACTGTAAATATTTGGATATTGTATGTTAGGCAGCACTAAATAGTCAAAATTTTATTTAGTTTTGTTTAATATTAAAGGATTATGTGGAATACTATAAAATTTTAAATTCTATTAAGTTTAGTAATTATATATTGATATATTTTTCATACGATAAAATTAATAAGCATAACTAGCTTTTCTGTACACATTTGATGTGTTCAAAATAAAATTTGATTCAATTTGCTTAGTATTAGAGATATATAAGAAATATTTCTTAAATCTTATATTACCAGCAGTTTATAATGTAAATATTTGAATATTGTATGTTGGGCAGCACTAAATATTATATATTTTGTTTAATTTCGTTTAATATTAAAGAATTATGTGGAATACTAAAACATTTTAAGTACTATTCAGTTTAGTAATTATATATGAATACATTTTTCATACGGTAAAATTAATAAGCATAACTAGCTTTTCTGTACACATTTGATGTGTTCAAAATAAAATTTGGTTCAATTTGCTTAGTATTAGAGATATATAAGAAATATTTCTTAAATCTTATATTACCAGCAGTTTATAATGTAAATATTTGGATATTGTATGTTGGGCAGCACTAAATATTATATATTTTGTTTAATTTCGTTTAATATTAAAGAATTATGTGGAATACTAAAACATTTTAAGTACTATTCAGTTTAGTAATTATATATTGAATACATTTTTCATACGGTAAAATTAATGAGCATAACTAGCTTTCCTGTACACATTTGATGTGTTCAAAATAAAATTTGTTTCAATTTGCTTAGTATTAGAGATATATCAGAAATATTTCTTAAATCTTTAATTACCAGCAGTTTATAATGTAAATATTTGAATATTGTATGTATGCCAGCACTAAATATTATATATTTTGTTTAATTTCGTTTAATATTAAAGAATTATGTGGAATACTAAAACATTTTAGGTACTATTTTGTTTAGTAATTATATATTAATACATTTTTCATACGGTAAAATTAATGAGCATAACTAGCTTTGCTGTACACATTTGATGTGTTCAAAATAAAATTTGTTTCAATTTGCTTAGTATTAGAGATATATCAGAAATATTTCTTAAATCTTTAATTACCAGCAGTTTATAATATTTGAATATTGTATGTTGGGCAGCACTAAATAATATATATTTTGGTTAATTTCGTTTAATATTAAAGAATTATGTGGAATACTAAAACATTTTAAGTACTATTCAGTTTAGTAATTATATATGAATACATTTTTCATACGGTAAAATTAATGAGCATAACTAGCTTTCCTGTAAACATTTGTTATGTTCGAAAGAAATTATAGTTTAATTTGCTTAGTATTAGAGATATACAAGAATTATTTTTTAAATCTTTAATTTTAAGCAGTTTATACTGTAAATATTTGGATATTGTGTGTTAGGCAGCACTAAATGTAAAAATTTTATTTAATTTCGTTTAATATTAAAGGATTATGTGGAATATTATAAAATTTTAAATTCTATTAAGTTTAGTAATTATATATTGAGATATTGCTCATACGATAAAAATAATTAGCTTTTCTGTACACATTTGATGTGTTCAAAATAAAATTTGATTCAATTTGCTTAGTATTAGAGATATATAAGAAATATTTCTTAAATCTTATATTACCAGCAGTTTATAATGTAAATATTTGAATATTGTATGTTGGGCAGCACTAAATATTATATATTTTGTTTAATTTCGTTTAATATTAAAGAATTATGTGGAATACTAAAACATTTTAGGTACTATTATGTTTAGTAATTATATATTAATACATTTTTCATACGGTAAAATTAATGAGCATAACTAGCTTTGCTGTACACATATGTTATGTTCGATTAAAATTATAGTTTAATTTGCTTAGTATTAAAGATATATAAGAAATATTTTTTAAATCCTTAATTTTAAGCAGTTTATACTGTACATGTTTGGATATTGTATGTTAGGCAGCACTTAATAGAAAAAATTTTATTTAGTTTTGTTTAATATTAATGAATTATGTGGAATACTAAAACATTTTAGGTACTATTATGTTTACTAATTATATATTGAGATATTGTTCATACGATAAAATAATTGGCTTTTCTGTACACATTTGATGTGTTCAAAATAAAATTTGGTTCAATTTGCTTAGTATTAGAGATATATCAGAAATATTTTTTAAATCTTATATTACCAGCAGTTTGTAATGTAAATATTTGAATATTGTATGTTGGGCAGCACTAAATATTATATATTTTGCTTAATTTCGTTTAATATTAAAGAATTATGTGGAATACTAAAAATTTTAGGTACTATTTTGTTTAGTAATTATATATGAATACATTTTTCATACGATAAAATTAATGAGCATAACTAGCTTTGCTGTACACATTTGTTATGTTCGAAAGAAATTATAGTTTAATTTGCTTAGTATTAAAGATATATAAGAAATATTTTTTAAGTCTTAAATTTTAAGCAGTTTATACTGTACATGTTTGGATATTGTATGTTAAGCAGAACTAAATAGTAAAAATTTTATTTAGTTTCGTTTAATATTAAAGGATTAAGTGAAATATTATAAAATTTTAAATTCTATTAGGTTTAGTAATTATATATTGATATATTTTTCATACGATAAAATTAATAAACATAACTAGCTTTTCTGTACACATTTGATGTGTTCAAAATAAAATTTCTTTCAATTTGCTTAGTATTAGAGATATATCAGAAATATTTCTTAAATCTTATATTACCAGCAGTTTATAATGTAAATATTTGAATATTGTATGTTGGGCAGCACTAAATATTATATATAGTTTGCTTAATTTCGTTTAATATTAAAGAATTATGTGGAATACTAAAACATTTTAAGTACTATTCAGTTTAGTAATTATATATGAATACATTTTTCATACGGTAAAATTAATGAGCATAACTAGCTTTGCTGTACACATTTGTTATGTTCGAAAGAAATTATAGTTTAATTTGCTTAGTATTAAAGATATATAAGAATTATTTTTTAAATCCCTAATTTTAAGCAGTTTATACTGTACATTTTGGATATTGTATGTTAGGCAGAAATAGAACAAATTTTATTTAATTTGTTTAATATTAATGAATTATGTGGAATACTAAAACATTTTAGGTACTATTATGTTTAGTAATTATATATTAATACATTTTTCATACGGTAAAATTAATGAGCATAACTAGCTTTGCTTTACACATTTGTTATGTTCGAAAGAAATCATAGTTTAATTTGCTTAGTATTAAAGATATATAAGAAATATTTTTTAAATCCTTAATTTTAAGCAGTTTATACTGTACATGTTTGGATATTGTATGTTAGGCAGCACTAAATAGAAAAAATTTTATTTAGTTTTGTTTAATATTAAAGGATTATGTAGAATATTATACAATTTTAAATTCTATTAAGTTTAGTAATTATATATTGAGATATTGTTCATACGATAAAATTAATACATAACTCTTTCCTGTACACATTTGATGTGTTCAAAATAAAATTTGATTCAATTTGCTTAGTATTAGAGATATATAGGAAATATTTCTTAAATCTTATATTACCAGCAGTTTATAATGTAAATATTTGGATATTGTATGTTGGGCAGCACTAAATATTATATATTTTGTTTAATTTCGTTTAATATTAATGAATTATGTGGAATACTAAAATATTTTAAGTACTTTTCAGTTTAGTAATTATATATGAATACATTTTTCATACGATAAAATAATAAGCAAAATTAGCTTTTCTGTACACATTTGATGTGTTCAAAATAAAATTTGGTTCAATTTGCTTAGTATTAGAGTTATATCAGAAATATTTCTTAAATATTATATTACCAGCAGTTTATAATGTAAATATTTGGATATTGTATGTTGGGCAGCACTACATTGTAATGAAACGTGTCGTCGTATGATGAAGGCGAAGAAACACTGCTATCACCAATATGTTTATCTATATACATATATACACGTATATACATACATGCATACATACTAATACCTAAACATATACTAGACGTGGCTCGGATAATGGCGGGCGGAATCCTCTTGTTCCCTTTAGCGTCTGTCGGCGTGGGGGTGGGTCTTGCCATACCGTGACCATACATACACAAAACTTTAAATTTTTAGGATTGCTGGAACAAATGACAGTTAGGTTCTCTAGACGGCACTAGTACGAAACAAGCGGACAAGAAATGAAAAAAAAACACGGACAGTTAGAGGTTTCAGACGTTCTGGGAAGCCGAGGTGGTATTGGCTTCACGCTGTCTTCACCCAACCCTACCATGATCCTCGGTTGCAAATTTTGATCGAAGATCCCCAAAAATGCCTCGACTCTCTCTTCTATGCCAGAATGCTAAAGTCCTAGCCTAAAATACTGATCTAGTAATGTTTAGCAAAGAAACTCACACGAAAATTCCATGAAGATACATTTATTCTTGCTTTACCAAAAAAATTATTCTATTCACATTATTTTACTAAGGTATTTACTAATTTCTAGGTGCTTATATTCCTTTCATGTGCTTCTTGTTGTATTAATTATTTTTGTATAAATATATATCTATATATATGTGTATATGGATATGTCATTCTGCACGCATTTTAAAAGTAATCAAATAGATGTAAGTAATTAGAAATATTTAACAGTATACCAAAAATTCTAATCCATATTTTAATTTAATTGTGGGGTATTGTTAAATATAAAACTTAAAATATAGTTTTATGTTATAATTTCCATTGTTTTTTTATTTATTTTTTTTATTTTTTATTTTTTATTTTTTTTTTTATTTTATTTTTTTTTTATTTGTATTTTATTTTTTTAATAATAATTCATTTTCTAAAATTCATTTACTTAAATTCTTCTGTTATTTTATTTTTATTTTTATATTCATTCACGAAGTGATATGAATATATTGGTTTTGTGCAATGTCCGTCTTGCTGTCCGTCCGTCTGTCCGTCTGTCCGTCTGTCCGTCTGTCCGTATGAATGCAATATTTTTCGCGGCTATTGAAGCTAGAGACTTGAAACTTGGAACATATACTCGTATATGTCTCCGATTTATAAAGTGTAAAAATTTTCCATATACGCCCACTAGGGGCGTGGCAAATCGGAAAATGCATTTTCCTGTATGCCAGAAATCATATTAGTTGAAGAGCTAGAGAGCTGAAATTTAAAATGTAGATTCGTGTTGATCACCCAAGATCAAAAAGATATGGCGGATATATCTACGCCCATTGGGGGCGTGGCAAATCGAGTAAAACTGTATCTTCTAAAGTTGTAAAGCTAGAATGCTGAAATTTGGCACGTAAGTAAATGTTACGATTCTATAAAGACCGAAGAAAAAACTATATATCTTCGCCCACTGGGGGCGTGGCAAATCGGATCTAAATATATATTGATTTTCCAAATTCTTCTATATTTTGAGCACTATTGATGTTAGCGACTTGAAATTTGGTATGTATACTCGGGTTGACGACCCAAGATCAATAAGCTATGGCGGATATATCTACGCCCATAGGGGGCGTGGCAAACCGCAAAAGTTTATATCTCCTACAGTTTTAGAGCTAGAAACTTAAAATTTGGATAGTTGAGTTACTGATAATCTCCTCTATCGATGACCCAAAAATAATTGTTACGCCTCTTTGGGGGCGTGGCATATCAAAAAATACCCTGTAATTTTCACATTTTTTGAGTCTAAGCGTCCAAATTTTACAGTTACGTAGCCTTCAGCTCATTCTAAGAACTGGCCAAAAATTATGGGTCCACGACCACTGGGGGCGTGGCAAAACGGATTTTAGACGCCCAATAGCGAAATTCATATGCGTATGCCACCTATATATATAAATATTCTTAATAGGCATTAATAATAAGGAAAGAAACATTTTTAAGTAAATTAAAAAATATAAATTAAATTAAAATGAAAAAGTTTTCCGCGGGGTTCGAACCTGCACCTCAATCAACGCCCACTGGGGGCGTGCCAAATCGACATTTGCAGCGGCCAAATGCAAAATTCATATGCGTGTGTCACTCACATATATATGTATATAAGCTTAATAGGCACTAATAAGACAAAACGAAACATTTTTAAGAAATTTAAAAAATATAAAATATATTATAACGATATAAATTTCGATTTAAAAAAAAATTCTTTGTCAAAAAAAATAAAAGAAGAGATTCGAACCGCGGACTTCTGACACAACGCGCAGAGTCTCTGCTAACAGCGCCACTACACCGATCTTGCGCAACATAACTAACACAAAACTTTACAGCTACGGCACCTATAGTAAACAAAAACCAAAGTAGCGGCTGAAAATTCAAAGACAATTCAATCGCAATTGAGATTCTTAGAATTGCTCGAATACGCATTTGAATATACATACATACATACACATTTGCACACGCGTAAAAAACGCTGGCATACTGAAATTGTGTGTGCAGACGAATACATACATTTGTAAATATGTATGTAAGTATGTACGTATAAGCATTTGTGGGTTATTTTAGCAAAAATAAAATTTAACTTATAAAAACTTATAAAAATATTTCACTAATTACAAAAATGTTATGTGTTTGTCATATAAGCTATCATTTTCCCAAAAAAAAATAACTAATTTATAAAAAGACATTTAAAAAACTTGGCTTTAGCGAGATTAGAACCCGCACTAATTCAGCGCAACTTGCATAGCATTTACCATCAACGCCACTGCAATATACGATCAGGCGGTAGCTAAAACGAAATAGCTTCACTTCGAGAGCATCATCTGACAAAAGTAAGCTAAAGTAACGGCTGGAATTTCATGAATCAATTCTTAGAATATGCTAGACGACACGCTTTTATATGTATGTATATACATACATACATATGCATATGACTGTATGCATAGAAAAACGATAAATATCACGTATAGGAAAAACGCTCTGCTCCGCTGCTAGCTTGCTGCTTGCAGGTACGTTTGCTAATTGGCCAAATATTTTGTTTATTAAATATGATCTACATTTCTATTGAATTTTGGTCATTTCTTAAGAAATACCAGCTCATTCACATTGCTACATTTGCAACTAAAATTAAAAGGAGAATTCGGTAAATTTTTGAGCCGATATTCAAAATATAACAAAAATCAAAATTATATAAAATACCCATGCATCTATATGCAAAATTTGGAGAGTCTAGCTCTAAAGATGTACGAGATATAAACGGGAATAGTTCTCTATGATTCCCCACTTTTTATTAGTTCAGGCCCTGCTTTATATTGATTACTATTAGCGCTAGAGACTTGAAATTTAAAATATACTCGGGTTGACCACCCAAAATTAATTAGATATGTATGGCAGCGTTGGGACTGTGAATGAATATTCCGCAGTCGGTAACGCCCGACTGCAACGTTCTTACTTGTTTTTATTAATTTTTTCTATTTTTCTTCTGATATTTTATTGGCTTTATTTAATTATAGATATCAGGGCATGATAGGGAGGGGGAGTAAAGGGGTTTATTAAGCACTCACAGTTGTTTTTTTTTTTGTGTCCAACGATGAAAGGCCTTTCTTCGTGATGACTGCTACTGCTGGATGGAGGTTTGGCTTTGGATTTTAATTTTTTTTTTTTTTTAATTATGCATTATATTATCTTTTCATTTTAGTTTGTTTTTTTTTTTTCGTTTGTTTTTTTTTGTTGGCTATTATTAATCTTATTATTACGTCTTATTTATAAATTTATTCATTTGGGTAGTTAAATGGAATTTTGAATTTTCTTTTAACTAGAGTTTTTGTTTTTTTTTTTCAGTGTACTTGTAATTTTTATGTATGCATGTGCATATTCACTTTTCTTTAGTGGTTCTTCTTCTCTTTGTTCTGCACCTACATACTTTAATATACATACATATATATAGATACATATATATGCACACGCTGTTCACACGACCATTTTTTGTGGGGTCTATTTGGTTTTCTTTTTTTCACTTTTTTAGCACCGTTAATAATTTTAAATTCTTTTCTCACTACTCTAGTTTATATATATTATATCCCTCGCCGTCCTTGGTCTGCTTCTCCGTTTTTTTTTTTTCAGGAGCATTTTTTCATATAGCCCTAACCTCTGCACAGCGCTTACGTGCGACCTTTTGCTGGCCTAGAGGTTAGGGGTATACTTCGGACTGAAATCAAAAGAGGAACTTAGTCCCCCAAAACTGAGTTTTCTATTTTATTAATTTGTCATGATTTACCTTAGATAATTTTTCTACTCGCGCACTTTTTGTTGCCCCCGGCAATTAAGCGTGTGCAGCTGCGCAAATAAATCTCACCGACTGAACAACAACAGCTGTTGGTGACAATGGGCCAAATTGAAAAATATTCTTTTTTTTTTTTTCTTTTATAAATATAAATGTTTTACTCTTCACGCCGTGGGTGTTTTGTGCAGAATGTGGAGCGGAAAAAAGACTGACTGGACAACGTGGCCGCGTTTTAGACGCCCACATTCCAGTGTTCTTTTCTTCAGTTGTTTCGTTCTCTTGGGAAGCTTCGGGCGACGGGATACAATTTGAGTGGATTTCTCCCACTGTGTCCGAAAAGTTCTAGCGAAGCGCAAGCTTAGCGAAAGCTCGATCGCTAAAGCTCCGCCTGTCCCAAGCTCACTGGCATTGCAGCGCAGGCGACAATGTTGTCGCAATCGATATGCGCTGCAATTAGCAATCTCGCATATTTGCAACCATTACACCACCCGATAATATACCCCGTTAGACAGGATATTAGCGGGAATTAGCTCCGAATATCTTTGGCATGGTAAGTACCTACTTCTTGGCTTTGCAGGTTCTCAAGCAGATAGTAACAGTTTCCTAATTTTTTCTTGATTCGACATTTTAGAAAATGAGGCCCTAGTTTGGCATTAAGATTTTGCGAAAATTTACTCAAAGCAAAATTTCTTCGAAAGACTTCTTGCCCTTCTTTAAAGGTGACCGATTTAGCTCTGAGATTATATTGGCCTGCGTTTCGTTCATATGGTCGACTGATATTAATCTGGATATCATGTCTCAATAGAGCCAGGTTGTCTGATCTAGAGATCGGTATTATTGGCTCTTGGAGCAAATGTAAATTTTTCAATAATTTATAGTCCGCTCCGTGTGTTATCATATCGAGTCCAAAAAGTGCTCGGTATGGTGAACAATTTAGCGATTGATGCAGACCTGAGCGTAACGCACATGAAATGCTCGTGAGATGAACATCCCATTCAGTTTGATCGTTTTGCAAGTATGAACGAATCGCTGCTAACAACGAACGGTTTACACGTTCGGCCGCATTACTCTGTGGTGAGTAAAGAGCGGTGTATACGTGTTTGATGCCTAATTCCGTTAAAAAGGCGTTCAATTCTTTAGACTTAAATTGAGTGCCATTATCACTAATGATAGTTTCAGGGACCCCAAAACCATGAAAGATGTGCTTTAGCAGATACTCTTGAATCTTTGCAGACGTGAACTTCTTTAGTGGACATAGCCAATGGTACTTGCTAAAATGGTCCAAAACTATAAGCAACCCTATATGACCTTGTTTACTACGAGGATATGGTCCAAGAAGGTCAATGTATAGTCTTTGAAACGGCCTATATGAAGGGATGTGATCACCCATTAGGGGTTGCAATGTATAATTAGGGGCTTTACTTTCTTTACAAGTATCACATGAGCGAATATAATCTCTCACATCTTTTGCTAGGCCTGGCCAAAAGAGATGCCTACGTAACTTTTCTATGGTCTTTTGCATTCCGGCATGGGCTGACGTACAACTATTATGGGCTTGCTTAAGAGCACTTGCTCGAAGGCTCTCGGGGACCCAGAGCTTCCAAGACAGTTTTTCTTTTTCTTGCTGCCCATTTGTATGTTCGGTACGAACATATAAAAAGCTTCCGACCACTTTTGGATCGGGAAATCGAGACTTTTGCTCGGAATATGTCTTTATGAGGTCTGAATAGGAGTTCTCTAAAAATGCATTGGATGTGAGGTCTATAATCGAGTTCATATGGAGTTCTGATATTTCATTTTCGCTTAGGCGTGACATCTGCATCTGGGACTACATGATCTTTACCTTTTCGATGGCTAAAAGTAAATTTAAACTGCTGTAAACGGAAAATCCAGCGAGCTAGTCTACCAGAGATATTCTGCTGCCGCATGAGCCAAAGCAAGCTAGAATGATCGGTAACCACTTCGAATTCTTGCAGTTCCAAATAGCATCTAAACTTCTCAATTGCGAGTATCACTGCGAGACACTCGCGCTCGGTAACGCTGTAATTGCGTTGGGAGCGACTTAATTTCTTTGACATAAATGCGATTGGCTTCTCATCATTTGTATCTGAGAGTTGCACAAGCACGGCTCCAATACCAAAATCGCTGGCATCGCAATGTAAATAAAATTTCTTGCTAAGATCGGGATTCGTCAAAATTGGAGCAGTAGTCAATACTTTCTTTAGCTTATCCATAGCCATTTGTGCTTCGCTAGGCCATATAAATTTTGACTTCGTCGAGAGTACATCAGTAATGGGGCAAGTAAGATCTGCGAAATTATGTACAAATCGTCTGTACCACCCACACACTCCGAGAAATCCCCGAACTTGCTTTAAGTTCTTGGGCGGTGGCCAATTAACTATACACGATACTTTGGATGGATCTGGACTAATACCTCCACTTCCAATTACATAGCCTAAGTAATTAATGCTTGTAACGCAAAAGTGACTTTTATCTATATTCAGAGTTAGATTCGCTTTATTTAATTATAGATATCAGGGCATGATAGGGAGGGGGAGTAAAGGGGTTTATTAAGCACTCACAGTTGTTTTTTTTTTTGTGTCCAACGATGAAAGGCCTTTCTTCGTGATGACTGCTACTGCTGGATGGAGGTTTGGCTTTGGATTTTAATTTTTTTTTTTTTTTAATTATGCATTATATTATCTTTTCATTTTAGTTTGTTTTTTTTTTTTCGTTTGTTTTTTTTTGTTGGCTATTATTAATCTTATTATTACGTCTTATTTATAAATTTATTCATTTGGGTAGTTAAATGGAATTTTGAATTTTCTTTTAACTAGAGTTTTTGTTTTTTTTTTTCAGTGTACTTGTAATTTTTATGTATGCATGTGCATATTCACTTTTCTTTAGTGGTTCTTCTTCTCTTTGTTCTGCACCTACATACTTTAATATACATACATATATATAGATACATATATATGCACACGCTGTTCACACGACCATTTTTTGTGGGGTCTATTTGGTTTTCTTTTTTTCACTTTTTTAGCACCGTTAATAATTTTAAATTCTTTTCTCACTACTCTAGTTTATATATATTATATCCCTCGCCGTCCTTGGTCTGCTTCTCCGTTTTTTTTTTTTTTCAGGAGCATTTTTTCATATAGCCCTAACCTCTGCACAGCGCTTACGTGCGACCTTTTGCTGGCCTAGAGGTTAGGGGTATACTTCGGACTGAAATCAAAAGAGGAACTTAGTCCCCCAAAACTGAGTTTTCTATTTTATTAATTTGTCATGATTTACCTTAGATAATTTTTCTACTCGCGCACTTTTTGTTGCCCCCGGCAATTAAGCGTGTGCAGCTGCGCAAATAAATCTCACCGACTGAACAACAACAGCTGTTGGTGACAATGGGCCAAATTGAAAAATATTCTTTTTTTTTTTTTTTCTTTTATAAATATAAATGTTTTACTCTTCACGCCGTGGGTGTTTTGTGCAGAATGTGGAGCGGAAAAAAGACTGACTGGACAACGTGGCCGCGTTTTAGACGCCCACATTCCAGTGTTCTTTTCTTCAGTTGTTTCGTTCTCTTGGGAAGCTTCGGGCGACGGGATACAATTTGAGTGGATTTCTCCCACTGTGTCCGAAAAGTTCTAGCGAAGCGCAAGCTTAGCGAAAGCTCGATCGCTAAAGCTCCGCCTGTCCCAAGCTCACTGGCATTGCAGCGCAGGCGACAATGTTGTCGCAATCGATATGCGCTGCAATTAGCAATCTCGCATATTTGCAACCATTACACCACCCGATAATATACCCCGTTAGACAGGATATTAGCGGGAATTAGCTCCGAATATCTTTGGCATGGTAAGTACCTACTTCTTGGCTTTGCAGGTTCTCAAGCAGATAGTAACAGTTTCCTAATTTTTTCTTGATTCGACATTTTAGAAAATGAGGCCCTAGTTTGGCATTAAGATTTTGCGAAAATTTACTCAAAGCAAAATTTCTTCGAAAGACTTCTTGCCCTTCTTTAAAGGTGACCGATTTAGCTCTGAGATTATATTGGCCTGCGTTTCGTTCATATGGTCGACTGATATTAATCTGGATATCATGTCTCAATAGAGCCAGGTTGTCTGATCTAGAGATCGGTATTATTGGCTCTTGGAGCAAATGTAAATTTTTCAATAATTTATAGTCCGCTCCGTGTGTTATCATATCGAGTCCAAAAAGTGCTCGGTATGGTGAACAATTTAGCGATTGATGCAGACCTGAGCGTAACGCACATGAAATGCTCGTGAGATGAACATCCCATTCAGTTTGATCGTTTTGCAAGTATGAACGAATCGCTGCTAACAACGAACGGTTTACACGTTCGGCCGCATTACTCTGTGGTGAGTAAAGAGCGGTGTATACGTGTTTGATGCCTAATTCCGTTAAAAAGGCGTTCAATTCTTTAGACTTAAATTGAGTGCCATTATCACTAATGATAGTTTCAGGGACCCCAAAACCATGAAAGATGTGCTTTAGCAGATACTCTTGAATCTTTGCAGACGTGAACTTCTTTAGTGGACATAGCCAATGGTACTTGCTAAAATGGTCCAAAACTATAAGCAACCCTATATGACCTTGTTTACTACGAGGATATGGTCCAAGAAGGTCAATGTATAGTCTTTGAAACGGCCTATATGAAGGGATGTGATCACCCATTAGGGGTTGCAATGTATAATTAGGGGCTTTACTTTCTTTACAAGTATCACATGAGCGAATATAATCTCTCACATCTTTTGCTAGGCCTGGCCAAAAGAGATGCCTACGTAACTTTTCTATGGTCTTTTGCATTCCGGCATGGGCTGACGTACAACTATTATGGGCTTGCTTAAGAGCACTTGCTCGAAGGCTCTCGGGGACCCAGAGCTTCCAAGACAGTTTTTCTTTTTCTTGCTGCCCATTTGTATGTTCGGTACGAACATATAAAAAGCTTCCGACCACTTTTGGATCGGGAAATCGAGACTTTTGCTCGGAATATGTCTTTATGAGGTCTGAATAGGAGTTCTCTAAAAATGCATTGGATGTGAGGTCTATAATCGAGTTCATATGGAGTTCTGATATTTCATTTTCGCTTAGGCGTGACATCTGCATCTGGGACTACATGATCTTTACCTTTTCGATGGCTAAAAGTAAATTTAAACTGCTGTAAACGGAAAATCCAGCGAGCTAGTCTACCAGAGATATTCTGCTGCCGCATGAGCCAAAGCAAGCTAGAATGATCGGTAACCACTTCGAATTCTTGCAGTTCCAAATAGCATCTAAACTTCTCAATTGCGAGTATCACTGCGAGACACTCGCGCTCGGTAACGCTGTAATTGCGTTGGGAGCGACTTAATTTCTTTGACATAAATGCGATTGGCTTCTCATCATTTGTATCTGAGAGTTGCACAAGCACGGCTCCAATACCAAAATCGCTGGCATCGCAATGTAAATAAAATTTCTTGCTAAGATCGGGATTCGTCAAAATTGGAGCAGTAGTCAATACTTTCTTTAGCTTATCCATAGCCATTTGTGCTTCGCTAGGCCATATAAATTTTGACTTCGTCGAGAGTACATCAGTAATGGGGCAAGTAAGATCTGCGAAATTATGTACAAATCGTCTGTACCACCCACACACTCCGAGAAATCCCCGAACTTGCTTTAAGTTCTTGGGCGGTGGCCAATTAACTATACACGATACTTTGGATGGATCTGGACTAATACCTCCACTTCCAATTACATAGCCTAAGTAATTAATGCTTGTAACGCAAAAGTGACTTTTATCTATATTCAGAGTTAGATTCGCTTTTCGAAATTGATCCGCAAGGCGAACTAAAATCGACAAATGGGATGGAAAATCTTCTGAGACAACACAAAGGTCATCCAGGTATCCAAACACACAATGCCTCAGATCTGGTGGAATAAGCTGGTCCATTAAACGACACAGTGTAGAGGGGGCATTGCACAAACCAAAGGGCATAACCTTAAACTGATATAGAGGGCGACCTGGGACTGTGAATGCAGTCAACTGCTTAGACTCCTCAGTGAGTTTAATTTGCCAGAAAGCATCCTTCAAATCTAACTTCGAGATAAGGTTTGATTTAGGTAATCGCGAAAATATTCCATCTATGCTTGGCAAAGGATACGCGTCCTTTTTAGTAGCATCATTGAGTCTGCGAGCATCTAAACATAACCGAACTTTATTCGGCTTTACTACAAGGCGCATGGGTGAACTCCAAGGGCTAACAGAAGGTTCAATCACATCCAACTGAAGCATTCGATCAATTTCTTGATATAAAAGCTTTTCTACAGCAGGACTGACTGGATAGAACCTTTGTTTCACTGGCCTGGCGCCTCCAATGTCTATGTGGTGCTCTATAAGTGACGTACGCCCCAAACTATGAGACGCATTTGGAAATAATCCTTTCACTAGCTCTAGTTGTTGGATCTCTGTCTTCGTTAGAGGGTATGAATTTTCGTGGGAATCTTTCTTGCTTGTACCAGATATCTCTATAGCACTAATAATGTTTGGTGCAAGACGAAAGGTTCTCCAGAAATCATGTCCTAAAATGAGATTCTGCTTTATGCTAGGAATAATATATAATTTCATTGGATTTGTGACAGAGTTATATGTCAGTTCTACGTCTAAAAATCCAATAATGGCTTGACTTTCTCCACCGGCTGTTTTTGCTTTCGAATTGATAGGCTTAAACTCCGACAACTTCGAGAAATCTTGAGTTGCTAACTTCGAGCCTACACAACTAATATTCGCTCCAGTATCTAACAGACCAAGTTCTGTATAAGTTAAGAACGAAACTTCAGCATAGCTACGAAGGTCGGTTGTATTATTAAAAATCGTAGAGATTTGCAATTTTCGGTTTGTCTTTACCTCTGTAAAATATGACTTCAATCTTTGAGTGCGCTTGCTAACAGCAGGCAAATTATCTTGGAATATTCGATTTCGAACTTCTTCGTATGGACGAAAACGAATTGAAGGTGTATTCGATTGCAAGGTTTGCAACTCGGGTATCTCTGTATCGGCGCTTTTGGGTTCTAGATTTTCGTGGGCATCCGGCTGTTGACGGATGCCTTGTGCCGGTTTTCCGACTGTCTTTGAAGGCAAACTTTGCACTGTGGCTTGTATACATTGGGCTGTCCACAACCGTAGCAGAAAATGCGACGTTCAGCTAGACAATTTTCCCAGATGTGGCCTATTTCTTCGCAGTTCCAGCAACGAAGTTTTTGATGGGAGGCGCGTATAGCTGCAAGCTCTACATCCAGTGACTCGCCTTCTACATCATCAGCTGTTTCTTCAACAGCATAAACTTGTCGACGCTGTGCTATTGGCTTCGCCTGATTAAAACGACAGCTAGTCTCATACGCTAAATTTTCGCTCATTTGTACTAAGCGGCGTAAATGTCCTACAGAGTGAACTGGCTGGTATAATAACTTCTCTCGTATTTCAGGGAGTAAATTATTCTTCAATATCTCCATTAATTCTTCTTCTGCTACCTTGAGTGAAGACTTATCAATAAGAGAGGCTACAGATTCATAGAAAGTTGAAAACGACTCTCCTGGTTTTTGCTTCCGAGCTCTGATCATCTCCATCTTCATAAAACTTGACCGATAGTCATCATACTGTTGACGAAGGGATGCACATAGGTCTGACCAAATAATATGGTCAACTTGTTTATGGTATCTCCAATACCATGATCGAGCCTTCCCACTAAATAACACATGCATATTCTTGCACATGCCTGTGAAATCACTATCTAAGGTCTCATCGGTTAACGATTTAATGCGATATATAAATTCATTAACCCCTAATCCATCTGATGAACCATCGAATTGAACTCCCCACTTTTGCATAATATCAACGATCCTTCGACTATTCAAGGAGCAAGCACCTATTGACTCCCGACTATTCGCTACCGGCAACGGTTCGATAGGTGAAGGTCGATTGTTTATTGATAGCGAGGACATGACCCTAGTAACGGTTTCTTCAATCATGGTCTGAATAACATTGTAGTCCGGTTGCTGTGATCTTTGAGGATTCGAGCCACGGAAGGGTCGGGTTGCTCTGGGTCGTCCCCTAGTAGTTCTTGGTCGCGCAGCTTCTGCCAGACTCGGGCTTTGACTCGCATCTAAAGCTGATGACTGTGCGCCACTAGCATTCAACGAAGCAGCTTCTTGTACATTAGCTGTATTGTTCGCCTCTGCTAGTGCTAAAGTTCTAACAAGATTTCTAGTTGTAACTCGACGAGTTACTGGAGCTGGTGGCGGAGCTGTCTCGTGTCTCCGAGAGGGTGAGCAATTGCCTACTACCAGCTTCATGTGTTGTTTGTCTATTGGTGTCTGGCAGGTATAACAGACGGTATTTTCTGTCAACCATGCCTCCACGCAGTTTTTGTGAAAAATATGCTGACAAGCTAATAAATAGCAAGGATATGTATCGTCCATTTCTGTCGCACATAGTGCGCATTTATTCTCTGCACTACCTAAAGATGCGGCATGCGGCGGTGTATTTATAACTGGCATATTAATAGAATGTTTTGTTAAATTTGACTATAAATGGCATAGAGAGAGAGAGAGTCGAAGTATTCTTACAAGTCATAACTGTTCCGATTTATTTCATTTTGGGCTATTGAAACTAAATCTAGCAGGTATTTATAAATTGACTATCGCTACCACCAAAAACTATACTATTCGGCAAGGGAATGCACATGCAGCATATCTCCGAGTTCCAGAAAATAGTAAGACGCAACGACAACAAATTATCAACACACAACTAGTATTGCTTACGGCTTCTACCATTCTTCGGTTAAGTAAAGAAAACCCTCTAGGGATAATCAGTATTGATATCCTAGCCGAATACACAATATTCTGGAATTATTCAGAGGAGTTTTTCTAGAACTAGATTGAATGGTGGCTTCATCCACAGCAAACAAAAACGAGCAACAATTGTGAGGCAAGGTGTTCTTTTCCTAAGCAGAGATGCTTTGATTTATTTTAAGTTGAAAGATGCTTCAAGGTGTCTCGGTCTGCGATCCAGGCTTGAATCCAGCAGCTTCGTAGTACCTATGAAAAACAAATCTATACCTCTCAGCAGTCGGTGTTGCGATAGCTAGACCAACCAAGTCTAAGTCTATTTCAGCAATACAGGCTACTGAGACAACTAGTATTCTCACAAAAGGGGTGCTTTGTATAACTACTACTCCATATAGAAGAAGTTGCTATACATGAAAAATTCGGTTCACTGAAAGCGTATTGTGTCTCAGTGCCCCGCGTTGGGCGCCATATAATTTATGTAATGAAACGTGTCGTCGTATGATGAAGGCGAAGAAACACTGCTATCACCAATATGTTTATCTATATACATATATACAAATATATACATACATGCATACATACATACCTAAACATATACTAGACGTGGCTCGGGTAATGGCGGGCGGAATCCTCTTGTTCCCTTTAGCTCTGTCGGCGTGGGGGTGGGTCTTGCCATACCGTGACCATACATACACAAACTTTAAATTTTTAGGATTGCTGGACAAATGACATAGGCTCTAGACGGCACTAGTACAAACAAGCGGACAAGAAATGAAAAAAAAACACGGACAGTTAGACAGACGCGGAAGCCGAGGTGGTATTGGCTTCACGCTGTCTTCACCCAACCCTACCATGATCCTCGGTTGCAAATTTTGATCGAAGATCCCCAAAAATGCCTCGACTCTCTCTTCTATGCCAGAATGCTAAAGTCCTAGCCTAAAATACTGATCTAGTAATGTTTAGCAAAGAAACTCACACGAAAATTCCATGAAGATACATTTATTCTTGCTTTACCAAAAAAATTATTCTATTCACATTATTTTACTAAGGTATTTACTAATTTCTAGGTGCTTATATTCCTTTCATGTGCTTCTTGTTGTATTAGTTATTTTTGTATAAATATATATCTATATATATGTGTATATGGATATGTCATTCTGCACGCATTTTAAAAGTAATCAAATAGATGTAAGTAATTAGAAATATTTAACAGTATACCAAAAATTCTAATCCATATTTTAATTTAATTGTGGGGTATTGTTAAATATAAAACTTAAAATATAGTTTTATGTTATAATTTCCATTGTTTTTTTATTTTTTTTTTTATTTATTTTTTTTTATTTATTTATTTTTATTTGTATTTTATTTTTTAATAATAATTCATTTTCTAAAATTCATTTACTTAAATTCTTCTGTTATTTTATTTTTTTTTTTTAATTTTTTTTTCTATTTTTCTTCTGATATTTTATTGGCTTTATATAATTATAGATATCAGGGCATGATAGGGAGGGGGAGTAAAGGGGTTTATTAAGCACTCACAGTTGTTTTTTTTTTTTGTGTCCAACGATGAAAGGCCTTTCTTCGTGATGACTGCTACTGCTGGATGGAGGTTTGGCTTTGGATTTTGATTTTTTTTTTTTTTTTAAATTAATCATTATATTATCTTTTCATTTTAGTTTGTTTTTTTTTTTCGTTTGTTTTTTTTTTTTTTGGTGTGCTATTATTAATCTTATTATTACGTCTTATTTATAAATTTATTCATTTGGGTAGTTAAATTGAATTTTGAATTTTCTTTTAACTAGAGTTTTTGTTTTTTTTTTTTCAGTGTACTTGTAATTTTTATGTATGCATGTGCATATTCACTTTTCTTTAGTGGTTCTTCTTCTCTTTGTTCTGCACCTACATACTTTAATATACATACATATATATAGATACATATATATGCACACGCTGTTCACACGACCATTTTTTGTGGGGTCTATTTGGTTTTCTTTTTTTCACTTTTTTAGCACCGTTAATAATTTTAAATTCTTTTCTCACTACTCTAGTTTATATATATTATATCCCTCGCCGTCCTTGGTCTGCTTCTCGGTTTTTTTTTTCAGGAGCATATTTTCATATAGCCCTAACCTCTGCACAGCGCTTACGTGCGACCTTTTGCTGGCCTAGAGGTTAGGGGTATACTTCGGACTGAAATCAAAAGAGGAATTTAGTCCCCCAAAACTGAGTTTTCTATTTTATTAATTTGTCATGATTTACCTTAGATAATTTTTCTACTCGCGCACTTTTTGTTGCCCCCGGCAATTAAGCGTGTGCGGCTGCGCAAATAAATCTCACCGACTGAACAACAACAGCTGTTGGTGACAATGGGCCAAATTGAAAAATATTCTTTTTTTTTTTTTCTTCTTCTTGTCAGCCACAAGAATAATTTGTTTTATAAAGATGTTTAATATATATATTTATATATATATATAGATATAAATGTTTTACTCTTCACGCCGTGGGTGTTTTGTGCAGAATGTGGAGCGGAAAAAAGACTGACTGGACAACGTGGCCGCGTTTTATACGCCCACATTCCAGTGTTCTTTTCTTCAGTTGTTTCGTTCTCTTGGGAAGCTTCGGGCGACGGGATACAATTTGAGTGGATTTCTCCCACTGTGTCCGAAAAGTTCTAGCGAAGCGCAGCTTAGCGAAAGCTCGATCGCTAAAGCTCCGCCTGTCCCAAGCTCACTGGCATTGCAGCGCAGGCGACAATGTTGTCGCAATCGATATGCGCTGCAATTAGCAATCTCGCATATTTGCAACCATTACACCACCCGATAATATACCCCGTTAGACAGGATATTAGCGGGAATTAGCTCCGAATATCTTTGGCATGGTAAGTACCTACTTCTTGGCTTTGCAGGTTCTCAAGCAGATAGTAACAGTTTCCTAATTTTTTCTTGATTCGACATTTTAGAAAATGAGGCCCTAGTTTGGCATTAAGATTTTGCGAAAAT
Organism: Drosophila hamatofila; assembly: GCA_035045345.1. Lineage (NCBI taxonomy): Eukaryota > Metazoa > Arthropoda > Insecta > Diptera > Drosophilidae > Drosophila > Drosophila hamatofila. Next base: position 57,745 of record JAWNPA010000012.1, read on the forward strand.
TTACTCAAAGCAAAATTTCTTCGAAAGACTTCTTGCCCTTCTTTAAAGGTGACCGATTTAGCTCTGAGATTATATTGGCCTGCGTTTCGTTCATATGGTCGACTGATATTAATCTGGATATCATGTCTCAATAGAGCCAGGTTGTCTGATCTAGAGATCGGTATTATTGGCTCTTGGAGCAAATGTAAATTTTTCAATAATTTATAGTCCGCTCCGTGTGTTATCATATCGAGTCCAAAAAGTGCTCGGTATGGTGAACAATTTAGCGATTGATGCAGACCTGAGCGTAACGCACATGAAATGCTCGTGAGATGAACATCCCATTCAGTTTGATCGTTTTGCAAGTATGAACGAATCGCTGCTAACAACGAACGGTTTACACGTTCGGCCGCATTACTCTGTGGTGAGTAAAGAGCGGTGTATACGTGTTTGATGCCTAATTCCGTTAAAAAGGCGTTCAATTCTTTAGACTTAAATTGAGTGCCATTATCACTAATGATAGTTTCAGGGACCCCAAAACCATGAAAGATGTGCTTTAGCAGATACTCTTGAATCTTTGCAGACGTGAACTTCTTTAGTGGACATAGCCAATGGTACTTGCTAAAATGGTCCAAAACTATAAGCAACCCTATATGACCTTGTTTACTACGAGGATATGGTCCAAGAAGGTCAATGTATAGTCTTTGAAACGGCCTATATGAAGGGATGTGATCACCCATTAGGGGTTGCAATGTATAATTAGGGGCTTTACTTTCTTTACAAGTATCACATGAGCGAATATAATCTCTCACATCTTTTGCTAGGCCTGGCCAAAAGAGATGCCTACGTAACTTTTCTATGGTCTTTTGCATTCCGGCATGGGCTGACGTACAACTATTATGGGCTTGCTTAAGAGCACTTGCTCGAAGGCTCTCGGGGACCCAGAGCTTCCAAGACAGTTTTTCTTTTTCTTGCTGCCCATTTGCATGTTCGGTACGAACATATAAAAAGTTTCCGACCACTTTTGGATCGGGAAATCGAGACTTTTGCTCGGAATATGTCTTTATGAGGTCTGAATAGGAGTTCTCTAAAAATGCATTGGATGTGAGGTCTATAATCGAGTTCATATGGAGTTCTGATATTTCATTTTCGCTTAGGCGTGACATCTGCATCTGGGACTACATGATCTTTACCTTTTCGATGGCTAAAAGTAAATTTAAACTGCTGTAAACGGAAAATCCAGCGAGCTAGTCTACCAGAGATATTCTGCTGCCGCATGAGCCAAAGCAAGCTAGAATGATCGGTAACCACTTCGAATTCTTGCAGTTCCAAATAGCATCTAAACTTCTCAATTGCGAGTATCACTGCGAGACACTGTAATTGCTGTAATTGCGTTGGGAGCGACTTAATTTCTTTGACATAAATGCGATTGGCTTCTCATCATTTGTATCTGAGAGTTGCACAAGCACGGCTCCAATACCAAAATCTCTGGCATCGCAATGTAAATAAAATTTCTTGCTAAGATCGGGATTCGTCAAAATTGGAGCAGTAGTCAATACTTTCTTTAGCTTATCCATAGCCATTTGTGCTTCGCTAGGCCATATAAATTTTGACTTCGTCGAGAGTACATCAGTAATGGGGCAAGTAAGATCTGCGAAATTATGTACAAATCGTCTGTACCACCCACACACTCCGAGAAATCCCCGAACTTGCTTTAAGTTCTTGGGCGGTGGCCAATTAACTATACACGATACTTTGGATGGATCTGGACTAATACCTCCACTTCCAATTACATAGCCTAAGTAATTAATGCTTGTAACGCAAAAGTGACTTTTATCTATATTCAGAGTTAGATTCGCTTTTCGAAATTGATCCGCAAGGCGAACTAAAATCGACAAATGGGATGGAAAATCTTCTGAGACAACACAAAGGTCATCCAGGTATCCAAACACACAATGCCTCAGATCTGGTGGAATAAGCTGGTCCATTAAACGACACAGTGTAGAGGGGGCATTGCACAAACCAAAGGGCATAACCTTAAACTGATATAGAGGGCGACCTGGGACTGTGAATGCAGTCAACTGCTTAGACTCCTCAGTGAGTTTAATTTGCCAGAAAGCATCCTTCAAATCTAACTTCGAGATAAGGTTTGATTTAGGTAATCGCGAAAATATTCCATCTATGCTTGGCAAAGGATACGCGTCCTTTTTAGTAGCATCATTGAGTCTGCGAGCATCTAAACATAACCGAACTTTATTCGGCTTTACTACAAGGCGCATGGGTGAACTCCAAGGGCTAACAGAAGGTTCAATCACATCCAACTGAAGCATTCGATCAATTTCTTGATATAAAAGCTTTTCTACAGCAGGACTGACTGGATAGAACCTTTGTTTCACTGGCCTGGCGCCTCCAATGTCTATGTGGTGCTCTATAAGTGACGTACGCCCCAAACTATGAGACGCATTTGGAAATAATCCTTTCACTAGCTCTAGTTGTTGGATCTCTGTCTTCGTTAGAGGGTATGAATTTTCGTGGGAATCTTTCTTGCTTGTACCAGATATCTCTATAGCACTAATAATGTTTGGTGCAAGACGAAAGGTTCTCCAGAAATCATGTCCTAAAATGAGATTCTGCTTTATGCTAGGAATAATATATAATTTCATTGGATTTGTGACAGAGTTATATGTCAGTTCTACGTCTAAAAATCCAATAATGGCTTGACTTTCTCCACCGGCTGTTTTTGCTTTCGAATTGATAGGCTTAAACTCCGACAACTTCGAGAAATCTTGAGTTGCTAACTTCGAGCCTACACAACTAATATTCGCTCCAGTATCTAACAGACCAAGTTCTGTATAAGTTAAGAACGAAACTTCAGCATAGCTACGAAGGTCGGTTGTATTATTAAAAATCGTAGAGATTTGCAATTTTCGGTTTGTCTTTACCTCTGTAAAATATGACTTCAATCTTTGAGTGCGCTTGCTAACAGCAGGCAAATTATCTTGGAATATTCGATTTCGAACTTCTACATAATTTTGTAAACGTTCTTCGTATGGACGAAAACGAATTGAAGGTGTATTCGATTGCAAGGTTTGCAACTCGGGTATCTCTGTATCGGCGCTTTTGGGTTCTAGATTTTCGTGGGCATCCGGCTGTTGACGGATGCCTTGTGCCGGTTTTCCGACTGTCTTTGAAGGCAAACTTTGCACTGTGGCTTGTATACATTGGGCTGTCCACAACCGTAGCAGAAAATGCGACGTTCAGCTAGACAATTTTCCCAGATGTGGCCTATTTCTTCGCAGTTCCAGCAACGAAGTTTTTGATGGGAGGCGCGTATAGCTGCAAGCTCTACATCCAGTGACTCGCCTTCTACATCATCAGCTGTTTCTTCAACAGCATAAACTTGTCGACGCTGTGCTATTGGCTTCGCCTGATTAAAACGACAGCTAGTCTCATACGCTAAATTTTCGCTCATTTGTACTAAGCGGCGTAAATGTCCTACAGAGTGAACTGGCTGGTATAATAACTTCTCTCGTATTTCAGGGAGTAAATTATTCTTCAATATCTCCATTAATTCTTCTTCTGCTACCTTGAGTGAAGACTTATCAATAAGAGAGGCTACAGATTCATAGAAAGTTGAAAACGACTCTCCTGGTTTTTGCTTCCGAGCTCTGATCATCTCCATCTTCATAAAACTTGACCGATAGTCATCATACTGTTGACGAAGGGATGCACATAGGTCTGACCAAATAATATGGTCAACTTGTTTATGGTATCTCCAATACCATGATCGAGCCTTCCCACTAAATAACACATGCATATTCTTGCACATGCCTGTGAAATCACTATCTAAGGTCTCATCGGTTAACGATTTAATGCGATATATAAATTCATTAACCCCTAATCCATCTGATGAACCATCGAATTGAACTCCCCACTTTTGCATAATATCAACGATCCTTCGACTATTCAAGGAGCAAGCACCTATTGACTCCCGACTATTCGCTACCGGCAACGGTTCGATAGGTGAAGGTCGATTGTTTATTGATAGCGAGGACATGACCCTAGTAACGGTTTCTTCAATCATGGTCTGAATAACATTGTAGTCCGGTTGCTGTGATCTTTGAGGATTCGAGCCACGGAAGGGTCGGGTTGCTCTGGGTCGTCCCCTAGTAGTTCTTGGTCGCGCAGCTTCTGCCAGACTCGGGCTTTGACTCGCATCTAAAGCTGATGACTGTGCGCCACTAGCATTCAACGAAGCAGCTTCTTGTACATTAGCTGTATTGTTCGCCTCTGCTAGTGCTAAAGTTCTAACAAGATTTCTAGTTGTAACTCGACGAGTTACTGGAGCTGGTGGCGGAGCTGTCTCGTGTCTCCGAGAGGGTGAGCAATTGCCTACTACCAGCTTCATGTGTTGTTTGTCTATTGGTGTCTGGCAGGTATAACAGACGGTATTTTCTGTCAACCATGCCTCCACGCAGTTTTTGTGAAAAATATGCTGACAAGCTAATAAATAGCAAGGATATGTATCGTCCATTTCTGTCGCACATAGTGCGCATTTATTCTCTGCACTACCTAAAGATGCGGCATGCGGCGGTGTATTTATAACTGGCATATTAATAGAATGTTTTGTTAAATTTGACTATAAATGGCATAGAGAGAGAGAGAGTCGAAGTATTCTTACAAGTCATAACTGTTCCGATTTATTTCATTTTGGGCTATTGAAACTAAATCTAGCAGGTATTTATAAATTGACTATCGCTACCACCAAAAACTATACTATTCGGCAAGGGAATGCACATGCAGCATATCTCCGAGTTCCAGAAAATAGTAAGACGCAACGACAACAAATTATCAACACACAACTAGTATTGCTTACGGCTTCTACCATTCTTCGGTTAAGTAAAGAAAACCCTCTAGGGATAATCAGTATTGATATCCTAGCCGAATACACAATATTCTGGAATTATTCAGAGGAGTTTTTCTAGAACTAGATTGAATGGTGGCTTCATCCACAGCAAACAAAAACGAGCAACAATTGTGAGGCAAGGTGTTCTTTTCCTAAGCAGAGATGCTTTGATTTATTTTAAGTTGAAAGATGCTTCAAGGTGTCTCGGTCTGCGATCCAGGCTTGAATCCAGCAGCTTCGTAGTACCTATGAAAAACAAATCTATACCTCTCAGCAGTCGGTGTTGCGATAGCTAGACCAACCAAGTCTAAGCCTATTTCAGCAATACAGGCTACTGAGACAACTAGTATTCTCACAAAAGGGGTGCTTTGTATAACTACTACTCCATATAGAAGAAGTTGCTATACATGAAAAATTCGGTTCACTGAAAGCGTATTGTCTCTCAGTGCCCCGCGTTGGGCGCCATATAATTTATGTAATGAAACGTGTCGTTGTATGATGAAGGCGAAGAAACACTGCTATCACCAATATGTTTGTCTATATACATATATACAAATATATACATACATGCATACATACATACCTAAACATATACTAGACGTGGCTCGGGTAATGGCGGGCGGAATCCTCTTGTTCCCTTTAGCTCTGTCGGCGTGGGGGTGGGTCTTGCCATACCGTGACCATACATACACAAACTTTAAATTTTTAGGATTGCTGGACAAATGACATAGGCTCTAGACGGCACTAGTACAAACAAGCGGACAAGAAATGAAAAAAAACACGGACAGTTAGACAGACGCGGAAGCCGAGGTGGTATTGGCTTCACGCTGTCTTCACCCAACCCTACCATGATCCTCGGTTGCAAATTTTGATCGAAGATCCCCAAAAATGCCTCGACTCTCTCTTCTATGCCAGAATGCTAAAGTCCTAGCCTAAAATACTGATCTAGTAATGTTTAGCAAAGAAACTCACACGAAAATTCCATGAAGATACATTTATTCTTGCTTTACCAAAAAAATTATTCTATTCACTTTATTTTACTAAGGTATTTAATAATTTCTAGGTGCTTATATTCCTTTCATGTGCTTCTTGTTGTATTAATTATTTTTGTATAAATATATATCTATATATATGTGTATATGGATATGTCATTCTGCACGCATTTTAAAAGTAATCAAATAGATGTAAGTAATTAGAAATATTTAACAGTATACCAAAAATTCTAATCCATATTTTAATTTAATTGTGGGGTATTGTTAAATATAAAACTTAAAATATAGTTTTATGTTATAATTTCCATTGTTTTTTTATTTTTTTTTTTATTTATTTTTTTTTATTTATTTATTTTTATTTGTATTTTATTTTTTAATAATAATTCATTTTCTAAAATTCATTTACTTAAATTCTTCTGTTATTTTATTTTTTTTTTTTATTATTTTTTTCTATTTTTCTTCTGATATTTTATTGGCTTTATATAATTATAGATATCAGGGCATGATAGGGAGGGGGAGTAAAGGGGTTTATTAAGCACTCACAGTTGTTTTTTTTTTTTGTGTCCAACGATGAAAGGCCTTTCTTCGTGATGACTGCTACTGCTGGATGGAGGTTTGGCTTTGGATTTTAATTTTTTTTTTTTTTTAAATTATGCATTATATTATCTTTTCATTTTAGTTTGTTTTTTTTTTTCGTTTGTTTTTTTTTTGTTGGCTATTATTAATCTTATTATTACGTCTTATTTATAAATTTATTCATTTGGGTAGTTAAATGGAATTTTGAATTTTCTTTTAACTAGAGTTTTTGTTTTTTTTTTTCAGTGTACTTGTAATTTTTATGTATGCATGTGCATATTCACTTTTCTTTAGTGGTTCTTCTTCTCTTTGTTCTGCACCTACATACTTTAATATACATACATATATATAGATACATATATATGCACACGCTGTTCACACGACCATTTTTTGTGGGGTCTATTTGGTTTTCTTTTTTTCACTTTTTTAGCACCGTTAATAATTTTAAATTCTTTTCTCACTACTCTAGTTTATATATATTATATCCCTCGCCGTCCTTGGTCTGCTTCTCCGTTTTTTTTTTTCAGGAGCATTTTTTCATATAGCCCTAACCTCTGCACAGCGCTTACGTGCGACCTTTTGCTGGCCTAGAGGTTAGGGGTATACTTCGGACTGAAATCAAAAGAGGAACTTAGTCCCCCAAAACTGAGTTTTCTATTTTATTAATTTGTCATGATTTACCTTAGATAATTTTTCTACTCGCGCACTTTTTGTTGCCCCCGGCAATTAAGCGTGTGCAGCTGCGCAAATAAATCTCACCGACTGAACAACAACAGCTGTTGGTGACAATGGGCCAAATTGAAAAATATTCTTTTTTTTTTTTTTTCTTTTATAAATATAAATGTTTTACTCTTCACGCCTGGACTCTTGACTGACTGGACAACGTGGCCGCGTTTTAGACGCCCACATTCCAGTGTTCTTTTCTTCAGTTGATTCGCTCTCTTGGGAAGCTTCGGGCAACGGGATACAATTTGAGTAGATTTCTCCCACTGTGTCCGAAAAGTTCTAGCGAAGCGCAAGCTTAGCGAAAGCTCGATCGCTAAAGCTCCGCCTGTCCCAAGCTCACTGGCATTGCAGCGCAGGCGACAATGTTGTCGCAATCGATATGCGCTGCAATTAGCAATCTCGCATATTTGCAACCATTACAAAATATTATAGATTTTGCTTAATTTCGTTTAATATTAAAGAATTATGTGGAATACTAAACATTTTAAGTACTATTCAGTTTAGTAATCAGATATGAATACATTTTTCATACGGTAAAATTAATGAGCATAACTAGCTTTCCTGTTACATTTGATGTGTTCAAAATAAAATTTCTTTCAATTTGCTTAGTATTAGAGATATATCAGAAATATTTCTTAAATCTTTAATTACCAGCAGTTTATAATGTAAATATTTGAATATTGTATGTATGCCAGCACTAAATATTATATATTTTGTTTAATTTCGTTTAATATTAAAGAATTATGTGGAATACTAAAAAATGTTTTGGTACTATTATGTTAAGTATTTATATATTAATTCATTTTTCATACGGTAAAATTAATGATTAATTAATAATTAATTGTTATGTTCGAAAGAAATTATGGTTTAATTTGCTTAGTATTAAAGATATATAAGAAATATTTTTTAAATCCTTAATTTTAAGCAGTTTATACTGTAGATGTTCGGATATTGTATGTTAGGCAGCACTAAATATAACAAATTTTATTTAGTTTTGTTTAATATTAAAGGATTATGCGGAATATTATACAATTTTAAATTCTATTAAATTTAGTAATTATATATTGAGATATTGTTCATACGATAAAATAATTAGCTTTTCTGTACACATTTGATGTGTTCAAAATAATATTTGGATCAATTTGCTTAGTATTAGAGATATATAAGAAATATTTCTTAAATCTTATATTACCAGCAGTTTATAATGTAAATATTTGGATATTGTATGTTGGGCAGCACTAAATATTATATACTTTTTTTAATTACGTTTAATATTAAAGAATTATGTGGAATACTAAAACATTTTAGGTACTATTCAGTTTAGTAATTATATATGAATACATTTTTCATACGGTAAAATTAATGAGCATAACTAGCTTTGCTGTACACATTTTATGTGTTCAAAATAAAATTAGTTTCAATTTGCTTTGTATTAGAGATATATAAGAAATATTTCTTAAATCTTATATTACCAGCAGTTTATAATGTAAATATTTGGATATTGTATGTTGGGCAGCACTAAATATTATATATTTTTTTTTAATTTCATTTAATATTAAAGAATTATGTGGAATACTAAAACATTTTAAGTACTATTCAGTTTAGAAATTATATATTAATACATTTTTCATACAGTAAAATTAATGAGCATAACTAGCTTTCCTGTAAACATTTGTTATGTTCGAAAGAAATTATAGTTTAATTTGCTTAGTATTAAAGATATATGAGAATTATTTTTTAAATCTTCAATTTTAAACAGTTTATACTGTAAATATTTGGATATTGTGTGTTAGGCAGCACTAAATAGTAAAAATTTTATTTAATTTCGTTTAATATTAAAGGATTATGTGTGTAGGATCAAGAGCGTTTTCCAGTCCAGCATGAGTTTCAGAGTATGAGGGTGTTATTCTACTAAACAAATGAGCCGTATATTAAATGCAGCGCATCGTAGGCGCAACGTTTATTCCAGAGTTTTCGTTCTAGACTAACTACAGAAACGTATGAGCAAGCGCAGCTTGCTTAAAGTTAGGCGAAAGTGAGTGCAAGTAAGGACAGTTGAACAATGCAAAGAGAGAGAGTAATTAGCGTGGTCCCAAATCTAAGAATAGAAGTTTACATTTCAACTTAAGCAAATATAAGACTAATTTGACCCAACATCCCGGCCCCATTGAAAGACGCAGTCTTTCAAGAGACAGGAAGAATAGCTATTTTGTGAATAGGTCTCCGGATTATGCCCTTGGTAGTGCGGACATCTACAACTCGTACTCGTTGATCTTGTCCAGGAATTGTAGCTGTAATGCGCCCCATTATCCACTTCTGAGAATGTATGTTGTCCTCATGTATGAGGACCATGTCGCCGATAGAGATACTGGGTACTGGTTTGTTCCACTTGGTGCGTACGTTCAGCTCATTGAAGTATTCTGCCAGCCAGCGTCGCCAAAAATGTTGTTTGATACCAGTTATCAAACGCCAGCGGTCCAAAGATTGCAGCTGTTCGTCTTCTATGTTGTGTTCAGGCAATGCTCGCAAGGAGTCTCCAACTAGGAAGTGACCAGGTGTCAGAGCACCCAAGTCACTTGGATCTGACGATAGTGCGGTCAGCGGGCGCGAGTTGAGAATGGCTTCTACCTCCGCTGTGATTGTAGCCAAGGCCTTTCTTCGTGATGACTGCTACTGCTGGATGGAGGTTTGGCTTTGGATTTTAATTTTTTTTTTTTTTTTTAAATTAATCATTATATTATCTTTTCATTTTAGTTTGTTTTTTTTTTTTTCGTTTGTTTTTTTTTTCGTTTGTTTTTTTTTGTTGGCTATTATTAATCTTATTATTACGTCTTATTTATAAATTTATTCATTTGGGTAGTTAAATTGAATTTTGAATTTTTGTTTTTTTTTTTTTTCAGTGTACTTGTAATTTTTATGTATGCATGTGCATATTCACTTTTCTTTAGTGGTTCTTCTTTTCTTTGTTCTGCACCTACATACTTTAATATACATACATATATATAGATACATATATATGCACACGCTGTTCACACGACCATTTTTTGTGGGGTCTATTTGGTTTTCTTTTTTTCACTTTTTTAGCACCGTTAATAATTTTAAATTCTTTTCTCACTACTCTAGTTTATATATATTATATCCCTCGCCGTCCTTGGTCTGCTTCTCGGTTTTTTTTTTTCAGGAGCATTTTTTCATATAGCCCTAACCTCTGCACAGCGCTTACGTGCGACCTTTTGCTGGCCTAGAGGTTAGGGGTATACTTCGGACTGAAATCAAAAGAGGAACTTAGTCCCCCAAAACTGAGTTTTCTATTTTATTAATTTGTCATGATTTACCTTAGATAATTTTTCTACTCGCGCACTTTTTGTTGCCCCCGGCAATTAAGCGTGTGCAGCTGCGCAAATAAATCTCACCGACTGAACAACAACAGCTGTTGGTGACAATGGGCCAAATTGAAAAATATTCTTCTTTTTTTTTTTTTTTTCTTTTATAAATATAAATGTTTTACTCTTCACGCCGTGGGTGTTTTGTGCAGAATGTGGAGCGGAAAAAAGACTGACTGGACAACGTGGCCGCGTTTTATACGCCCACATTCCAGTGTTCTTTTCTTCAGTTGTTTCGCTCTCTTGGGAAGCTTCGGGCAACGGGATACAATTTGAGTGGATTTCTCCCACTGTGTCCGAAAAGTTCTAGCGAAGCGCAAGCTTAGCGAAAGCTCGATCGCTAAAGCTCCGCCTGTCCCAAGCTCACTGGCATTGCAGCGCAGGCGACAATGTTGTCGCAATCGATATGCGCTGCAATTAGCAATCTCGCATATTTGCAACCATTACAAAATATAGATTTTGCTTAATTTCGTTTAATATTAAAGAATTATGTGGAATACTAAACATTTTAAGTACTATTCAGTTTAGTAATCAGATATGAATACATTTTTCATACGGTAAAATTAATGAGCATAACTAGCTTTGCTGTACACATTTGTTATGTTCGAAAGAAATTATAGTTTAATTTGCTTAGTATTAAAGATATATAAGAAATATTTTTTAAATCCTTAATTTTAAGCAGTTTATACTGTAGATGTTCGGATATTGTATGTTAGGCAGCACTAAATATAACAAATTTTATTTAGTTTTGTTTAATATTAAAGGATTATGCGGAATATTATACAATTTTAAATTCTATTAAATTTAGTAATTATATATTGAGATATTGTTCATACGATAAAATAATTAGCTTTTCTGTACACATTTGATGTGTTCAAAATAAAATTTGATTCAATTTGCATAGTATTATAAATATATAGGAAATATTTCTTAAATCGAATAATACCAGCAGTTTATAATGTAAATATTTTGATATTTTATGTTGGGCAGCACTAAATATTATATATTTTGTTTAATTTCGTTTAATATTAAAGAATTATGTGGAATACTAAAACATTTTAAGTACTTTTCAGTTTAGTAATTATATATGAATACATTTTTCATACGATAAAATAATAAGCAAAATTAGCTTTTCTGTACACATTTGATGTGTTCAAAATAAAATTTGGATCAATTTGCTTAGTATTAGAGATATATAAGAAATATTTCTTAAATCTTATATTACCAGCAGTTTATAATGTAAATATTTGGATATTGTATGTTGGGCAGCACTAAATATTATATACTTTTTTTAATTACGTTTAATATTAAAGAATTATGTGGAATACTAAAACATTTTAGGTACTATTCAGTTTAGTAATTATATATGAATACATTTTTCATACGGTAAAATTAATGAGCATTACTAGCTTTCCTGTACACATTTTATGTGTTCAAAATAAAATTAGTTTCAATTTGCTTTGTATTAGAGATATATAAGAAATATTTCTTAAATCTTATATTACCAGCAGTTTATAATGTAAATATTTGGATAGTGTATGTTGGGCAGCACTAAATATTATATATTTTTTTAATTTCATTTAATATTAAAGAATTATGTGGAATACTAAAACATTTTAAGTACTATTCAGTTTAGAAATTATATATTAATACATTTTTCATACGGTAAAATTAATGAGCATAACTAGCTTTCCTGTAAACATTTGTTATGTTCGAAAGAAATTATAGTTTAATTTGCTTAGTATTAAAGATATATGAGAATTATTTTTTAAATCTTCAATTTTAAACAGTTTATACTGTAAATATTTGGATATTGTGTGTTAGGCAGCACTAAATAGTAAAAATTTTATTTAATTTCGTTTAATATTAAAGGATTATGTGTGTAGGATCAAGAGCGTTTTCCAGTCCAGCATGAGTTTCAGAGTATGAGGGTGTTATTCTACTAAACAAATGAGCCGTATATTAAATGCAGCGCATCGTAGGCGCAACGTTTATTCCAGAGTTTTCGTTCTAGACTAACTACAGAAACGTATGAGCAAGCGCAGCTTGCTTAAAGTTAGGCGAAAGTGAGTGCAAGTAAGGAAAGTTGAACAATGCAAAGAGAGAGAGTAATTAGCGTGGTCCCAAATCTAAGAATAGAAGTTTACATTTCAACTTAAGCAAATATAAGACTAATTTGACCCAACATCCCGGCCCCATTGAAAGACGCAGTCTTTCAAGAGACAGGAAGAATAGCTATTTTGTGAATAGGTCTCCGGATTATGCCCTTGGTAGTGCGGACATCTACAACTCGTACTCGTTGATCTTGTCCAGGAATTGTAGCTGTAATGCGCCCCATTATCCACTTCTGAGAATGTATGTTGTCCTCATGTATGAGGACCATGTCGCCGATAGAGATACTGGGTACTGGTTTGTTCCACTTGGTGCGTACGTTCAGCTCATTGAAGTATTCTGCCAGCCAGCGTCGCCAAAAATGTTGTTTGATACCAGTTATCAAACGCCAGCGGTCCAAAGATTGCAGCTGTTCGTCTTCTATGTTGTGTTCAGGCAATGCTCGCAAGGAGTCTCCAACTAGGAAGTGACCAGGTGTCAGAGCACCCAAGTCACTTGGATCTGACGATAGTGCGGTCAGCGGGCGCGAGTTGAGAATGGCTTCTACCCTCGCTGTGATTGTAGCCAAGGCCTTTCTTCGTGATGACTGCTACTGCTGGATGGAGGTTTGGCTTTGGATTTTAATTTTTTTTTTTTTTTTTAAATTAATCATTATATTATCTTTTCATTTTAGTTTGTTTTTTTTTTTTTTCGTTTGTTATTTTTTTTTTGTTTGTTTTTTTTGTTGGCTATTATTAATCTTATTATTACGTCTTATTTATAAATTTATTCATTTGGGTAGTTAAATTGAATTTTGAATTTTTGTTTTTTTTTTTTTTTTCAGTGTACTTGTAATTTTTATGTATGCATGTGCATATTCACTTTTCTTTAGTGGTTCTTCTTTTCTTTGTTCTGCACCTACATACTTTAATATACATACATATATATAGATACATATATATGCACACGCTGTTCACACGACCATTTTTTGTGGGGTCTATTTGGTTTTCTTTTTTTCACTTTTTTAGCACCGTTAATAATTTTAAATTCTTTTCTCACTACTCTAGTTTATATATATTATATCCCTCGCCGTCCTTGGTCTGCTTCTCGGTTTTTTTTTTTCAGGAGCATTTTTTCATATAGCCCTAACCTCTGCACAGCGCTTACGTGCGACCTTTTGCTGGCCTAGAGGTTAGGGGTATACTTCGGACTGAAATCAAAAGAGGAACTTAGTCCCCCAAAACTGAGTTTTCTATTTTATTAATTTGTCATGATTTACCTTAGATAATTTTTCTACCTGCGCACTTTTTGTTGCCCCCGGCAATTAAGCGTGTGCAGCTGCGCAAATAAATCTCACCGACTGAACAACAACAGCTGTTGGTGACAATGGGCCAAATTGAAAAATATTCTTCTTTTTTTTTTTTTTTTCTTTTATAAATATAAATGTTTTACTCTTCACGCCGTGGGTGTTTTGTGCAGAATGTGGAGCGGAAAAAAGACTGACTGGACAACGTGGCCGCGTTTTATACGCCCACATTCCAGTGTTCTTTTCTTCAGTTGTTTCGCTCTCTTGGGAAGCTTCGGGCAACGGGATACAATTTGAGTGGATTTCTGCAATTAGCAATCTCGCATACTTGCAACCATTACAAAATATTATAGATTTTGCTTAATTTCGTTTAATATTAAAGAATTATGTGGAATACTAAACATTTTAAGTACTATTCAGTTTAGTAATCAGATATGAATACATTTTTCATACGGTAAAATTAATGAGCATAACTAGCTTTCCTGTACACATTTGATGTGTTCAAAATAAAATTTGTTTCAATTTGCTTAGTATTAGAGATATATCAGAAATATTTCTTAAATCTTTAATTACCAGCAGTTTATAATGTAAATATTTGAATATTGTATGTATGCCAGCACTAAATATTATATATTTTGTTTAATTTCGTTTAATATTAAAGAATTATGTGGAATACTAAAAAATATTTTGGTACTATTATGTTAAGTAATTATATATTAATACATTTTTCATACGGTAAAATTAATGATTAATTAATAATTAATTGTTATGTTCGAAAGAAATTATAGTTTAATTTGCTTAGTATTAAAGATATATAAGAAATATTTTTTAAATCCTTAATTTTAAGCAGTTTACACTGTACACGTTTGGATATTGTATGTTAGGCAGCACTAAATAGAAAAAATTTTATTTAGTTTTGTTTAATATTAATGAATTATGTGGAATACTAAAACATTTTAAGTACTATTCAGTTTAGTAATTATATATGAATACATTTTTCATACGATAAAATTAATGAGCATAACTAGCTTTGCTGTACACATTTGTTATGTTCGAAAGAAATTATAGTTTAATTTGCTTAGTATTAAAGATAAATAAGAAATATTTTTTAAATCCTTAATTTTAAGCAGTTTATAATGTAGATGTTCGGATATTGTATGTTAGGCAGCACTAAATATAACAAATTTTATTTAGTTTTGTTTAATATTAAAGGATTATGTGGAATATTATACAATTTTAAATTCTATTAAGTTTAGTAATTATATATTGAGATATTGTTCATACGATAAAATAATTAGCTTTTCTGTACACATTTGATGTGTTCAAAATAATATTTGGATCAATTTGCTTAGTATTAGAGATATATAAGAAATATTTCTTAAATCTTATATTACCAGCAGTTTATAATGTAAATATTTGGATATTGTATGTTGGGCAGCACTAAATATTATATACTTTTTTTAATTACGTTTAATATTAAAGAATTATGTGGAATACTAAAACATTTTAGGTACTATTCAGTTTAGTAATTATATATGAATACATTTTTCATACGGTAAAATTAATGAGCATTACTAGCTTTCCTGTACACATTTTATGTGTTCAAAATAAAATTAGTTTCAATTTGCTTTGTATTAGAGATATATAAGAAATATTTCTTAAATCTTATATTACCAGCAGTTTATAATGTAAATATTTGGATATTGTATGTTGGGCAGCACTAAATATTATATATATTTTTTTTAATTTCATTTAATATTAAAGAATTATGTGGAATACTAAAACATTTTAAGTACTATTCAGTTTAGAAATTATATATTAATACATTTTTCATACGGTAAAATTAATGAGCATAACTAGCTTTCCTGTAAACATTTGTTATGTTCGAAAGAAATTATAGTTTAATTTGCTTAGTATTAAAGATATATGAGAATTATTTTTTAAATCTTCAATTTTAAACAGTTTATACTGTAAATATTTGGATATTGTGCGTTAGGCAGCACTAAATAGTAAAAATTTTATTTAATTTCGTTTAATATTAAAGGATTATGTGTGTAGGATCAAGAGCGTTTTCCAGTCCAGCATGAGTTTTAGAGTATGAGGGTGTTATTCTACTAAACAAATGAGCCGTATATTAAATGCAGCGCATCGTAGGCGCAACGTTTATTCCAGAGTTTTCGTTCTAGACTAACTACAGAAACGTATCAGCAAGCGCAGCTTGCTTAAAGTTAGGCGAAAGTGAGTGCAAGTAAGGAAAGTTGAACAATGCAAGAGAGAGAGTAATTAGCGTGGTCCCAAATCTAAGAATAGAAGTTTACATTTCAACTTAAGCAAATATAAGACTAATTTGACCCAACATCCCGGCCCCATTGAAAGACGCAGTCTTTCAAGAGACAGGAAGAATAGCTATTTTGTGAATAGGTCTCCGGATTATGCCCTTGGTAGTGCGGACATCTACAACTCGTACTCGTTGATCTTGTCCAGGAATTGTAGCTGTAATGCGCCCCATTATCCACTTCTGAGAATGTATGTTGTCCTCATGTATGAGGACCATGTCGCCGATAGAGATACTGGGTACTGGTTTGTTCCACTTGGTGCGTACGTTCAGCTCATTGAAGTATTCTGCCAGCCAGCGTCGCCAAAAATGTTGTTTGATACCAGTTATCAAACGCCAGCGGTCCAAAGATTGCAGCTGTTCGTCTTCTATGTTGTGTTCAGGCAATGCTCGCAAGGAGTCTCCAACTAGGAAGTGACCAGGTGTCAGAGCACCCAAGTCACTTGGATCTGACGATAGTGCGGTCAGCGGGCGCGAGTTGAGAATGGCTTCTACCTCCGCTGTGATTGTAGCCAAGGCCTTTCTTCGTGATGACTGCTACTGCTGGATGGAGGTTTGGCTTTGGATTTTAATTTTTTTTTTTTTTTTTAAATTAATCATTATATTATCTTTTCATTTTAGTTTGTTTTTTTTTTTTTCGTTTGTTATTTTTTTTTTGTTTGTTTTTTTTGTTGGCTATTATTAATCTTATTATTACGTCTTATTTATAAATTTATTCATTTGGGTAGTTAAATTGAATTTTGAATTATCTTTTAACTAGAGTTTTTTTTTTTTTTTTTTTCAGTGTACTTGTAATTTTTATGTATGCATGTGCATATTCACTTTTCTTTAGTGGTTCTTCTTCTCTTTGTTCTGCACCTACATACTTTAATATACATACATATATATAGATACATATATATGCACACGCTGTTCACACGACCATTTTTTGTGGGGTCTATTTTCATATAGCCCTAACCTCTGCACAGCGCTTACGTGCGACCTTTTGCTGGCCTAGAGGTTAGGGGTATACTTCGGACTGAAATCAAAAGAGGAACTTAGTCCCCCAAAACTGAGTTTTCTATTTTATTAATTTGTCATGATTTACCTTAGATAATTTTTATACTCGCGCACTTTTTGTTGCCCCCGGCAATTAAGCGTGTGCAGCTGCGCAAATAAATCTCACCGACTGAACAACAACAGCTGTTGGTGACAATGGGCCAAATTGAAAAATATTCTTTTTTTTTTTTTTTCTTTTATAAATATAAATGTTTTACTCTTCACGCCGTGGGTGTTTTGTGCAGAATGTGGAGCGGAAAAAAGACTGACTGGACAACGTGGCCGCGTTTTATACGCCCACATTCCAGTGTTCATTTCTTCAGTTGTTTCGCTCTCTTGGGAAGCTTCGGGCAACGGGATACAATTTGAGTGGATTTCTGCAATTAGCAATCTCGCATATTTGCAACCATTACAAAATATTATAGATTTTGCTTAATTTCGTTTAATATTAAAGAATAATTATATATGAATACATTTTTCATACGGTAAAATTAATGTGCATAACTAGCTTTCCTGTACACATTTTATGTGTTCAAAATAAAATTAGTTTCAATTTGCTTTGTATTAGAGATATATAAGAAATATTTCTTAAATCTTATATTACCAGCAGTTAATAATGTAAATATTTGGATATTGTATGTTGGGCAGCACTAAATATTATATATTTTTTTTAAATTTCATTTAATATTAAAGAATTATGTGGAATACTAAAACATTTTAAGTACTATTCAGTTTAGAAATTATATATTAATACATTTTTCATACGGTAAAATTAATGAGCATAACTAGCTTTCCTGTAAACATTTGTTATGTTCGAAAGAAATTATAGTTTAATTTGCTTAGTATTAAAGATATATGAGAATTATTTTTTAAATCTTCAATTTTAAACAGTTTATACTGTAAATATTTGGATATAGTGTGTTAGGCAGCACTAAATAGTAAAAATTTTATTTAATTTCGTTTAATATTAAAGGATTATGTGTGTAGGATCAAGAGCGTTTTCCAGTCCAGCATGAGTTTCAGAGTATGAGGGTGTTATTCTACTAAACAAATGAGCCGTATATTAAATGCAGCGCATCGTAGGCGCAACGTTTATTCCAGAGTTTTCGTTCTAGACTAACTACAGAAACGTATCAGCAAGCGCAGCTTGCTTAAAGTTAGGCGAAAGTGAGTGCAAGTAAGGAAAGTTGAACAATGCAAAGAGAGAGAGTAATTAGGGTGGTCCCAAATCTAAGAATAGAAGTTTACATTTCAACTTAAGCAAATATAAGACTAATTTGACCCAACATCCCGGCCCCATTGAAAGACGCAGTCTTTCAAGAGACAGGAAGAATAGCTATTTTGTGAATAGGTCTCCGGATTATGCCCTTGGTAGTGCGGACATCTACAACTCGTACTCGTTGATCTTGTCCAGGAATTGTAGCTGTAATGCGCCCCATTATCCACTTCTGAGAATGTATGTTGTCCTCATGTATGAGGACCATGTCGCCGATAGAGATACTGGGTACTGGTTTGTTCCACTTGGTGCGTACGTTCAGCTCGTTGAAGTATTCTGCCAGCCAGCGTCGCCAAAAATGTTGTTTGATACCAGTTATCAAACGCCAGCGGTCCAAAGATTGCAGCTGTTCGTCTTCTATGTTGTGTTCAGGCAATGCTCGCAAGGAGTCTCCAACTAGGAAGTGACCAGGTGTCAGAGCACCCAAGTCACTTGGATCTGACGATAGTGCGGTCAGCGGGCGCGAGTTGAGAATGGCTTCTACCTCCGCTGTGATTGTAGCCAATTCCTCAAACGTGCAGCGGGCATTCATCAAGCTGCGCGCCATGAGTCCCTTGGCGCTTTTTACTGCTGCCTCCCAGAGGCCGCCAAAGTGTGGTGCTTTGAAGAAGTAGTCTCGAAGATCCTTTAATTGATTGCTTTGTGGCGTTGTCACAAAATATATCCACAGGCAATCCACGTCGTGCAATCATGCGCCTCAAAGCGGCTAAGAAAGCATCCGTTGAAAGGTCAGATACCACGTCGATATGCACGGCCTTGGTGGCGAAGCATACAAATATGGCAATGTAGCCTTTCCGAGGTGCCTTGCCCTGAATGCGAAGATAGACGTTGACTGGTCCACAAAAGTCAACTCCACAGTGAGCGAAAGGTCTCGATGGAGTCAATCGCTCTACAGGCAGATTTCCCATGAGTTGCTGTTGCTTGTAGCGCACACAGTGCACGCATTTCCTGACAATAGAGCGAGCCAGGTCTCGAGCATTTACAATCCAGAATTGAAGACGAAGTAGCGCAACAAGTGCCTTAGAGCCAGCATGGTAATGTTTCATATGAAGAAACTGCACGTAGTGGCGAATGAAGTCATCTTTACTGGGAAGTAGAATCGGATGTTTTTGAGCCTCTGGTGCATTTGCCAATTCGAGACGGCCGCCAACCTTCAGTAGTAGGTATCCGTCTGTTATCTGTAAAAAATGGATTTAGAAATTTTATGTGATTTGATATTTGCCTGTTTTTGTGCAAACCGTGAATTTCATCTGCGAAGTGTTGTTGCTGCAGATTCCAGATGATGCAACTGAATGCACGCTGTAGCTCTTGAGGTGTCGGCGAGGGCGTAGACAGCTCAACGGGCTTCCGAAGCGCGTGTGTGAAGCGCAGCATCCAAGCAACAATTCGCAAGCAACGAAGTGTGTCGAGTACATAGTTGCTATCCGTCGTAACCTTGAACGCCGACTTGCGCATCTTAAGCGTTACGACCTCTGGATCTGGTTCGTGGCGTTTCTCTTTTGGTCAAGCGTTTGGACTCTGCTTCAGATACTCCGGCCCCATAAACCAGATTGATTCGCTCAATTCCGTGGGCTTACATCCTCTCGACACCAGATCGGCAGGATTTGATTGTGTTGGCACGTGTCTCCAATGACAGTCCGGTGTGGCTTCTTGTATGTCAGAAACGCGGTTTCCAACAAAAGTTGAGAGTGTCGCAGAATGTTGCTGTATCCAATGAAGAACTATCGACGAGTCGCTCCACAGATACGTTGATTGTTTAGATATGAAAATCCCTTTGATTTGAGTCGTCTTCAAGATTCAAATCCTTGATGGTGGTGTCATCAACAAAGTCCGGGTGATTTGAATGCCATTTTGCCAGTTCAAATTTGCCCTTGCCAAGTATCTCGATGACCTCTGCCTTGAGTTGTTGCAGGCCTTCTGCCGTGTCATGCCCACACAGAAAGTATGTAGAATGATGACTTGATGGCTTATTCTCCAAATTTGTGAGTTTGCATGTGTAGATCGGCCAAATATGTCATACTGCGTATAGCAAGATATGGGGCTGGTGCCGTACCGTACGTAACTGTATTTAGTTCATACGTCCGAAGGGGTTTAGCTGCCGAGTCTCTCCAAAGTATATATTGAAATTTGCGATCACGATAGTCTACTAACACTTGCCTGAACATTTTCACAACATCTGCAGTGAGCGCATATTTGTATGTTCGGAAGCGTAGCAGAAGCGTGTATAGGTCCGTCTGAATGGTTGGTCCAACCATTAGCAAGTCATTGAGTGATCGTTGCGATGAGGTTCGATTTGAGGCATCGAAAACAACTCTGAGCTTCGTTGAAGTGCTATTTAGCTTGAAGACGCAGTGATGTGGAATGTAATTGTGCGGCTCGTCAAGCCTTGGTGAGTCTACCAAACTCATGTGATTAAGATCTTCATATTCACGTAGAAAGTCTGTATACGATGCCTTTAGCTGAGGATTACGATTTAAGCGCCGTTCCAATGACTCAAATCTCAGCTTGGCTGACTCGTATGAAGATCCTAGACATCTTGGGTCATCCTTAAATGGTAGCCGAACAATAATTCTACCATCTGCTTGTTGACGTACAGTTTGACTAAACAATTGTTCAAACTGCAGTTGCTCAGGTGTGAACTTGTCGATTGGTTTGCTTAGGTCTTCAATCTGCCAGAGCCTTTCCAAATTGTTGTTGATTGTCTCCTCCTGTGAGAGCGAGTAGCAAGGTGTCTGTTGCTGCCTTCCTTCATAGCGTCCAGACACAATCCATCCAAGTAACGTTTTCTGAAGCGTAGGAAGACTGGGACCCAATTTGATTTGTCCTACTGCAAGAATTTCGAAAAATGCTTCAGTTCCAATAAGCAAGTCGATATGGCGAGTTTTGTAGAACTCCTCATCAGCTAAAGGTGTGTTCTTGGGTATGTTCCAAGATGAAGTGTCGATGTCCGAATCCGGCTGATAAGCAATGTGTGACGTCACGCAGAAATCCATGGGAATCTTGAAGTCCTCCAAACGTGACTTGATTATGGCCGAAGTGCCAAACTTGATGTGTGTGTGTGATTCGCCAATGCTAGAGATTCGCATATGCCGTAGTCAACCAGCGATTGAAGCGGGGTCTCGGCGGGGCGAAGAATTGCAAGCAAAGCGAATGTATGCACAGTTCGCAATATGCCAAATTAAACTTTAGAATATGTTGCACATAACTTTGAATAACACAGCCCCACGTTGGGCACCAAAATGTAGGATCAGGAGCGTTTTCCAGTCCAGCATGAGTTTCAGAGTATGGGGGTGATATTCTACTAAACAAATGAGCCGTATATTAAATGCAGCGCATCGTAGGCGCAACGTTTATTCCAGAGTTTTCGTTCTAGACCAACTACAGAAACGTATGAGCAAGCGAAGCTTGCTTAAAGTTAGGCGAAAGTGAGTGCAAGTAAGGAAAGTTGAACAATGCAAAGAGAGAGAGTAATTAGGGTGGTCCCAAATCTAAGAATAGAAGTTTACATTTCAACTTAAGCAAATATAAGACTAATTTGACCCAACAATGTGGAATATCAATATCAATAATAAATTTAAAATTCTATTAAATTTAGTAATTATATATTGAGATATTGTTCATACGATAAAATAATTAGATTTTCTGTACACATTTGATGTGTTCAAAATAAAATTTGATTCAATTTGCTTAGTATTAGAAATATATAGGAAATATTTCTTAAATCTTATATTACCAGCAGTTTATAATGTAAATATTTGGATATTGTATGTTGGGCAGCACTAAATATTATATATTTTGTTTAATTTCGTTGAATATTAAAGAATTATGTGGAATACTAAAACATTATAATATTATATGAATACATTTTTCATACGATAAAATAATAAGCAAAATTAGCTTTTCTGTACACATTTGATGTGTTCAAAATAAAATTTGGTTCAATTTGCTTAATATTAGAGATATATAAGCAATATTTCTTAAATCTTATATTACCAGCAGTTTATGTAAATATTTGGATATTGTATGTTTAAAGATTTATGTGGAATACTAAACATTTTAAGTACTATTCAGTTTAGTAATTATATATGAATACATTTTTCATACGGTAAAATTAATGAGCAAACCTAGCTTTCCTGTACACATTTGATGTGTTCAAAATAAAATTTGGTTCAATTTGCTTAGCATTAAAGATATATAAGAAATATTTCTTAAATCTTATATTACCAGCAGTTTATAATGTAAATATTTGAATATTGTAGGTATGCCAGCACTAAATATTATATATTTTGTTTAATTTCGTTTATTATTAAAGAATTATGTTGAATACTAAAACATTTTAGGTACTATTATATTTAGTAATTATATCTTAATACATTTTTCATACGGTAAAATTAATGAGCGTAACTAGCTTTGCTGTACACATTTGATGTGTTCAAAATAAAATTTGATTCAATTTGCTAAGTATTAGAGATATATAAGAAATATTTCTTAAATTTTATATTACCAGCAGTTTATAATGTAAATATTTGGATATTGTATGTTGGGCAGCACTAAATATTATATATTTTGCTTAATTTCGTTTAATATTAAAGAATTATGTGGAATACTAAAACATTTTAGGTACTATTATGTTTAGTAATTATATATTAATACATTTTTCATACGGTAAAATTAATGCGCATAACTAGCTTTGCTGTACACATTTGATGTGTTCAAAATAAAATTTCTTTCAATTTGCTTAGTATTAGAGATATATCAGAAATATTTCTTAAATCTTTAATTACCACCATTTTATAAGGTAAATATTTGAATATTGTATGTATGCCAGCACTAAATATTATATATTTTGTTTAACTTCGCTTAATATAAGAATAAGAATTATGTGGAATACTAAAACATTTTAAGTACTATTCAGTTTAGTAATTATATATTAATACATTTTTCATACGGTAAAATTAATGAGCATAACTAGCTTTGCTGTACACATTTGTTATGATCGAAAGAAATTATAGTTTAATTTGCTTAGTATTAAAGATATATAACAAATATTTTTAAAATCCTTAATTTTAAGCAGTTTATAGTGTACATGTTTGGATATTGTATGTTAGGCAGCACTAAATAGTCAAAATCTTATTTAGTTTCGTTTAATATTAAAGGATTATGTGTAATATTATAAAATTTTAAATTCTATTCAGTTTAGTAATTATATATGAATACATTTTTCATACGGTAAAATTAATGAGCATAACTAGCTTTGCTGTACACATTTGATGTGTTCAAAATAAAATTTGTTTCAATTTTCTTAGTATTAGAGATATATCAGAAATATTTCTTAAATCTTATATTACCAGCAGTTTATAATGTAAATATTTGGATATTGTATGTTGGGCAGCACTAAATATTATATATAGTTTGCTTAATTTCGTTTAATATTAAAGAATTATGTGGAATACTACAACATTTTAAGTACTATTCAGTTTAGTAATTATATATTAATACATTTTTCATACGGTAAAATTAATGAGCATAACTAGCTTTGCTGTACACATTTGATGTGTTCAAAATAAAATTTGTTTCAATTTGCTTAGTATAAGAGATATATCAGAAATATTTCTTAAATCTTTAATTACCAGCAGTTTGTAATGTAAATATTTGAATATTGTATGTATGCCAGCACTAAATATTATACATTTTGTTTAATTTCGTTTAATATTAAAGAATTTTGTGGAATACTAAACCATTTTAGGTACTATTATGTTTAGTAATTATATATTAATACATATTTAATTTTCAGCTTTTCTGTACACACTTTATGTGTTCAAAATAAAATTTGGTTCAATTTGCTTAGTATTAGAGAAATATAAGAAATATTTCTTAATTCTTATATTACCAGCAGTTTATAATGTAAATATTTTAAGTACTATTCAGTTTAGTAATTATATATGAATACATTTTTCATACGATAAAATAAAAAGCAAAATTAGCTTTTCTGTACACATTTGATGTGTTCAAAATATAATTTGGTTCAATTTGCTTAGTATTAAAGATATATAAGAAATATTTCTTAAATCTTATATTACCAGCAGTTTATAATGTAAATATTTGGATATTGTATGTTGGGCAGCACTAAATATTATATATTTTGCTTAATTTCGTTTAATATTAAAGAATTATTTGGAATACTAAAACATTTTAAGTACTATTCAGTTTAGTAATTATATATTAATACATATTTCATACGGAAAATTAATGAGCATAACTAGCTTTGCTGTACACATTTGATGTTTTCAAAATAAAATTTGTTTCAATTTGCTTAGTATTAGAGATATATCAGAAATATTTCTTAAATCTTTAATTACCAGCAGTTTATAATGTAAATATTTGAATATTTTATGTATGCCAGCACTAAATATTATATATATTTTGTTTAATTTCGTTTAATATTAAAGCATTATGTGGAATACTAAAACATTTTAGGTACTATTATGTTTAGTAATTATATATTAATACATTTTTCATACGGTAAAATTAATGAGCATAACTAGCTTTCCTGTACACATTTGATGTGTTCAAAATAAAATTTGTTTCAATTTGCTTTGCATTAGAGATATATCAGAAATATTTCTTAAATCTTTAATTACCATCAGTTTATAATGTAAATATTTGAATATTGTAGGTATGCCAGCACAAAATATTATATATTTTGTTTAATTTCGTTTAATATTAAAGAATTATGTGGAATACTAAAACATTTTATGTACTATTCAGTTTAGTAATTATATATTAATACATTGTTCATACGGTAAAATTAATGAGCATAACTAGCTTTGCTGTACACATTTGATGTGTTCAAAATAAAATTTCTTTCAATTTGCTTAGTATTAGAGCTATATCAGAAATATTTCTTAAATCTTTAATTACCAGCATTTTATAAGGTAAATATTTGAATATTGTATGTTGGGCAGCACTAAATATTATATATAGTTTGCTTAATTTCGTTTAATATTAAAGAATTATGTGGAATACTACAACATTTTAAGTACTATTCAGTTTAGTAATTATATATTAATACATTTTTCATACGGTAAAATTAATGAGCATAACTAGCTTTGCTGTACACATTTGATGTGTTCAAAATAAAATTTGTTTCAATTTGCTTAGTATAAGAGATATATCAGAAATATTTCTTAAATCTTTAATTACCAGCAGTTTGTAATGTAAATATTTGAATATTGTATGTATGCCAGCACTAAATATTATACATTTTGTTTAATTTCGTTTAATATTAAAGAATTATGTGGAATACTAAACCATTTTAGGTACTATTATGTTTAGTAATTATATATTAATACATATTTAATTTTCAGCTTTTCTGTACACACTTTATGTGTTCAAAATAAAATTTAATTCAATTTGCTTAGTATTAGAGAAATATAAGAAATATTTCTTAATTCTTATATTACCAGCAGTTTATAATGTAAATATTTTAAGTACTATTCAGTTTAGTAATTATATATGAATACATTTTTCATACGATAAAATAAAAAGCAAAATTAGCTTTTCTGTACACATTTGATGTGTTCAAAATATAATTTGGTTCAATTTGCTTAGTATTAAAGATATATAAGAAATATTTCTTAAATCTTATATTACCAGCAGTTTATAATGTAAATATTTTGGATATTGTATGTTGGGCAGCACTAAATATTATATATTTTGCTTAATTTCGTTTAATATTAAAGAATTATTTGGAATACTAAAACATTTTAAGTACTATTCAGTTTAGTAATTATATATTAATACATATTTCATACGGAAAATTAATGAGCATAACTAGCTTTGCTGTACACATTTGATGTTTTCAAAATAAAATTTGTTTCAATTTGCTTAGTATTAGAGATATATCAGAAATATTTCTTAAATCTTTAAATACCAGCAGTTTATAATGTAAATATTTGAATATTTTATGTATGCCAGCACTAAATATTATATATATTTTGTTTAATTTCGTTTAATATTAAAGCATTATGTGGAATACTAAAACATTTTAGGTACTATTATGTTTAGTAATTATATATTAATACATTTTTCATACGGTAAAATTAATGAGCATAACTAGCTTTCCTGTACACATTTGATGTGTTCAAAATAAAATTTGTTTCAATTTGCTTTGCATTAGAGATATATCAGAAATATTTCTTAAATCTTTAATTACCATCAGTTTATAATGTAAATATTTGAATATTGTAGGTATGCCAGCACAAAATATTATATATTTTGTTTAATTTCGTTTAATATTAAAGAATTATGTGGAATACTAAAACATTTTATGTACTATTCAGTTTAGTAATTATATATTAATACATTGTTCATACGGTAAAATTAATGAGCATAACTAGCTTTGCTGTACACATTTGATGTGTTCAAAATAAAATTTCTTTCAATTTGCTTAGTATTAGAGCTATATCAGAAATATTTCTTAAATCTTTAATTACCAGCATTTTATAAGGTAAATATTTGAATATTGTATGTTGGGCAGCACTAAATATCATATATTTTGCTTAATTTCGTTTAATATTAAAGAATTATGTGAAATACTAAAACTTTTTAGGTACTATTATGTTTAGTAATTATATATGAATACATTTTTCATTCGGTAAAATTAATGAGCATAACTAGCTTTTCTGTACACATTTGATGTGTTCAAAATAAAATTTCTTTCAATTTGCTTAGTATTAGAGATATATAAGAAATATTTCTTAAATCTTTAATTACCAGCAGTTTGTAATGTAAATATTTAAATATTGTATGTATGCGGCACTAAATATTATATATTTTGTTTAATTTCGTTTAATATTAAAGAATTATGTGGAATACTAAAACATTTTAGGTACTATTATGTTTAGTAATTATATATTAATACATATTTAATTTTCAGCTTTTCTGTACACACTTGATATGTTCAAAATAAAATTTGGTTCAATTTGCTTAGTATTAGAGAAATATAAGAAATATTTCTTAATTCTTATATTACCAGCAGTTTATAATGTAAATATTTTAAGTACTATTCAGTTTAGTAATTATATATGACATTTTTCATACGGTTAAATTAATGAGCATAACTAGCTTTGCTGTACACATTTGTTATGTTCGAAAGAAATTATAGTTTAATTTGCTTAGTATTAAAGACATATAAGAAATATTTTTTAAATCCTTAATTTTAAGCAGTTTATACTGTACATGTTTGGATATTGTATGATAGGCAGCACTAAATAGAACAAATTTTATTTAGTTTTGTTTAATATTAAAGATTTATGTGGAATACTAAAACATTTAAAGTACTATTCAGTTTAGTAATTATATATGAATACATTTTTCATACGGTAAAATTAATGAGCATAACTAGCTTTCCTGTACATATCTGTTATGTTCGAAAGAAATTATAGTTTAATTTGCTTAGTATTAAAGATATATAAGAAATATTTTTTAAATCTTAAATTTTAAGCAGTTTATACTGTACATATTTGGATATTGTATGTTAGGCAGCACTAATTAGTACAATTTTTTTTAGTTTCGTTTAATAATAAAGGATTATGTGGAATATTACAAAATTTTAAACGGGATCTGCTATCGATGTCGTGCTTCTGGCTACCGCAGTGGTTCTGGCTAAGAATAGGATTGGCGAACTTGTTCCTTGTCGTGCACTTTTAGATTCAGGCTCTTAAGTACATCTCATTACAGCCAGATTTGCCAATCTACTACAACTCAAGAGAACAACGTCATCAGCGTCTGTATGTGCCCTAGGCGACTCTAATTTTGCCACCGATGGAGGCAGCATTTGTCTCACGTTTCAGGCTCACACATCAGAGTATGCAACTAGCATAACGGCCATGGTGGCAACCAATATAACTGGCAGGCCCAGTTCTAATATAAATACAAGTAATTGGAGCATACCGCAAAATATAGTCTTGGCAGATCCAGCATTCCATAGACCACAGCGAATAGATTTGCTTATCGGAGCCAGCCTTTTCTATGACTTGCTCTGCGTGGGTCAAATCAAGTTGATGCCTGAATTTCCACTGTTGCAGAAGATTCGTCTTGATTGGGTTGTAACGGGAGGTGAAGCTCGCTGTCACAACTACGGGCTAATAGTTTCGACGAAGCCTTCAGATCCGGATACTGACTCCGGTACTGATATCTAATTGGACAGTCTCGTTCGTCGATTCTGGGAAGTTGAAAGCTGCAGCGATTCCGTCGTAAAGATCAGCAAGGAAGACTCAGATTGCGAAGCGCACTTTGTGAGGCATTACAGCCGGCTGGCCAGTGGCCAGTATTCAGTACGCTTGCCTCTAAAGCTCAATAGCGAGCTTCTTGGCGAGTCCTATTAGCAAGCGCGTCGTCGGTTTCTCAACTTGGAGAGGAAACTGAGTCGTTTGCCTCATATAAAGTCTCAATATTCAGCGTTCCTGAAGAAGTATTCTGAGTTGGGTCACATGTCACGTGTTCATCATAACTCATTTCATAAATGCAGATATTTTCTTCAACTACCAAGCTTCGCGTCGTCTTTGATTGATCAGCGTCTACGTCAACTGGCTATTCGTTGAATGAAGTTCTAATGTCAGGTCCTGTCATTCAGCCGAAAATGGTCGACATACTACTGCGCTTCCGGTCCTATCCAGTTGCACTTACCGGTGATATTTGCAAAATGTATCGTTGCGTGAAGGTGCCGGAGCTATCTGCAATGCATCCTATGGAGGAATTCGCCAGATAATAAGTTAGAAGTGTTCAAGTGATACGGTCACATATGGAACAAACCAGCGTCTTTCTTGTCTGTGCGCACCATGCACCAGCTCGCCATAGATGAACAAGATGCATTCACAGTTGGTTCCGAGGTGCTACTTCGCGATTTCTATGTTGACGATTTGAACTCTGGAGGAAAATCAGTCGAAGAAGCGAGACGTGTCATGCAAGAGACGACTGGAATCTTGGCACGAGGGATGTTCAAATTGCGAAAGTGGTGTTCCATTCATCCTATAGTACTGGACGGAGTAACAGACTGCGATAAGGAATCATTCAGAAGGTTCAATGATGGCAGCGACATTACAAAGACATTTGGCCTCGCATGGGATCCAGCATCTGATCAACTTCTGTTCTCGTATGTGGCTCCGGATTCAACCTCTAAGCCCTCCAGGCGCTCTGTCCTCTCGTCTATTGCTAGGTTTTACGATCCAATCGGACTGGTCGGCCCAGTAATAACGAAGGCTAAAGTCTTCTTGTAACAACTCTGGAGGCATAAACTTGATTGTGACGAGTCACAAGGTTGAGGTCCATGGATTCTGCGATGCCAGCATCGAGGCTTTCGGAGCCTGCGTCTATATTGTATCTAAAGGGCAGCAAAACATCAGCAGGTTACTTTGCTCCAAGTCTCGAGTGTCTCCTTTAAAAACGCTCACGATTCCCCGGGGCAGAGTTGTTGGCACGTCTAATGGACCAATTGGCTCGCTTTGGCATCTTCCCAGGCGAGTTTCACTGTTGGTCTGACTCAACTATAGCACTATCTTGGATCAATGACGATCCCGGACGATTTAACGTTTTTGTTTCAAATCGCATCGCCACTATACGGGATCTCACCTCAACAATGGAGTGGCATTATATACCTACAATGCTGAATCCCGCGGATATATTATCTCAGGGCTCATTGCCCACTGAGTTGAACGCATCATCGCTTTGCTTCATTTGTAAGCCCAGATCTCATTCAACGTTTCTAGAAAGAACTTCAGTAGAGCGTCGAAAGGCAGTGCTTCTAGCAAAAGGCCCTTTTGCATACGTATCAAAGTTTATTAAAACAAGTAAGAAAGCTCTAGTCGAGACTGCTCGACTACGAGATTCCCTGAACCCTTCCAGGAAGTAATATTTCAATAATTCGTCACTTCATTTCTACTTACACACATACGCACGCACGTATAAACAGGCATGGGCTGCTGTGTAGGCTTACTGTGGGAACTTATTTGTTTAATAACTTTTTTTGTAGACGGAAAATTTTGATAAAACATTCAGACCGTGATCATAACATTAAAATGTGTATATGTGCCAAAGCACAAGTCTCTAGTATTCTAAATACGCTTTCAGCAAACTTGTAGGGAAAAGGAGGTGTTTTGGAGGGTGGGGGTGAAATATGACAAAAACCGCAAATCTTAAAAATAGACATGATTCTACATTTTAAATTTCGAGACTCTATCTTTAGAGGTGTAGAAGATATAATTTTATAACTGATTTTCGATAAGATTTTTTATCGTTAACAAAAAAACAGAAGCAGTTATCGATTTTAAAAAATAAACTTGATCTGCGCGTGCGGACCTACAGTTTCAAATTTCAAGTCTCTAGCTCCTATATCTTCTGAAATCGACGCGTTCAAACATACGGACAGACGGACAGACAGACAGACGGACAGACGTTCAATGGGTTCAGGGTATAAAAATCGTGGTCCAGGAGTAGCTCTCGAAGAGATCCGGACTGGCACGCATATATTGTTGAGGATGATTCAACTAGCCCATCTCACGGACGACATATATACGCTTCGAACCAAAGGAATGGTTCCGTAATCCAGCAGATCCAGTAGATAGTCGCCTCAAAAACTCTGCGCTAGACTTCGATAGTCGCCATCCAATTATCTTGCCCAGAAATCATCCAGTAACTCGAGCCATCATCATGCATTGCCATCAGCGTGACTTGCACGCTGGTCCCCGAGCAGTGCTAGCGTTGGTTCGTTCCCAATATTGGCCAATCGGTGGTAGAAATACTGTAGCCAGCGTGATTCAGAGATGCGTCATATGCGTTCGCGCCAAGCCTCGACTCTTTGAGCACATAATGGTAGATCTACCCAAGGGCCGCGTTGAAGGCTGCCTTGTCTTTAAAGTGACTGGAGTAGATTTTGGCGGTCCATTCTTCTATAAGTCTGAGGCACGAAATAAGATTCCTGTAAAAGCTACATCTGTGTATTTATTTGCTTTGCTACGAAGGCTATCTGGTTAGAGCTAGTAAAGGATTTAACAATAACGGCATTTTTGCATGCTTTTCAACGGTTTATATGCACTAGAGGAAAACCAAGTCAAATCTGGTCTGACAATGCAACAAATTTTCTCTTCAGGAGTTAAGCGTCTATTTCTATCGGACGCCCACCTAAACGCTGTGAGAGACTTCTGTCTGGATGACTCAATCGAATGGCATTTCATCCCTCCACGATCCCCTCACTTTGGTGGCTTGTGGGAGGCTGCAGTGAAGACAGCAAAGCATCATTTCTATAGACCTGACGCTGCAACATTGCTGCTGTCATTAATTCACGTTTCGATTTCAGAGCACCCAGCAGACTTGGACGTTGAATGCCTGCGCATTTCCTGAACGGTGGTCCTCCTTCCTTCAGCGAGCATAGCCTGACAAGGCTCAATTTTAACCGCTTGAATGCATGGCAGCGTGTAAGCTATCTCCAGCAGGTGTTCTGGAGGCGTTGGCGAAACCAATATCTCAACTTGTTCAGCAGCAAGCAAAATGGCGAACGCTCAAACCTCGCTTGGAGGTTGGGGACATAGTTCTCGTAAAGGATGAGAATCTTCCGCCACTTAAGTGACCACTGGCCAGAATTATTGAGATCATCCCTGGAAGTGATGGCGTCGTACGAGTAGCCGTCCTTAAAACTGAAGCTGGCGAAATTAGAAGAGCTACAAACAAGCTGTGCTTGCTGCCCCTTAAAGATTCTGTTTCAGACTAAGTATTCAACGGGGGAGGATGTTGGGCCCAGCAATCAGCGCTTCATAAGCTATTGTAATTAAGAGCGGCAGTTCGCCGAGTAGGTTAGCACGTTAAGAGAGTTTTGTAAGAGAAATTGCGCCCTTTATCATCGTTCGTCCACGCAGCTGCTCAGCTTTGATCAACCGGCTCGCGTAGTTAGTTATAATAAGCTCTTGCTTAGTGCAGATGTTCGTGCGTGGACAGCTCTGCTAGTTTTTTGTTAGATTGACTATTACATACATAGTAGCGGACAGCACGACGACACAAAGTCGCTTGCTCGCGTATAACAACAAACTTTGTGCAAACATTAACAACAACAATAATAAAACAAACAAAAAATGCGTTTTAACTTTAATTGTATTCAAAAAAGCTCGATAGCTCAACAGTGTATTTATTATTATTGATTATATTGCGGTTTTGGCTCATTCGGCAACTTGATTTATTAGCGTTTCTGCTATAATACATTGTTTGCCGCCTTCTTATTTTTCTTCTGCTCACACTTGTGTGTGTTACATATTGCTCACAGTCACATTTGTGTTTGTATTTGTTGTTGCAAGCTTAGTTTGTTTTGTGCACGCAGTTTCTATTTTGTACCGCTCTTAATTTGTTGTTTTTTTTTTTTTTTTGTACTCTCAACGCATTTTTCCTTTACCTTGGTTTTTGTATCTGTGGTTTCCGTCTGTTTTGTTTGACCAAAATGACCAAAATGTTTGATCGCCAAAATGACATGCTGTAAGAAATCATGCTCCTTTAGGCTTATAGTTTATTCTGCACAAGCACAATTTATTAATGGTTCGTTGTGTGAGAATTTGATGCACACAAAATGTGCAGGTCTCACTGGTCGCGACTATGACTGGTAGTGGTGGTTTACGTTGGTCTTTGGATTTTTGTGGAAGTAGCGCCACTTTATGGGCCTGTTATCCTGCATCGTGACCCGGTGCCCCGTGATTCTAGTGGTGCCTTTTTCATTCTGAAACTTCTCCAGCTCGTTCCTCAGGAAAGCGATCACTTCCGGAGTCGCCACCATTTCGCCTCCGTGTCGGATCCGCCTCCATACAGCCACCGACAACTTTTCCGCCAGTTGTCGGTTTGGTTGTGGAATTCTGGGCTAGATCTTCAGCGTCAAGCCACCCCACTCTAAATCAAATCCCAGTACCAGATCGTCGATCCGGGACTTGGATTTGCTGACTCCCCAGGCTGGTTATTATTATCTCCAGCTACGAGTCCACCTCAGTGCAATTTCCATCCGCCAGGAGTATGCACCGTCGAGTGCCCGTGTGGCCACGCCCACGCATGATTTACTCGTGCAGTTGCCGCATGATGGTCTGGCATCCATGGAGATTAGACAGTTCGGCGATCATAAGTGAATAAGGAATCGTTCCCTCATTCACTTCGACCCAATCGCCAAACTGCCTCCGCATTATGCCTGACAAGCTCACTCCGAACTAGTCACCGTAGCGCAACACATCCTCCTTTTTCAGAGTATATACCCAATCTCGCACCATTTTCAAAATTACTAAACTAATCTCTGATCGCAGGGCTCCGCATTGGGTGCCAGTTGTCACAAGCCTTCGGCTTATCCCGTGTTCAAGCCGGGTCTGATTCAGCCGATTGTGGATTCGTGCCAACAAATTTATTCGTTGAAGCCCCTGAACTTAATTCTTTTTTACAATTCACTTCATCAATTATAAATTGGTAGCCTGCCTGAGGTACTTCGGTTATGTGCAACTACTCGCCTCCAACTGCACACTAGATTTTTGATTGATTGGGCGTTAAGCGTACTGCGGCTGTGCGAGCGATTGTGCTCCAGTCACGCTAGCATTCGCTCGAGCGCCCCGGTGTACGTCGAGATTTGCACTGTATACTCGCTCGGATGCACTACAGGCCACTCCTACAACTGGACTCACTCTTAGCACACCTATGCTCGCTTGACGCACAATATGACATATAAGTTAAATAGGCGCACACCTATATTGCTCACATTTTTATTATTGTTTGTACAAAATTGTTTACTAAGCGTAAGCAAGCTACTTTGATAGTCGAGCAAAATACCTGCACTAAGCGAGAGTTAATTTCGTACTTGTTCCGAGCAAGGCAAAGCAAGTGAATCTCTTTACAAAACTATTTTAGTTGTTAACATATTGAGCGAACTGCCGGTCCTAATTACAATAGTAACCTATACTTTGTGTGAAGCGCTGATTGCTGCGCCCAACATTTATATTTAGACTTTTTTTTTACGAAAATATATAAGAGTAATAAAAATCAGGATATTTAATATACAAGCCGCTACATTTATTTAAATCAGTTCAATTTATACAATTATATACCTTATAGGAAAAAATAGATACTAGCTCTATAATGTTTAGTAAAGATGCTCCAATAAAGAGTCCGATAACACCTCCAACTGATACTTTAAACGAAAAGAAAACAGATTTATTTTTAATATATATGTGAAACGAATAAAAAAATGAGTGACCGAATGTGAGACAGCTTGAAATGGAATCTATAAGCTTTTTAAAATTTATACATAAGTAACATCCGTTCAGATAAACAATTAAGAAAGCTCTAGTCGAGACTGCTCGACCACGAGATCCCCTTCCAGGAACTAATATTTAAATAATGCACACACATACACACATACGGCTTACCATGGGAACTAAATTTTTAAATAACTTCTTTTGTATACAGACAATCTTGATAAAACTTTTAGACCGTGATTATTACATTAAAATGTCTGTATGTGCCAACACAAAAGTCTCTAGTATGTGAAATACGGTTTTTGCAAACTTATAGGGTATAGGGTCTAAAAAATGACAAAAACCGAAATTTTTAAAAGTACATATGAATTTACATTTGAAATTTGGAGACTCTAGATCTAAAGATGTACGTGTTGCTACTCTTGCTAGCAAGTGATTTTATCTTATTTCATCACGAAAATAGAATATGTTTTGGTCGTTTCATTAGTTCATTAAATTATCCATATATTTACGCATTTAAACATAACGAACAAAATTTAAACATTTTAAATTAACATTTATTTTTATGTGTTGAACTGCCGTTCTTCGGCTCTTTCTTACGACTAACTTATCGACATATCGAAGCTTGAGACCAGGGCTGCGACCCATCGATATCTTACAGGGCTACAGAACAAATATTTAAATTCGAATGTTTTAATTCACAACATTCCGCCCACCGTAAAACTACGAGGGAGTTTTACCAATAACATCTAGAATAGCTAACTTAGATACGGGACGCTTCAAAACACCCGTAGACGTTTTCACCTCCGCTATTCGTATGATTCCATCCTTCGCTGGAATGGTGCTGATTACCACTCCTTTTTTAAAACTGCCTCTCGGCTGATTGTCCTCACATATGATGACAACATCTCCTATTTGTATAGGCCTTTTCTTGACGTTCCACTTTGTGCGTCTTGTTAGTGTTGGCAAATATTCTCGAATCCAACGTTTCCAAAAGCTGTTTTTCAATTGTTGAGAAATCCGATATTGTTTCCGATGCGGATACTCGCTAGTATCTCCAGGTGTCTGAGTAGAGTTTGATGTCCCCAGTAGAAAATGATTCGGTGTCAGTGGCTGCGGATCGTCGAAGTCGACTGCGACATGTGTTAGTGGTCTACTGTTAATGATATTTTCTGCTTCAATGAGTAAACTTCTCAAAGTTTCAACATGTGGTGCCTGTTGCTTTAAAGTCACCGACAATACGCGTTTCGTTGATTGAATTAAACGTTCCCAGCAGCCACCAGAGCTAGGGTTTGCTGGACAATTGAACTGCCATTGAATACCTTTGTTGGCCAATTCTGACTGGATATTCTCGAAATCAAATATTTCTTTAACATTTCGTATTTCATTGTCGGCTCCCACGAAGTTCGTTCCCATATCCGACCGGATCCGTACGGGAATGCCTCGCCTATTTACGAAGTTTCGTATACATAATATACATGCGTCGGTAGACAAGTTTTCTGCTAACTCTAGGTGAACTGCTCTTACTCCCAAACATGTGAACAACGCGACCCATCTTTTCTCTCGACGTCTTCCTACAGTTACCATTACTGGACCAAAGTAGTCGAGACCCGTGTATGAAAACGGTCTCATGTATGGTGTCACACGATCTATTGGCAGTTGTCCCATAAACGGCGCCTCCGGCTTTGCATTTGCATTTTTACAATATTGACAATTTCTCTTTGCTTGTCTGACTAAATTACGTAAGCATGTGATCCAGAATTTCTGTCTAATTTCTGCAATAATCAATTCATTATTTTGATGATGAAAACGCTCGTGATATCGTTGTACAATTAATTTAGTAATCAAATGATCTTTGGGCAAAATTATTGGTTCCCGTACACCTTTCGGGACCGCTGTAGCGTTGCCAAGTCTGCCATGTAAAGTTATCACTCCTACTTCGTTAAGTGTGGGAGTCAATGAGTGGATATCGCTATTCTTTGATACAGATCCATTTTTCTCTAAGTCATCGATTTCCTGTGCAAAAACCTGTTGTTGTGCCATTTTGTACAATATGACTTCTGCTTTCTGCAATTCCAGTGACGTTAGTTCTTTTGTTGAATTTGTCATTTTCTGTTTACGTAGTTGATTCATGAATCTTACTATCCAGCCTACAGTACGTTTCAATCGCATATAATTTGAGAATCGCTGTATATCAATCACAGGAACTATTGATACCATCAATATATGCTTACGACGTTCTGTTGAGTCCTCGCTTACATAATTTAATCTCTGTGCTGGCCAAAATGTCTCATCTTGTTGAAGAAATGTTGGACCTGTTGTCCACAACCCATTTGGCACATAGCTTAAACTCTTCTGTGCTCTCGTAGCTACATCAGCAACATTCATGTTCGTTGGAATCCACCGCCAGCTGTCTATATCCGTTGATTCCAAGATTTCACCTATACGATGAGCCACAAACGGTTTATACTGTCGTTGGTCAGAGCCAATCCATGATAGAACCGTTTCAGAGTCTGTCCACATTACTGACCGCCGAACGCTGATGTCGTGGCACTCCAAAATTGAACTTCTGAGTCTCGATCCAAGTACTGCAGCCTGTAATTCGAGCCGGGGTATCGACAAGTGTTTTAAAGGAGCACATCTCGATTTCCCTGCAACGAATACGACATTAACATAATTGTTTATTACGATTCTCCAATAAGCAACTGCAGCAAATGCCTGTTCGCTTGCATCTACAAATATATGTAACTCCACTTCAGTTTCATTCGATAGAAAATGAGGTGAGTAGCATCTTCCTATCTTGAACTTATCAACCTTTTCGATTTGAAGCATCCATTGCTTAAATCGAACGAATAAGTCTTCGGGCAATAAATCATTCCAGTCTATTCCAAGTCGCCACACTGCTTGCATCAAGTTTTTTCCATATATTGTTAAATCTGTTAACATTCCAAATGGATCATATATTGACATCACTAAACTGAGCAGTTGTCGTTTTGATGGACACTTAATCCCTCTTACGATGTCTTTATCCACCTTGTTTAACTTCAAATCAAATACGAAGTTGTCATCTGTGCTCTCGCAATGCATGCCCAAAATCTTATCGATGACCTCAGCGTCCATTTTAACAGTTTGTCCTTTCAAGTAGTCAGTATCCTTGTTTAATTTTGCTTGTACTTCCGTTGAATTTGATACAAAGCCTCTAAGTTCAAAATGCGCCATTTTGTGTATTCGACATACCTCTTTGCTTATTTCATATGCTTGCTCTTCAGATTGAAAGCTAGCAACATAATCGTCTACATAGTGTTTTGAGTGTATCGCATCAATCACTTCATCTTTATAATTTACAGCTTGATATGCATTTACATTTTTAACGTATTGAGCACAACACGGCGAGCACGAAGCACCAAATATCATAACCTTCATCTTATAGGTATCAACTTTTCCACTTGAGCAGTTACTCCTCCATAAAAATCTCAAGGAGTCCTGATCTTTCTCTCGTACTGATACTTGAAGAAACATCTCTTTTATGTCCGCGCATATTCCAATCTGGCCCTGTCGAAATTTATATAATATCTTCGTCAAAGGCGGATTCTCATCTGGTCCTTTTAGCAATTTGGAGTTCAATGACACCCCGTTGACCATTGCGGCAGCGTCAAACACCAGCCGTATCTTGTTTGGCTTATTAACATTGTATACACAGAAGTGTGGTAGGTACCACGTCGTCGGACCAACCTTTTCTGCATCTTCGTTTGACATTTTCATTGCATATCCTTTTCTAACAAATTCCATGAGAGCGTTATTATACTCTGTGAATTTTCCATTACGCTCCAATTTGTACTCTACCGCCTTTAATCTTTTTAAAGCTGCATTGTAACTATCCGGAAAATGTACATCATCTTCAGACCATAAGAGACCAGTTTCATAAGCTCCTTCAAGCCGCTTTGTAGTTTCCTTCAATATTTTCCGAGCTCGCTGCACAGATATAGATTCCAAAGGTTTTTCCATCGCTTTGACTCCAAAATTTTCTGTTGAAAAATAATCAGAAATGAGTTTATGCAAATTTGACTCATCAGTATTTTCTTTAATATGTGTATGAAATACGACAGACAATAATGGTGACGAGACTTGCTTCTGCGATCCCATCGCTCCATAAACAAGCCATCCTAACTTTGTTTTTGCTGCCACCAAACTGTTATCCAGATTGATTGTTCTCAATGTTAATCCTAGATGACAGTTATTTATCCCAATTAGCATTGTGGGATCTGCATTTATATATCCGTTCAATGGTATATTTCTTAGCTGCTTGTATTTATTTTTCAATTCTTGCAGATCTACCGTCTGCAGAGGTAGTTTCAAGTCCGGGATTGTATTTGCTTCTAGTCTCATCCATTTTCCATTCACCCCAGGTCCTCGAATCCTCAGGTGACAGCTCATTGACTTTACATGACTACCAATCCAGTTAAGCGTAAGATCAGACTTTTTCTGATTCACGCCCAGCTGACAAGCAAACTTCTCATTTATGAGTGATGCCGATGATCCCTCGTCAAGAAATGCATATGTTTTCATTATTAGGTTATTCGGACCCATAACTTCAACTGGCAAAACCTTAAATAAAAACTTTGACACTCCATGGTCAAGCTTATTTATGGCTGCCTCTGCTGCGCTATTACTTGGAATATCTTTCTTAATTACATAATGCAGTGACTTATGGTGTAACTTTATACAACCATCCTGACCGCAACTACGTTTCTTTTTGCATGTCGTCAAACCGTGTCCTCGGTTCAGACATCCGAAGCAGACTCCCAATCGTTTCACCATTGTCCACCTTTCCTTTGTGCTTGCTTTGTTAAACTCGTCGCATTTCTGTATCGTGTGATCTCCCTCGCACTGATAACACTTTATCGGCGAATCAACATGTCTCGCTGGTTGCTCAGTGGTTTGATATACCCTCTGTGTGTTGGCTTGACCACTCCTTGATGGTGGCCTTTGAATATTTATAGTTGTCGCTGCTCGTGCCACGCTTCTCGCCACGACACTGAGCCAATTAGTGAAGTGTCTCAAGTCTGCATATGGACGAATAGATGCTGCATAATCCACCCACTGAATCCGTTTCGTCAATGGCATCTTCTCAACAAGTTGCTGAAGAAGTACAGGATTGTGCAATTGCTGCACTGCATTTGCTGACTGTAAATATACTACCAAATTCTCAACTTTAGACGAAAAAGGTACCAAACGCTCCAAATTATTCTCATTAACCGGACGAATCTGACCAATCAACTCTAATTGGCTTTTTATGAGTAACTCAGGGCGTCCATACATAAATTGTAGACGTTCTATGATGCGTTCCACATTGATTGGGTTTATCAGAAGTCCTTTTACTTCTTCTTTGGCCGGTCCCTTCAAGCTCTTTTGCAATCTGAGTAAGTTTTCCAAGTTAGAGTATCCATATGCTGCCGAAGATTCTCTATACATAGTTACGAATACAGGCCAGTCTTCAGCATTTCCTGTAAACTCTGGCAAATCAATTAGCTTATACAACGGAGATGTTCGTGGCATACTCATATGTATTCTATTCTGTTCATCTATATTATTTGCTCTGTGACCCCGTGCAGCCAAGTCTAGATCGCAACCCCGAAATCCCACATGCCCCAATACGTTACCATACATGCTGGCTTCAACAAACGATTCATCTGAATAGGGGACTCCACATCTTGAACCAATGCCATAAGTTCCATGAGCAACTGCACCAGCTCCATACGAGACGCCATACACGCCTCTCTGATTCGGTATACCAGGGTTCACGCCGCCACCAGTTGGCGCCGTTTGCTGCACAGCTTCACTTCCAGATCCTCTTAGCTCATCTTGATTGTTACATAAGTCACCCAGTGTGACTATTTGACAATCCACGTTGGTCCCATATGCAGCTCCATCTCTTCCAGCATCTGTTTCAACCATGCCGCCTCCGGTACGCGCATCACTTTTGCCAATGCATTTGGCACGATCATCATCATTTGTTTTGGGTCGATTAGAATTGCCAGAACCAGTGCCTTCACTTGCTGATACCACCTTCTGTGTATCCAGTTTCGATGTAACGTTTACTTTTGATGTGGTGCTTCCATGTAAGCCACCAGCTTCCAAAGTATCAATTATTGGGCCGCCCTTTGCTGCACCAACCAGTCCACCGCCGTCGCAACCTGCATTCTGCGAAGCTTGTAGTTCTTCCAGTATGCCTTTCTGTTGCGCTTGAGTATTCTGCATCGTTGTCACTTGCATAGTTAATTGCTTCATTTGCTCTAATAAGCTTTTAACCAAATCATTATTCATATTGTCATCCTTTTGTTTATTGATAACAATATCATTATCATTTGCATCCATTTCAAATGATTCATCCAAATTGTCGTTTTTCTTCTTATTTTCCTTTTTCTGCTTTTTTGCGCTTCTTAAAACCGACATCTTGCTTCAGCTATGTACTCAAAAGCCTCGAAAAAACACCAATACAGACATACATGCACGTATGTATGTGTCACTGTATTGCGCCGAATTTCACAATTCCATATAATTGTGATTCACATCCAAAAAACGGCAATGCAATAAAAATAAAACTGTTGCTACTCTTGCTAGCAAGTGATTTTATCTTATTTCATCACGAAAATAGAATATGTTTTGGTCGTTTCATTAGTTCATTAAATTATCCATATATTTACGCATTTAAACATAACGAACAAAATTTAAACATTTTAAATTAACATTTATTTTTATGTGTTGAACTGCCGTTCTTCGGCTCTTTCTTACGACTAACTTATCGACATATCGAAGCTTGAGACCAGGGCTGCGACCCATCGATATCTTACAGGGCTACAGAACAAATATTTAAATTCGAATGTTTTAATTCACAACAGTACGAAATATCATTTTCTCAATGGTTTTCGATAAGGTTTTGAATCGATAACAAAGAATCGGGAGCAGTTATCGATTTTTGGAAACAAACTTGATATGCGCGCTCAATATACGGACGTACGAAAAAAGAGTTCAAGTCTCTAGCTCTTATATCTTCTGAGATCAACGCGTTCATACATACGGAGAGACGGACAGAGCTAAATCAACTCAGCTCGTCGGCCTGATCAAGAATATATATACTTTATGGGGTCTGCCACGCCTCCTTCTGACTGTTACATACTTTTAACAAAAACATTATACCGTGATTTCCCATTTTTATATATATATATATATATTCGGGTTGACAATCCAAGCTCAATAATTAGAGTTCTCTAGTCGAGACTGCTCGACTAGGAATCCTGCAAAGAGCTTGCATCCACACTCATATATATATATATATATATATATGTCGGAGAGTTATTTGAATATAGATATCGGCAACATCTATAGTTATATTCTGTGAGTGGCATTTACATATATACATATATATATATATATATATATATATATATATGTCGGAGAGTTATTTGAATATAGATATCGGCAACATCGATAGTTATATGCTGTGAGTGGCATTTAGTTCTGAGTGTAGTCCGTGTACGTAGTGTTTGGAAGAAGCCTCATGGGCAGTTTAGCAGCAATAGTCGAAATGAACACACGTACACGGAATTCACAAAGATCCAGCGCTAGACGCAATATGTTTGACAGGTTCCGATACGAATGTGACGCCGACTGCGTTAGATAGTGAAATAATAAATTGTAATACTGAAAATATCCCTAATGACTTGACATCAGAAGTGGGATTGGTCCAGCCTAACACTAGTGCCGTAACATGTTGCGCTGACCTCTCAAGGAAATGAGAGGCATGTGGTTGACTGTTCTGTGGTAGTGCCCCTTGGATAATT
Source organism: Drosophila hamatofila (assembly GCA_035045345.1). Lineage (NCBI taxonomy): Eukaryota > Metazoa > Arthropoda > Insecta > Diptera > Drosophilidae > Drosophila > Drosophila hamatofila. The sequence continues at coordinate 100,456 of JAWNPA010000012.1, forward strand.
AACTGTATCTGGTGAGACTGTTCCATTTTGTTTCCATTCTAGAGCCGAATGCACTTTAGTAAAAGATTGATTCGGCAAGAAAGTTTCAGGAAAAATAAATTTCAATAAGAGGCATCGCAAATAGTTCAATATGTAGTACAACCCAGATTCTAGCCATGGTCATGATTGAAGAATAATCAATTGAAATATTATTTCACGTTGATGATGCTTATCTAAATATCGTGAATAAAATTGTGCAAAGGCGGCCATATAGACTTGGCCCGCAAGAAAAGGAGGTTGGCAAATTGCAAAATACGTGTAATAGGCCAATAAGAAGCTGAGCGCTATGGTTAACCATCGACAGATAGTTTAGATTCTATCGATACTCAACCATATCTGTGGTTGGCGATAGTGCGATTATGAGTAATAGCAGAAGAAGAAGAAAAGAGTGGTAGAGTTTAATTTGAGCTGAAAGAAAGAACAAGTCGAGAAGCATCAATTAGATAATAAAATGATATAATACATAATAATAAAGCCTCCTTCAATATATAATAATAAAGACTCCTACATACGTTTGTCCGTTGATTACCGAGAATTTAGCTCTAATACTGTTTCCGACAAGTATCCGCTGCCACTAATTGCGGTCTAGATTTCTAGACTAAAGGGCTCGGTGTACTTTTCATGCTTAGATATGGCAAGCTGTTTCAATAAAATTCCCGTACATCCAGACTCAGTAGAGTGAAAAGCTTTTGTAACGCCGGAAGGCAATATGAGTTTTTGGTGATGCCGTTCGGACTGAAGAATGCTCCCAATCAGCAAAAGATCAGTTACACAAGTGAGGTAGTTTATCAGACTTTCCTCTATTTGCCATGCGTTAAAAACTAGTTTCAACATCTAGTAAATCTATCTCCAAGAGTTCTAGGAGGTGGGTATATCCGCTACGGAAAAAATTGATGGCAAATGACGTTAGAAAAATGCGTACGAAAATTTGTTGAAAATTGCATTACATGCAAAGCGGAGCTAAGGAATACGTAATTGATTGATTGATTCGTTCACTAAATATGTTTTGTTATATCACACCACTCAGAAAACTGTATAAAGGCAATGAAATTTACAGTATCGCCATTTGGAGTGCCAAGTCGCTTGATAGCAGATCAGGGCCGATGCTCTAACTTTCGCGAGTTTTGTAAAGCCCAAAAAATAAATGTTCATTTGATAGCGACTGGCGCCAGTCAGGCAAGTAGAGCGCATCAAAGGTGTCACTAACTATACTCCGCTAAAGTTATTAATTGGAAAGGTTTCTCGAACGCTTGCCATTTGACGATGAGGAATATCACGTAGATCTAGATCAAGCTAGAACTCAAGCTAAGGACAATATGAAAATGAATGCTCAATATGACAAGACTAGGTACGAAAAAGTTGAGGCAAAAATCGCAAAGTCTGATGTATCAGATATGTGAATGCCAGAGAATTGTAGCTGAGGCATCAGAGATGTGAATGCCAGAGAATTGTATTGCTGAGGCATCAGAGATGTGAATGCCAGAGATTTGTGTTGCTGAGGCATCAGAGATGTGAATGCCAGAGATTTGTACTGCTGAGGCTTCAGAGATGTGAATGCCAGAGTTTTGTATTGCTGAGGCATCAGAGATGTTAATGCTAGACAGTTGAATCTCTAAGTTGTTGTGAGACTTTGTGTTGGATGGCATAGGATTTTGAAATCTTTTGTCAAGATCTATTTAAAAATGGATTTGTTCTGAAATAAAAGCAAATCCACGAGGACGTGTTGTTGTATGGCCGTGTCGGAGAGTTATTTGAATATAGATATTGGCAACATCGATAGTTAAATGCTTAAGTGCAGTCCGTGTACGTAGTGTTGGGAAGTTGCAACGAGTGGGGTTGCCTGATCGTTGGAAGAAGCCTCATGGGCAGTTTAGCAGCAACAGTCGAAATGAACACACGTACACGGAATTCACAAAGCTCCAGCGCTAGACGCAATATGTTTGACAGGTTCAGTTACAAATGTGACGCCGATTGCGTTAGATACATTTTAATATTGAAAATATCCCTGACGATCCGACATATATGTGGGATCTGCAACTTGCGACAACCCTGGCAAAAGAACCACGCAGTCAGTCGCAGTCAGTCGCATCGTACTCAATGCTGAAATATGAATACTTAAAAAATAAAATAAAACAAGTAAGAACGTTGCAGTCGGGCGTTACCGACTGCGGAATATTCATTCACAGTCTCTCTAGCGCTAATAGTAACATAAATCAGGGTCAACATAAAGCAGGGTCTGAACCTATTCAAAGTCGGGAATCATAGAGAATTATTCCCGCTTATATCTCGTACATCTTTAGAGCTAGACTTTCCTAATTTTGTATATAGATGCATGGGTATTTTATATAATTTTGATTTTTGTTATATTTTGGATATCGGCTCAAAAAATACTTTTTTTTTTGCAAATGTAGCAATATGAATGAGCTGGTATTTCTTAAGAAATGACAAAAATTCAATAGAAATGTAGATCATATTTAATCAACAAAATATTTGGCCAATTAGTAAACGCACCTGCAAGCAGCAAGCTAGCAGCGGAGCAGAGCGTTTTTCCTATACGTGTGCACATATTGATCGTTTATTCTATGCTTACAGTCATATGCATATGTATGTATGTATATACATACATATAAAAGCGTGTCTTCTAGCATATTCTAAGAATTGATTCATGAAATTTCCAGCCGTTACTTCAGCTTATGTCAGATGACACTCTCGAAGTGAAGCTATTTCGTTTTAGCTACCGTCCGGATGTATGTTGCAGTGGCGTCGATGGTAAATGCTATGCAAGTTGCGCTGGAATAGCGCGGGTTCTAATCTCGCTGATGTCAAGTTTTTTAAATGTCTTTTTATAAATTAGTTATTCTTAATTCTAAGAATATCAATTGCGATTGAATTGTGTTTGAATTTTCAGCCGCTACTTTGGTTTTTATACCCTGAACCCATTGTAAATGGGAAATCAGGGTATAATGTTTATGTGAAAATGTATGTAACAGGCAGAAGGAGGCGTGGCAGACCCCATAAAGTATATATATTCTTGATCAGGATGACGAGCTGAGTTGATCTAGCCATGTCCGTCTGTCCGTCCGTCCGTCCGTCCGTCCGTCCGTCCGTCCGTCCGTCCGTCCGTCCGTCCGTCCGTCCGTCCGTCCGTCCGTCCGTCCGTCCGTCCGTCCGTCTGTCCGTCCGTACTAACGCAGAGATCTCCTAAACTACAAGTGCTAGAGACTTGAAATTTTATATGTATACTCGTGTATACCATACGCAGTACGAGTTTATCATATTTTTTCGATAACTCATCCAATTTCTTTTTTATCGATAACAATCGAAAATCAGACTTGGTTTTTAAAGCCTAGTTTGAATACTGTTAGACCTAGAGACCAGATTTACTGTGTAGATTTATGTGATGAATACAAAGATTTTGTTATTTACAGATTTTAGATGCCACGCCCCCTTCGCCCCAAATTTGAAAAAACGTATATCAAGTACTAGAGACTTGTGCTTTGGCATATACACACATTTGAATGTTATTATTACGTTCTGAAAATTTTATGAAGATAGTCCCACTACAAAAAGATTTATTCAACAAACTAATTTTCGTAATATAGCCCACACGGCAGCCCAAGCGCAGTAACTGCGCAGTTAGCAGACCAATTGTTTATGCGTTCGTATGGATGCATGCGTACGGGTGTGTGTATGTGTTTTTGTATATGTGCATGAAAAAAGTGTAGAATGATTGGAACCAGTACTTTGCAGGGTTCAGGGTATCTCCTAGTCGAGCAGTCTCGACTAGAGCCCTCTTACTCGTTTCTTTACTAAGTTGCTGTAGCTGTAAAGTTATGAGTTAGTTATGATGGTCGAAATCAGTGCAGTGGCGCTGGTAGCAGAGACGGTGTATGCTATGTCAGAATTCCGCGGTTCGAATCCCGCCGACGTTAAGCGAATATTGTTCTTTTATTTTTTTTTACAAACATGCTCTTTGATTGTGGTGCAAGTTCGAACCTCACTCGAAATTTTTTTAAAATGGAAAATTTATATTTTAATAACAAAATTTATATATGTTTTAAATTTCTTAAAAATGTTTCGTTTTGTCTTATCAATGCCTATTAAGCTTATATATGTATATATATGTGTGTGACACACGCATATGAATTTTGCATTTGGCCGCTGCAAATGTCGGTTTGGCACGCCCCAGTGGGCGTAGATTGAAGTGCAGGTTCGAACCCCGCAGAAAAATTTTTCGTTTTAATTTCATTTATAATTTTTAATTTTCTTAAAAATGTTTCTTTCCTTATTATCAATGCCTTTTAAGCATATTTATATATATAGGTGGCATACACATATGAATTTCGCTATTGGGCGTCAAAAATCCGTTTTACCACGCCCCCAGTGGTCGTAGGCCCATAATTTTTGGCCAGTTCTTAGAATGAGCTGAAGGGTACGTAATTGTAAAATTTGGACGCTTAGACTCAAAAAATGTGAAAATTACAGGGTATTTTTTATATGCAACGCCCCCATAGAGGCGTAACAATTATTTTTGGGTCATTGATAGAGGAGTATATCAGTAACTCAACTATCCAAATTTTAAGCTTCTAGCTCTAAAACTGTAGGAGATATAAACTTTTGCGGTTTGCCACGTTCCCTGTGGGCGTAGATATATTTGCCATAGCTTGAGTTGGGTAGTCAACTCGAGTATACATACCAAATTTCAAGTCTCTAGCATCAATAGTGCTCAAAATATAGAATTTGGAAAATCACTATATATTTAGATCCGATTCGCCACGCCCCAGGGCGGGGATATATAGTTTTTTCTTCGGTCTTTATAGAATCGTAACATGAACTTACGTGCCGAATTTCAGCATTCTAGCTTTACAACTTTAGTAGATACAGTTTTACTCGATTTGCCACGCCCCCAATGGGCGTAGATACATCCGTTGTATCTTTTTGATCAACGCGAATCTACATTCCAAATTTTAGCTTTCTAGCTCTTCAACTAATATGATTTCTTCGATACAGGAAAATGCATTTTCCGATTTGCCACGCCCGTATATGGAAAATTGTTACACTTTATAGATCGGAGACATATACGAGTATATGTTCCAGTTTCAAGTCTTTAGCTTCAATAGCCGCGAAAAAAATTGCATTCATACCGACAAGACAGCAAGACGGACATTGCACAAAACCAATATATTCATATCACTTCGTGAATGAATATAAAGAGACGTCAGAGAGATGTTTAAAAAATATAAGACGACTGATCATGTTTAGCGATAATTTAATTAAATATTATAAATGTAACTGAAATTAATCCTATATAATAAAAAGTAATCTAATATAATAAAGTTGTGAATTGTTGTTAAGAAAATTGCCAAATTAATTCTTAATATACTATAAATCCTACAAATGGTGGCTCGTCCGGGATTGGTCCAAGTTACATTTTGAACAATTTAAATTATTTAATCGCGAAAGACTCAAAGTTGCTGAAAAGGTGAAGAAAAATGAAAAACTATTAGAAAGGTGTGAGCAAGACAAAAAGAGACACTCAGTGACAATTTAAAATTCTAACGTAATTAGCTTTTCTGGTGAAAAGCGATGCGCGCATACAGAAAAGAAGAAGAAGAAGACGCAAAGTGAAGAAGAGTTTATGCAGAGACAGTGAAAAGTCCAATGAGCTGGTGGATGTGCGTTGCAATTACCTATTCGAAGTTGCTAGTGAGATTCGTCGTTGGACGTGGTTGATTAAGAACGCAAGCAAGGTGGCTGTGCGTTGAGATCGATTACGCCAAGTTGTTGCTGAGATTCGTAGCTGGACGCAGTCGATCAGGAACGTAAGCCAGGTGGCTGTACGTTGAGATCAACTACTCAAGTTGGAGCAGAGATTCGTCGTTGGATGCAGTTAATCAGGAACGTGGACGATCAGGTGCATAGAGGAACTGGACGTAGTCGATCAGGAGCGCAAGCAAGGTTGCGCTGTGCGTTGAGACGAAGTGCGTCGAGGGATTTTTGGTCAAGGTCATAAAGTTGGTGAGCTGTAATCTGACTAGAAGAAGCTGCAGTATTACATAGTTCATAGTTTTTGGTATATGAAAATTCAAAGCTGTTGTTGTTGCGCGGCAAAAGTTTTATATGTACAAGAAATTGTATAGCATAAGTAGATAGCATAAGGCATAGCAACGAGCAATTGTAAGCGAGCAAAGGAAACGTTTTGTTATCGATGTTAATTAACATATCGATGCGTGTTGAATAACGTAAATCAAACAAAAATTGAAATTTATAGCTTAAGTTAACTGATAAATCTTTGTAAAATGGAACGAAACGAAATCTTAAGGCTTGCTGTCAGCCAATTGAGCACTGCGGGTCGCAAAGTAGAAATCCAGAACAGACTGTTAGAGCACTATGGTTTAGGATTCGCAGAAGAGAATTCAGTAGATGATTCAGTGAATATAGCTCCATTAGTGCGTAGTTATGAGCAAAGTAGATTGTGGTTTACACTTAAATATGTAGAAGATAGTGTAAGTTCGATGGCTCAAGTTCAATGGATGTAGAACAGTGGTTTTCAGAACTTGAAGATTGTGCACAGCTATTTGTGTATGCCAAGCAATTACTTGAAGGTGCTGCCAAGTTGTTATTTCGCAGTCAGAAGGGTATAAACAACTGGGAGAAATTGAAAACCGAATTTATAAGTGAATTTGAGGTAAAAGTGACATCGGCAGAAATCCACAGAAGGTTGAGAAAGAGACAAATGAAGAAAGAAGAAACACTTCAAGAATACTTATATTCATTGATGGATATAGCTAAGGATATTGATTTAGATGAGAGTTTGATAGATTATTTAATTGAAGGGATACCAGACTCTAAAATGAATAAGACGCTATTGTACTGTAGTATGTTGTATGTCAAATAAGCATATGGCCAGAGTATTGTAGAGTATACAATATATCAAGTGGTCATATGCCCGACTTAAAGTAAGAGTATCATACTCACTACATAGCGACACTTTGTTGCTTTGTTTATACAAACACATATATACATAAGTGCAGTAATAGGATCCGTCACTTATGCGGACTGGCCGCAGCGTGGGATCGCTAGCGTAAGCACTTCTTAGGTATGTGCCCTCTGTACATATATGTATAAATACATAACCACATAAGTACATACATACTGCAACACTCTCTCTCTCTCTCTCTGCCGACGTTCTCAGCGACAGAGCTGAATAAGAATATTCTATGTAATAAGCCTAAGTTTGAATTTGAATAAAACAGAGTGATCACTCTGAAGAAAACTACTGAATAAAACAGTCTTGTTAATTTTATATAACATGGCGACCGTGACAAGTGTCGCGATATTTAAAAGTGAAAATATTTAAAATTTAAATGGAAGACAAATTTAACTGCAATCTTCGGATAATAAAATAAAAACAAAACTAATTGAACAATTGGAGCTGTCTCAAGAGAGGATGCAAGTTATGCGGCAGCACTATTAGGAAGGAACTGGACATATACCGGAGGCGAAGCAGCAGCAGGCAATAGAATCAGGAAACACTGTGGAAATACTGAGTGAGTAGAGGTGATGAGCAATGCCTAAAACAAGGCGCAGTGGAGTTAAAAAAAGGCTTAAAGAAAGAAAAGCTAAACTCATAAAACTGATATATGCCCCCAACACAACAATTAGTTGGGAAACAGGCAATAAATTACAAGCTGAAATCGACAATATCGAGTCGATTAAGCAAGAATATAAGAATAAAAGCTCAACCTCTACAAATGGAAAAATTATAAAAAATATACAACTAATAAACTCTAAAGTATTTCAACCAGTGCCACAGAAGAAAAACATAAAAACGAAACCGGAATTAAAATGCCCTGCTAACTGCCCTGGACCATTGGAGACGCCTCACTGCGTCTATACGTGCATCAAAGGACCAGCACCGGCGCCCCAACAGCCTGTGAGAAGACCAGCACCGGCGCCCCAACAGCCTGTGAGAAGACCAGCACCGGCGCCGTTTAGCGTTTCAAGCTAAACCAACGGGATCTTCAAGGACCGGCAACGCTACAAAGAGCGCGCAACTTAAAATAAAATAATTATAATTATAATTATATATATAATTATATTTTAAGATAAAATATGTTTAATTAAGAAACACATGAATTGTAAAGAAACTTTTGTAATACTGAGCGATAATTGCGTGGCTCGTAATAGAGTATGGCCTGTGAAACCATACGAAACATTAGACAGGAGATCACTGCGTTGATCGAGTAGGAACACACAAAAATCAAAATTAAAATTTAAAAAAAAATAATAATAATAAAAATTATTAATAAATATATACAAAAATATATATATATACTCTTGTATGAAAAAAAAATAATCCAATCAGATTATAGAAGTTAATGCATCCAAATGCAATTCCCAAAGAGGAAAATATAGCAGAAGTAGTAAATATGTTAGACCACGAATCTAAAGTAGCGGACTCAACCGCAAACGTAATAAACAATGTCGAAACTTTCTCAGTCGATTTAAAAGCAATAACCATTATGCTTATAATAATCGTTGTTCTGCTAATAGCAAATATTCTAGCTAAGCTATACAAGTTGCACAATAAGTGCCTAAAGAAAAAATATAGTACAAGTAGAGCAGACAACTTAGATATCATCTAAAATGATACTGTTAGAAAAAGTTCATGAAGTTTACATATATAAGGATAATTCTAATAGGGAATTAGTAATATGGAATGGAAAGAATTAGAGCGACAAACTAATTCACTAAAAGAAAAATTTGAGAAATCTTATAAGTGTGTTAATAAGGACACACCAATCAAAGTCGAAACTCTAATTCACCATATTACAATTTTAATCACTGAGTATAATAATATCAGTGAATTAGTATCTTCCTTTAAAACCAGACTTACAAATGAACATAATGCACAATGCATAAAATTATTACGATCATTAAAAACAAGACTGGAAAGTATAAGTACCAGACGTAATATCGTTCTGAAAATACCACAAAATCCTTATTTTCCAATTGAATTTGACCCAACTCAATTCCAAGATTTGGAGTCAAAACTAACAGTTGAAACTGAAGACATAGACAGAAGTGATATTGATACCCTCGAAGAGGAGGAAAAAAGTACAATGTCACAAACTATAGTAGACTTTTTGAAGCTTGCTTCATCCTTAGTCCCAGATTTTGATGGTAAAACTGAAAATCTGCAAAGTTTTTTGGATGCGTTGAATCTAATAGATTCACTAAAAGGCGACCATGAACTTGCTGGCGTGAACCTTATAAAGACAAAATTAAAAGGTCATGCTCGAAACCTAATTAGCACCGAACAAACAATTGTCGACATTATTGCAAAGTTGAAAACGTCTGTAAAGGGCGAGTCAGTAGAAGTTATTTCTGCAAAACTCCTGAATTTGCAGCAAAAGGGCAAAACAGCGAATCAATATACTGAAGAGGTACAAAAGTTGACTAAGTCACTAGAAGTAGCTTATATAAATGATGGCTTGTCGCCTGATTTAGCCAATAAGTACAGCACAACACTGGCTGTCAAAGCTATGGCCCAGAACTCCTCCATAGATAAAGTAAAACTTATCATGCAAGCCGGCACATTCACAAACATGAATGATGCAGTATCTAAGTTCGTAAACAGTTGCACGGAGATAACAGGTCAAAGTAACACTGTCCTGTATTATCGAAGAGGTGCAAACCACAATAATAGAGGAGGCCGAGGTTATAGTCGTGGTAAAAATTACTATCACAACAATGATAATCGAGGAAATAGTAATAATAGAAACAAAAATAGAGGGGGACGAGGTTACCGAGGTAGGAGTAATTCCAACAACCAAAACAGAAACAATTATTATAATAACAATAATAATAATGTTCGAGTTGCTCAAGATGCTTCGGGAAACTCCCAGACACCTCCAGATACTCAGCATTAAATAATAAAATATATACTGTTAACTTAAGTCTCAATAATTTCGTATCATTTAAAAATGTTGCAACAAATAAAAAGATTACATTTCTAATTGATACAGGTGCAGATATTTCAATTATAAAAGAAAATTCAGATGTCTTTCATGACATCCAGATCAATAGAATTATAGACATTCGAGGCATAGGCGAAGGAGTAATAAACTCCAAAGGACTTGTCTCAATTGAACTCCAAACAGACAAATACATTATTCCATACAAATTTCACCTACTTCATTCAGACTTCGCAATTCCTTGCGATGGAATAATAGGATTAGATTTCATTAAAAAATTTAATTGCCAATTAGATTACAATAGTTCAGAGGATTGGTTCATAATTAGACCACAAAACCTAAGGTATCCTATCTATGTTCCAATAACATTTAGTTCTGGTAATAATTCCACACTTCTACCAGCAAGATCCCAAGTGATACGCAAAATAGAATTATCTTCAGCAGAAGAAAACATTTTAATTCCAAATCAGGAAATTATACCAGGTGTTTATGTTGCAAGCACTATTGCAACAGCACAAAATACTTTTGTCCGATTCTTAAATACCACAGATACATGCCAAACAGTAGGCATTAATAAAATAAAATTTGAATCACTTTCGAACTACGAGGTAGTTCAAAATCTAGAAGACAATAGAAAAGAGTCTGTAATTAAAAAGTTGAAGAAAAATTTTCCAACTTTGTTTAAGAAACAACTTGAGGAAATATGCACCCAATATAGTGATGTGTTCGGACTTGAAACCGAACCAATCACAACAAACAATTTTTACAAACAAAAATTGAGTCTTAAGGATGATGAGCCAGTATATGTAAAGAATTATCGATGTCCGCATAGCCAAATAGAAGAAATCCAGCACCAAGTTGGAAAGTTAATTGAACAAAATATTGTTGAACCGTCTGTTTCACCCTATAATAGCCCACTCTTATTAGTTCCAAAGAAAGCTCTTCCGGGCTCTAAAGACAAAAAATGGCGATTAGTAATTGACTATCGCCAAATAAATAAAAAATTGCTGTCAGATAAATTTCCACTCCCCAGAATTGACGATATTCTTGATCAATTGGGTAGAGCTAAATATTTTTCATGCCTTGATTTAATGTCAGGATTTCATCAAATTGAACTCGAAAAAAGTTCAAGAGATATAACGTCTTTCTCAACAAGCAATGGCTCGTATCGCTTCACGCGCTTGCCATTCGGCTTAAAAATAGCGCCAAATTCATTTCAAAGAATGATGACAATAGCATTCTCAGGCCTAGAGCCTACACAAGCTTTCCTTTACATGGATGATTTAATCGTTATCGGTTGTTCTGAACAACATATGATTAAAAATTTAACAGATGTTTTCAAACTTTGTAGAAAACACAATCTGAAATTACATCCAGAAAAATGTTCGTTTTTTATGCACGAGGTGACGTTTTTAGGTCACAGATGCACTGATAAAGGAATTTTACCCGATGACAAAAAATTTGATGTTATCAATAATTATCCTGTCCCTACGGACGCAGACAGCGCTAGAAGATTCGTTGCATTTTGCAATTACTATAGACGTTTTATAAAAAACTTCGCCGAACACTCACGACACATAACGAGATTATGCAAAAAGAATGTCCCATTTGAATGGACAACAGAGTGTGAAAAGGCATTTCATTATCTAAAAAATAAACTTGTTCAACCAAATTTATTACAGTACCCAGATTTCAGCAAAGAATTTTGCATAATCACAGATGCAAGCAAGCACGCATGTGGAGCAGTTTTAACTCAAAACTATAATGGTCTCCAACTCCCAGTTGCATATGCATCAAGAGCATTCACTAAAGGTGAAAGCAATAAGAGTACTACAGAACAAGAACTAGCAGCTATACACTGGGCAATAACACATTTTCGACCATATATATATGGCAAACATTTTACAGTAAGAACTGATCACAGACCTTTAACATATTTATTTTCCATGGTAAACCCAAGTTCAAAATTAACACGCATGCGACTCGAGTTAGAAGAGTATGATTTTACAGTAGAGTATCTGAGAGGGAAAGACAACTTCGTGGCAGATGCCTTGTCAAGGATAACAATATCCGACCTAATTGACATGAATACAAAAGTCCTGAAAGTCACTACCAGGCACCAAAGTAGACAAAATAATTTCTGCGCAGAAAATAAACAAGAACTATTGCCAAGGCAAAGTCTTGAAAAAGCTTCTAAGCCCAACGTATACGAAGTCATCACAAATGACGAGGTACGAAAAGTAGTGACCTTGCGAATAACAGAATCTACATGTTTATTGAAACGTGGAAGAACAGTTGTTGCAAGAATTAATGTTAGCGATTTGTACTCCAATGGAATTCTCGACTTAGGTCAGTTTTTCCAAAGGCTTGAATGGCAAGCCGGTGTATCTAAAATCAGCAAACTAAAAGTGGCACCGAGTGAAAAGATCTTTGAATCAATTTCAATAGATACTTTTAAACAAATGGGCAATAAAAATTTGAAATCATTAAGAGTAGCGCTACTCAAGCCGGTGACCCAAATAATTAATGAAATAGAAAAAGAAGCAATATTGTCTACATTCCATGATGATCCCATTCAAGGAGGTCATACAGGCATAAATAAAACGCTAGCAAAAATAAAGAGACTATATTATTGGAAAAACATGACTAATCATGTAAAAGAGTACATAAATAAATGTCCAAAATGCCTGACGTCGAAAACGACGAAACATACTAGATCACCTATGATAATAACCGAATCTCCACAATATGCTTTTGACAGAGTGATAGTAGACACAATCGGTCCACTACCACGTTCGGAAAATGGGAATGAATACGCAATCACTTTAATATGTGATTTGACAAAGTATTTAGTAGCAATTCCTGTTGCAAACAAAAGTGCAACTACTGTCGCAAAAGCTATATTCGAATCTTTTATTCTGAAGTACGGTCCAATGAAGACGTTCATTACGGACATGGGAACAGAATATAAAAATTCCATTATAACTGACTTGTGCAAATATTTAAAAATAGACAACATAACGTCTACAGCACACCATCACCAGACTTTAGGTACCGTTGAAAGAAGTCATAGGACATTCAATGAGTACATTCGTTCATATATATCAGTAGATAAAACTGATTGGGACGTATGGTTACAGTATTTCGTGTATTGTTTTAACACAACGCCATCAGTAACTCATAATTATTGTCCATATGAACTAGTATTTGGTAGGAAGAATAACTTACCAATACAATTTAATAATGTTAATACAGTAGAACCAATATATAACATAGAAGATTATGCTAAAGAGGTTAAGTTTCGATTAGAAAATGCATATAAAAGAGCTAGAATACTTTTAGAAAAAAATAAAATTAAGCAAAAAGAAATAAAAGATAAGAAAGTATTAGATTTTAAAATAGAAATAGGAGACCAAGTTTATTTAAAGAATGAAACAGGTCATAAGTTAGAATCTTCGTATATAGGACCTTTTGAGGTCATTAGTATAGAAAACAATAATAATGTAATTATAAAAAATAAGAAAAATAGAGAGCAAAAAGTTCATAAGGATAGGCTAAAATGGATTAATAAGTAAAAAAAAAAAAATATAAGAATATATATATATATATTTCAAAAGTAAAAAAAAAAAAATTTTATAAAATTAAAAAAAATAAAAAAATAAAAATAAATACAACATAGTATATAATAGATATAAAATTAATAATAATATGTTAAATAACTACAATATATTACGTTATTTTTTTAAAAAGGGAGGTGTAGTATGTTGTATGTCAAATAAGCATATGGCCAGAGTATTGTAGAGTATACAATATATCAAGTTGTCATATGCCCGACTTAAAGTAAGAGTATCATACTCACTACATAGCGACACTTTGTTGCTTTGTTTATACAAACACATATATACATAAGTGCAGTAATAGGATCCGTCACTTATGCGGACTGGCCGCAGCGTGGGATCGCTAGCGTAAGCACTTCTTAGGTATGTGCCCTCTGTACATATATGTATAAATACATAAGTACATACATACTGCAACACTCTCTCTCTCTCTCTGCCGACGTTCTCAGCGACAGAGCTGAATAAGAATATTCTATGTAATAAGCCTAAGTTTGAATTTGAATAAAACAGAGTGATCACTCTGAAGAAAACTACTGAATAAAACAGTCTTGTTAATTTTATATAACAGTACCAAGCTCGGTCGATTAAAGAGTTAAAAATACAGGTACAGAGTTATCAGAGGTTGTGTAATTCAACGCCGAATAAGTTCATTAAAAGAAATTATTCAGTCAGTAAATATTCCTTAGATAACAAAGCTGTAAAAATGCGGAGCCGACTCGCAGAAAAAGTTTTATTGCTTTAAGTGTGGTAGGCCAGGACACCGTGCAGCACAGTGCAAGAGCGAAACTGAAAAAGAACAAATGAAATCAGCAAATATTGTTAATGGGGACAATTCGATAAAAAAGATGTCGAGTACATTCACGCATTCTGGATTGGAATTGAAGGATATAGTTTGTGGCGCAGTGATTTGTAAAGGTCTAGTAGATACTGGAGCGGACCTGTGTCTCATGCAGAAGTGTGTATATCGAAAGTTAGGAATAAGAAAGTTGTCTGGCCCTGGTAAAACTTTAAATGGTATAGGTGACGGTCAGATTTTGACATTCGGAAGCTTTACAGTAGAAGTAAAGATAGACAATATCCAAATAAATATCGAATTCCACGTAGTGCCAGATGAAGATATTGCTTTCGAGGCCATTCTTGGCAGAACAATTCTAAATTTTTTTGATTTAATAGTGACCAAAAGGGGAACCTTATTAAAGCGTAAATTTGATAAAGTATACGAAAGGAAGTTGAAAGTAGTTCTTGCTTGGAAGTATTAAATGAGTTTAGAAGCATATGCATGCTTGGTTCGGATTAGCACGTTAAGACTATAGACTTAGAGTTGCCACACTTGAATAAATTACAACAAGAAAATGTGAGACAGATTGTAGATTCTTATCATACGGCAAAAAATCCAAGCTCCCCAATTGAGATGAAAATTTTGTTAACTGACGAGTTGCCAGTGTATCAACATCCGAGACGCATAGCTGATTGCGATCAGGAGATTGTTAATAAACAAATAAAAGAACGGCTAGCGGAGACAATTATTAAACCTAATGTTTCAGAATATGCCTCGCCAATTGTGTTAGTTTCCAAGAAAAATGGTCAGAAGCGTTTATGTTGTGATTATCAGAAATTGAATGAGAAGGGGATTCGTGAGAATTTTCCTATGCCAAATATTGAATGGGTGATAGATAAGTTGCAAAGTGCGTCAGTGTTTAATACATTAGACTTGACCAATGGATTTTTTCATGTTCCAGTTGAACCATGTTCACAGAAATACACCTCGTTTGTTACTCAAAAGGGGCAGTATGATTTTCTATACGTACCTTTTGGAATTTCCGATTCCCCAGCGGTGTTTACAAGATTTATAATGTCAGTTATGAGCGAGCTAATCAAGATTGTCGATGCCGTTGTTTACATGGACGATGTGATCATTCCGAGTGCTAATTTTGATGAAGGCTTGATGAAGTTCAAGAGGGTACTGAGTGTTGCAGAGAAAAGTGGTTTACGTATAAGTTGGTCGAAGTGTCAGTTGTTGCAAGAAAAAGTCAAGTTCCTAGGATACATTGTACAAAAGGGTACAATAAGTCCAAGTAAGGAGAAGACACAAGCTGTTTCAAATTTTCCAGTGCCACAAAATAGGAAGGCCATTCAGAGATTTTTAGGGCTCACTAGTTACTAAAATTAAAAGGAGAATTCGGTACATTTTTGAGCCGATATTCAAAATATAACAAAAATCAAAATTATATAAAATACCCATGCATCTATATGCAAAATTTGGAGAGTCTAGCTCTAAAGATGTACGAGATATAAACGGGAATAGCTCTCTATGATTCCCCAATTTTAATGGGTTCAGGCCCTGCTTTATATTGATTACTATTAGCGCTAGAGACTTGAAATTTAAAATATACTCGGGTTGACAACCCAAAATCAATTAGATATGTAAGGCAGCGTTGGGACTGTGAATGAATATTCCGTAGTCGGTAACGCCCGACTGCAACGTTCTTACTTGTATCTATATCAGACTGATCAAGAATATACATATATACTTTATGGGGTCTGCCACGCCTCCTTCTGCCTGTTAAATACTTTTAACAAAACCATTATACCCTGATTTCCCATTTTCAATGGGTTCAGGGTATAACAAGTTCCAATATTCGACGGTCAAGATAATACTCTGGGACCGTTTATTCGCCAACTGGACTATCTGCTTGCTCTCTATCCAACACATGATCCCAGGCAGCAAAGCATAATCATTGGAGTGACGGAGGTGTTGCTGGGTATCCAAGCACAAAGGGCAGTAGGACTTCAACATATCTTTCGAGGACCCGCTTCGCTGTCTCTATAACACTAATTTCCAGGGTAACTTGCGTAAGTTGGTAGGAGAGATCGAGATCAAAGCCAGTATAATTATAAACAAATTATCATTAGAAAATGACGAAGTAAACAACTTCTATTATATACAAGCTATGAACGAAACAATGAAAAATGTAATAAATAAAAAATTGCCCGATCGTATGTTTATGATCTTAGCACGTCATGATATATCGAGTATTCCTAAGCTAAAATGTATTTCCCAACAAGAAGGCATATACGAAGATAATGTAAACCCAAATCTTGTACACAATAATAAAAAACCAAATGCAAATATCAATCCTGATAGGTCCTTTGATAGAGAAATAAATAACACTCAAATAACTTCACACAATAACACTCCATCCCAGCAAAAAACTAATGAAATTGTCAGCAACCAATATCCGATACCACACCATGTCCGTCAAAACACTTTTAATCAGGGACGACCCTTTTTACCACCACCAAATCCGCGACTGTTTAAAGAATTTCACAAAAAACTTGTACAAAGTCAACAAAGTGATGCTCATAGAAAGTCAAGTCAAGGTTTTAAATACCAAATTCAACCCAACCTCAAAAACGTCAACGTGAAAGCACAAGTGGCCACCAAAAGATGGAAACTGATGATTACCACCATATAGGAATGCCGATCGATCAATACTATAATCAAAGTTACGAATATCAAGGTAGTAATGACGAAAATTATTCCAAAGCCGACCAACATAATTCTAGCCATCCATACCAACAACCAGATGAAGATCATGCCGAAAATTTTCGTTTGTCAGCCTCCCCACACAGTTCAATAAATATAATGAGCCATAATTTCTTTAACCTACCTATAACAATAAAACCTACAGCAGTTCGTGCATTGCATGGAGTAGTGAATTTGAACGAAATAATTACTGTTCAACCTAATGAGCTTTTCCCAGTAGAAGCAGCATTTTTACATATTTCCATTTTCACACTATTACGACATATTATTAGGACGCAATTTTCTAAAGGCAACTAATTCAATTATCGATTATTCCAGCGATCAAATTATAATAAACAAAAAAACATTTTCACACCAATTTGATTTTCCTGAAACTAATAAAAATTACACAATTACTCCAGAGCTTACGTACGCAATTGAAAATCTAATTGACGAGCAGCCTCAATACCGACTCACCTCAATAAAGAAGAACAAGCAAAACTTCTTAAGCTTTTAAGACAGTTTATTGACATTCAGTATCTCGAAGGTCAAATATTAAGCTTTACTAATCAACCAAGCATCGAATCGAAACCATTCACAAAAACCCTACAGTTATCCGTTCGCCGCTGAGCAAGAAATAGAAGCTCAAGTTGAGGAAATGCTTCAACAAGGTATTATCAGAGAAAGTAATTCCTCATATTGCAGCCCCTTATGGGTTGTGCCCAAAAAACTATATGCTTCAGGGAATCAAAAATATCGAGTTGTCGTCGACTATCGCGGATTAAACGAAATCACCATAAACGATAAATTCCCCATCCCACTATGGGAAAAAATCCCATATTTTTTGGCATTAATCAAATTTTGTTGTTGTCTCAAATCGCCAAACAAATATTTTTTCCCAATTCTAAATTCATTAGATAGAATCAAAATATATTTTTTTTAATTTTTGGGGACTACCTCTTTATTTTGATAATTTTACAATGTCAGTTGCGTCGCAACGTGAAAAAGCGCGCCAAATATATCGCAACTTTTCAGTTGTATGAAATTTGATTGCTAATCGCATGAGTTAAATAGTAATATGGAAAAAGTTAATAAAGGTATGTATAATAAGTGTCCGTAGTGATTTTGTATACTTCTGTGTTTTTGTGTAACTGTGCAATGTGTTGCTCATGTGTATTTTTAGCTTAACCTTAACAAATATGTTTGTGTTCTGTGGAGTATTACTTTAGCAGTCCTCGCTAGGCCTCGGCAATTTTTTTTGAGGGTAATTAACTAAGTCATACTATAAGGTCCAATTCATAACTTTTTTTCGTTTTTGTTCCTTTTCGCGAAAATTAACATGTTGTAGTTGCGCATAAGTTTAGACGCTCAGTGCTGCTGGAAGTGTGGAGTAGCAACAACCGCCATCAAGACGCTGTAATATCGTTTATTGGCGTTTAAGAACAATGTAAACGAAGATCTTGAAAAAATTATCCAAAAATAAGTCGGGGAATTTTTTTACTACATAAAAAAATGTTTGTTGAATTGCAATCGAATATTAGATCGATTCAAAGTTAAACATTCTGCTTGGCTTGATGGCAATGTTGTAATTGCGTTTATTGAGCACGAGGCGTCTCCAAATAAAGCTGGACGTAAATATTTAAATTATGAAAATGGAGGATGTCGTTTAAAAAGAAAGTTAGCATCAGAGCTTGCGTCAAAGGAAAATTACGAAACTCCACTCTTAATACACGCTGCTTCGATTTCGGCAAGGAAATCGAATGAAAAAGATGTTGGTTTCTTATTAAACAAAACTACAGGTGATAAAGGACTTTACATTACCGATGTTAGAAAAAAACTTGAAGCAAATCGACTGAACCCAATAAGCCCAGAAAGAGCGTTGGCGTTCCTCATAGAAAATGGGTTGCGCTATTTGAATCTCCCGATCATATTTTGAAAAATCATGAGGGTGATTCAAGTGACGAATGGATAGAAGACGAGGATATTACATTAGATATTGAATTAGACGAAGAACGGCAAAAAATATAAAGTGCAACTCTTCATATTGCGATTTATTTATTGATTAGATTTTGCTTACACACTTGGTAAATGAAAAAAATTATAGGGGAACTTAATTGTTTAATAACTTTTTTTGTAGATGGACTATCGTTATCAAACTTTCAGAACTTAATAACATTCAAATGTGTGTGGCAAACCAAAGCACAAGTCTCTTGTATTGGAAATACGCCTTCTGCGCATTTGAAGGGAAGGGGGTGAATTTTAGCGGTGGGGGTGGAACAATGATAACAAAAATCGAAATTGTATAAAATACACATAAATCTATATTTAAAATTTGGAGACTCTAGCTCTAAAGATGTAGAAGATATATTTTTTTTAAACCGATTTTCGATAAGGTTTGAGGGGGAGTAGGTGTGTGCGTGGTTCAATTTTGAAAAAAAAAATCCGAAATTATAAAAAGCTCATACTAGTATGTATACCAAATTTCAAGCTTCTATCTCTTCAGGGACAATTGATGCCAAAATTTCGGGTTTTTTTCCCATAGTGCATCCCAAATATTGACGAAATTCTTAGTAAAAGAAATAAAATTATTTTTTGGGTTATGTGGCTACTATAGGAAATTTATCCTAAATTTCGCACAAGTCGCGAAACCTATTACCAAATGTCTTAAAAAGGGAAATAAAATTGATTTAAAAAACGAAGCTTTTCTCCAGGCTTTTGAAAAATTAAAAATTTTAATTTCAAGCGACCCAATACTTGTTTGCCCTGATTTCAAAAAATCATTTCAAGTTACAACTTATGCTAGTAATGTAGCAATAGGTTCTGTTTTATCACAAGAAGGTAAAGCGATTTATTTCGCTAGCCGAACATTAAATGATCACGAACAAAATTACAGCACCATTGAGAGAGAATTATTGGCTATTGTTTGGGCAACAAAATATTTTCGCCCCTATTTATTTGGTAGGACTTTCGAGGTTTTAAGTGACCATAAGCCATTAGTTTGGCTCCACTCAATACAAGATCCTAATATGAAGCTCCAAAGGTGGAAAATTCGCCTGTCAAAATACGATTTCACAATAAAATACATCCAAGGAAAAACAAATTATGTAGCCGATGCGCTCTCACGCATTCAATCAGGAAAAGATGAATCAATGTAAGGATGTACTTGTGCAACTGTACATAGTGCGGAAGAGGATAGTTCATTTTTAATTTTTAACTGAAAAACCTCTAAATCACTACTCTCGACAGGTAATTATGGTCAGAATGGAAAATAATTCAGTTAAAGTACAACATTATCTCAAAAAACAAAAAATTATAATAAATTATAAAGACATAACATTCGAATCCGCAAAGCAGCTATTAATAAACCACTTCTGTGCAAAATCCAGTGCAATCTACATTGAAAGTGATCCCGACTTTCTTATCATCCAGAAAGCTTACAAGGAGATAGTCTCTAACCAAGAAACTTCCATAGTAAGAGCATTATTATATTTAAAAGACAGAGAGTTACGTTTAATTTAAAGAATTAATATTAAGTGAACATATTAAGCCTATCCACCCTGGTATAGAAAAAAATTTAAGACTGTTCAAGGAAAGTTATTATTCCCAGAAATCAATACAAAATGTTATTAATCAATGCGATGTTTGCTAATTATCTAAAACAGAACATAGAAATACAAACGCCCCATTAGGATTAACATCGGAAATATTCAATCCTCGCGAAGTATTTATGATCGACTTCTATATATATATTTTTTTTTTATTTATTTAAAAAGATATTGACAAAACTAGAGTCAACTTAAACTATATAGAGAGAGAGTTTAAGAAAGAACATATGATAATATTTATTGTAATTATTGCATAAAATGTGAAACGCTCTATGCAAAGAATAATCTGATGTGCACAAAGGCAAATATTACGGACGAAAGTGTCTGGTTGTTTTAGAAGGAAAAGAGTAATTAAGTTGCTTTAACAAACAGGGCGTATCTATATTACCAATAATCAACTTATGTAAGAAAACAATCCCTAGAATTGTCTTACGATTGATTAAAGATGAAAGATCTATAGTAATACGGTAAACGCACCGCAAACACGGTTTAGATCTCGCAATGCGAAAAGGAGAAACTTTTTCTGAACCGATTCAATACGATCATGATACAATTTATGTTGAGGAGACCATATAATTGAACAATATTCAAGAATAGATCGTACTAGTGAGGTATAAAAAAGGTTTAGCGATTAAGGGGTCCTTAAACTCCATTAATAAAAAGGGAAAAAAGTAGTGGTCCTAAGTGACTGCCCTTAGGTACACCTGATGAAGCAAAAACTGGTTTCGAAAAAGCTGTCCTCAACAATACCCTTTGAGTCCTACATTTTAAATAGGATGAAATCCAAGACATAAGTCTGGGGTGAAATCCTAAGCAATCAAGCTTGTGAATTAAGATGTCATGATTTACAGAATCAGTATAAATAACATCAGTTTGCATTTTATTTAAAAAGCTATCATTAATTATACAATTAAATTCAAGTAGGTTAGTTGAGGTTGATCGATTTTGAAAGAAACCATGTTGGAAAGGAGAAACAATCGATTTACAAAAATGTTGCAGGGTTGATGTTATTACTTTTTCAAATAATTTCGGAATTGCAGATAGCTTTGCAATACCTCTATAATTTGAAATATCAGACCTCCCACCTTTTTTATGTAGAGGAATGATGAAGGACTCTTTCCAAATAGAAGGAAAAACAGAAGTCTCCAAGGACAAGTTAAACAGTTTTAATAAAGGTTAAAGGAACCACTGCATTCTTTTATAACACAACTTGGAATGTTATCAGCGCCAGGAGAAGAAGATGATTTCAATGTCCTAATGGCTGAAGCTAGAGAATCAACGGAAACATTATGAGCATTGATAATATTCGTTGAAGGAATCAAACTTGGGTAAGAAATGGCATGGGGATCCACAGAAGAATAAGTGGATTGAAAAAAATCTGCAAAAAGGTTTGAGGAATCATGGTCATTACAAGTTTTTTCCTCTCCAAGGAAAAATGTGGAAGGTAAATTAGAAGATTTACGCTTCGAGTTCACAAAAGAGTAAAATTGCTGTGGATTACGAACAAATTGCCTTTTACAGCGTGAAAGGTAATTCTCATAACACCTTGCATTTAAAAGATTAAAATTTGACTTGGCTATGGAATATTTAGACCAGTCAACACTTTTTAAAATTTTTGAAGCATTTGGCTTTAATATTTCTAAAATTTGTAAGAGTCTGAGTAAACCAGGGGGACTTTTTAGAAACAGGCCTAGAGAGACACAAACACACATAGCAAGAATTGAGTTTAACTTATCATAGAATATGTTAGCTGCGGAATCAATATCAACAGAGTTATATAAAAGTGACCAGTCAGTTGCCATAATTAAATTATTAAGCAAAACAAAATTGCACTTTCGATAACAGCGATGATTTTTAGGAGGAAAATAAGCAAAAGTTGGTTGAGTATTTTTTGATAATAATACCTCCAAAGTGGTATGATGTAAATCTTCAGGCATACATATAGGGGTTGATCTGGTGACATTAATGACAGAGTCATCATTAATAAAAACAAGATCGAGAGAACGATTCAAATGATTCAAAACAGAGTTCATCTGAAACGTAGAGAGGCTAAAAAGTTCATTAAAAATGTAATGGTCTGTGGACGGAATAAGGTAATTAAAATTATAAGTTGATTCCCAAGAAGTGTTAGGTATATTAAAGTCACCCAACACTAGAAATATATCACTGTCATTAATACAATCAGAAATTTCTTTAATACAAGTCAAATGTTGTGCATAAACTTGTATATCAGAAGAGGGAGGGACGTAAGAACAAGTGAAAAATAGGGAACTGGATGGAAGAGTTATTTTAACCCCAATAATCTCAGCATCGTGATGTGCATTGAAACTTATCGATTTAGAAAGGAAATCGGCCTTAACAGCTATTAAGACACCCCCACCTCTGCGTATCAATCGATCATATCTATAAATAGTGAAATTATTTGAGAGAATCTCACTATTATTATTAACATTAGGACTTAACCACGTTTCTGTGAACGCAATGACGTCATATTGAAAGCTAAAACTGTTCAAAAATAGACTTTTGAGTTTAGAATTTAGACTACGGACATTTTGGTATGCTAAAGACATGGGTGGTGAAGAATTGTTACAATTTAGTTTTTTGATACAATGTTCGATTTAGATTGTACCGAAGTAGGACTGATTGTTACTGTAGCTAATCTAATACGCTTCTTCGGCTTGAATTCATGTACAACTATATGTGGAGGCCAAAACTTGGAATCACATAAAGTTGTAAAGTATTCTACCGGCACATTGATTTTAAAAGATGCAATTTCACGAGGAGTCGTAAAATTAAACTTCGAAATAAAAACTTTCACATAGCAACATAGCAACAGGAGTTGAAAACAACTCTAAAGAAGGTAGATTCGAAATAGAATCTTGAGTAGGAGAAGGAGGAGCAAGTGGGTTAGGAGACAACATTGGTACAGAAGTGGGTACCAACAATGAAGTAGTCTCCATTTGAATTTGAGGAGGTTCAAAATTGTACAGATTTAAAATTTGTTCCCCAGCTTCTAAATCACTAGAAAGCTGGTATGAAATTTTACCAAGTTTTAGAAATTGAACTCTCACTGAATTATACATCTTGGAGAAATTTATTTGGTTCTCCAAGCAAGTCGGACACGACCAACGTAAACCACCACTACCAATTTTGGCAGTTGACATGATTTTGTCATAGTCGCAACCAGTAAGACCTGCACATTTGTGTGCATCAAATTCTCACACAACCAACAATTAACAAAATTTGCTTGTGCAGAATCAACTACCAGCCTAAAAGAAGCATGATTTCTTACAGCATGTCATTTTGGCGATTGCACTATAGGAAAAAAACCCGTAATTTTTGCATAAATACAAATTTTTTTGTGTTAATTTTAAAATTTTTTTTTTATTTTCCAATAATAAACATCTTAACTAAAGTAAAACGTATTTTTTAAAAATTTCTTCTATTTAAAGTAGGGTTAAAAGTAAGCTGACACAGAGTTGCTCTGTATGCAAAAAAAGCGCGGGAAAAATTTTGCAACGTTCAAGTTTAGTGCTGCGGTAAATAAAAAGAAAACTCAAAACTTTATAAATGGAAAACATTACTGATGGTATGTACTACAAATTGTCAATTTAAATTTTTGAGTTTATTTGTTTAATTGTCTAATTGTTCAATGTTTTGATGTCGAGTATTTTAGCTAAAAAACAAGTAAGAGGGCTCTAGTCGAGACTGCTCGACTAGGAGATACCCTGAACCCTGCAAAGTACTGGTTCCAATCATTCTACACTTCTTTCATACACATATACAAAAACACATACACACACCCGTACGCATGCATCCATACGAACGCATAAATAATTGCTCTGCTAACTGCGCAGTTACTGCGCTTGGGCTGCCGTGTGGGCTATATTACGAAAATTTGTTTGTTGAATAAATCTTTTTGTAGTGGGACTATCTTCATCAAATTTGTAGAACGTAATAAGAACATTCAAATGTGTGTATATGCCAAAGCACAAGTCTCTAGTACTTGATATACGTTTTTTTCAAATTTGGGGCGAAGGGGGCGTGGCATCCAAAATCTGAAAAATGACAAAATCTTTGTATTCATCACATTAATCTACACAGTAAATCTGAAGTCTCTAGGTTTAACAGTATTCAAACTAGGCTTTAAAAGCAAAGTCAGATTTTCGATTGTTATCGATAAAAAATAAATGGGATGAGTTATCGAAAAAATATGATAAACTCGTACTGCGTATGGTATACACGAGTATACATGTAAAATTTCAAGCCTCTAGCACTTGTAGTTTAGGAGATCTCTTCGTTAGTACGGACGGACGGACGGACGGACGGACGGACGGACAGACGGACATGGCTAGATCAACTCAGCTCGTCATCCTGATCAAGAATATATATATTTTATGGGGTCTGCCACGCCTCCTTCTGCCTGTTACATACATTTTCACAAAAACATTATACCCTGAAATCCCATTTTCAATGGGTTCAGGGTATAATAACAAAATAGTTCGTGTTTCGTGGAGTATAACTTACAAAAAGAGGAAATTAGTGATTAGGTTTGATTGCAAACGTGTTGTCTGAACCCTCTATTATTAGAGACTATTAACCGTTTTTGCTCCTTTTTGCTCCATTTCGAAAAAATAACGTTTTTTATAGTTAGTTATGAGTTCAAGCGCTCAGAGCTTCTAGACGTATGGGCAAGCAACAATCGCCAAGCAGACGCGGTGAAACTGTTTATGATCGGTAAAATAAATAATAATATTGATGAAAATGTAAAAAACAGTATTTCTGCCCAAGTTGCCCAGTTTTTTGCATTTATTAAAAGATATTTTCCCAGATGTAATCGTAATCTGCAAAGATTCAAAACTACACATTCACGGTGGGTTGAGGGCAAAATATTGATTAACTTAAAATAATTTAAGTCATCGCAAGATAAAGCTGGTCGTAAAGAACTTAGTTATGAAGAAGCAGGCAGTCGGCTAAAGAGAAAATTAGCTTCTGATCTTGCAAGCCAACAAGAACACAAAACCCAACTGGTTGTACATGCTGCCTCGGTTTCCGCAAAAAAATGCAAGGAAAATGATATGGCGTTCGTTTTACGAAAAACAATGAACAGAAAAAATGCGAGTGAGCTAAGAAAGAAAATTGAAGCCAATTTACCAACTTTAATAGACTCTTCTGAAGCATTGGCTTTTCTTATAGAAAACGGGCTGACAAAAGAGCAGTACGGAAACATTAAGTTGATCAGTAAGCAACACGGATGTGATATTTTCCCTTCTTATTTGAAAGCTAAATTGAAATGCAGACCAAATGGAATATCGATTAGTGAAAAAAAAAACAGAAGTGCCATTACAAAACTTACTAGATCATACCACAGATCGTATTCTAAAAATGCAAGAGGATGTTTTAGATGTAGCCTCCGCAAATCACGCCTCAAGATGATTCAAACGAGACTGAAAATTTAGAAGCTGAAGATAAGGATGAAGGTGATGCAGACAATTTCGACCCGAATATCGAATTGGATGAAGAAAATTATGATTATTGATGTTAATTTTCTGAGTATGTAATAATAAAAAAAAAAAAAAAATTTTTTTTTTTTTAATTTTTCTTAATTTTATAGAATATAAACTGAGATGATACACATTTTCATTTTTTCGTTAAATAATAATTTATAAACATTACTTTTATGTAAAAATATGTAATTTAAGATATATATAATTAATTTAAAAAATATATGTCTAAGGTACACGTGATTGGACTAATGGGTAACAAGGGGCGGGGACAAGGCGTGGTCTAATATTAAAAAAAAAAAAAATCAAAATTCTAACTTAGTCGATCATAGGTGTGTGCAAAATTTCAACCTCTTAGCTCTATTTTTAGAATTGATGCCAAAATTTCGGGCTTTTTTCCTATAGTGGATTGGGGTCAAACAAATCAGACGGAAAGCGAAGAGCAAAATAATGCAAAACCAAAGTATATACAAAATGCGTTGTGAGACGCAACAAATTAAGAGCGGAGCGGCTGTACAGAAAAGAGAGTATCATGCACGAAGAGAAGTATCGTGCACAAAACAAACTAAGCTTACAGCAACAAATACAAACACAGAATGTGAGTGTTAGCAATATGTAACACACAGAAGCGTGAGCAGAAGAAAAATAAGAGGGCAGCAAACAATGTAATAAAGCAGAGACGCTAATAAATTAAGTTGCGGAATGAACCAAAACCACAATAAAAATCAATAATAATAAATACACAAAGCACAACAGATCAAACCTTGCACAGCAATGTAAAGCTAATTAGCTAGAGTTAACCGATCGCGACAGTGGGATATTTATTATGAAATAAAATGCAAAATATTAATTAAAACTTGAAAAGCACAAAATAAGACGTGTCAACACTTCCAAATGAGAACTCTCTGAGAATAAAACTTATTTAACATGTATTGACCTTTAATCAATATGTGATGTTATTATAAGTGAAAAGCCGTGACTGGCTCGAAGCCAAACGTGCACTGTCACAAGTATTTACTCAAATGGGCAAGCCGATAACACTCAAAGCAGACAGGGACTCAGCATTCACGAGTAACGCAATTAAACAATGGTTGACTTCGGAGGAGGTTAGATTAGAATTAGCATCAACAAAGACAGGGGTTGCGGACATTGAACGATTTCACAAAACCTTAAACGAGCGCATTAGAATAATAAATACTGATACTTACCTTAAAGAAAAGCAGATGAAAATCGAAACTATCATATTCATTTATTCACATTTAATCACAACATTAAACACAATAGCACAGGTAGAACACCAGCCGATTTGTTTATTTTTGCAGGCACCCCTGCATACAGTAATCAACTTTTAAAAAAACACAAAAAATTAATAGAGTCAATGAAAATAGAAGACCTTTTGAAGTCAATACAAACTATAAAAAAGCACCAATATTGAAAGGCAAACTTCAAAACCCATTCAAGAAGACTGCTAAAATTAAAGCTGTTGATGAGAAACACTTTAGCGAAATAAACAGAGGAAGTGAGTTAATTCATCATAAAAATCAATTCATGCGAAAGAAAGTTATTAATGACTCTAACTATCACACCAGGCCTCCCGAACTTATTCGTATCACTCATGCTGATAACAGTTGAGTCCACATTTCCCAACTCCCGCAAAACTTTTAAACTATTATTATTATTACTATTATTAAAAAAATTTTTTTTTCAAAATTTATTCAACTTAATATCACCTTGTCAGAATTGATATTTGAACATTAAAAATTAGAAAAAAAAATGGAAATTGAAAAAAAAATTGAAATAAAAATACCTAACTTTATTATCGAAAGAAAAAAAAATACGAATTGTTTGAATTAAGTTGTCACACCATATTTATAATGACTATGTTAATGACAATATTGAAAAAAATTATTAGTTTAATACTACTACAAAAAAAAAAAAGATGAATTGTTAGAATTAAGTTTACTTAATTGTTAATTAATTCAAGACACAAAGAAAAATTTCTACGAAAAATGTTTAAAATTCAACTGTACCGCCTGAGGACAGGCAACTTTCTCAGGTTGGAGGAGTTACATATTCATCATACTCCAAGTTAGAGTATGTCATATGCAAATAGAGAGCAGTTTAATCTCACGACTCTCAAAGCTGGCAAGCGAAGTTACGGCAGAATCACGCCACTGAAAGCTTTTACAAGAAAGGTAACTGCATGATCAGGCCACCCAGAGTTTTTTTAACGGCAATGTCATCCGATGCGTGAGCTTTGTCGCTGCGAATGCAGACGCATTGCATAGGCAGCTCAGAGTTAGAGTTCAGTTAAAAGTCTGTATCGTAAGAAGAAACATGTTAATCAAAGAAAGCAAATAAAATAAAAATGTAATTATATATATAAGCTTAATAGGCATTGATAAGACAAAACGAAACATTTTTAAGAAATTTAAGATATATAAAATATATTACAACAATATAAATTTTCGATTTTAAAAAAATTTCCCGCGGAGTTCGAACTTGCACCAGAATCCAACAGCATGTTTGTCAAAGAAATAAAAGAATAATAAACGCTTAACATCGGCGGGATTCGAACAGCGAAATTCTGACACAACGTGCACAATCTCTGCTAACAGCGCCACTGCACTGGTCTGACACAATATAACTAACCCAAAACTTCACAGCTACAGCACCTATAGAAAACAAAAAGCAAAGTAGCGGCTGAAAATTCAAAAGCAATTCAAAGACAATTCAATCGCAATGGAGATTCTTAGAATTGCTCGAATACGCATTTGAATATACATACATACATGAAATTGTGTACATATGTATGTATGTACGTATAAGCATTTGTGGGTTATTTTAGCTAAACTAAAAATTTAACTTATAAAACCGTATAAAAATGTTTGACTAATAACAAAAATGTTATGTGCTATCATTTTCCCAATAAAATAACTAATTTATAAAAATACATTGAAAAAACTTGACATCAGCGAGATTAGAACCCGCGCTATTCTAGCGCAACTTGAATAGCATTTGCCATTGACGCCACTGCAATATACGATCAGACTGTAGCTAAAACGAAATAGCTTCACTTCGACAGCGTCATCTGACAAAAGTAAGCTAAAGTAACGGCCGGAAATTTTATGAATAAATTCTTAGAATATGCTAGAAGACACGCTTTTATATGTATGTATATACATACATATGCATATGACTGTATGCATGGAATAAACGATCAATGTGTACATACGTATAGGAAAAACGCTCTGGTCCGCTGCTAGCTTGTTGCTTGCAAGTGTGTTTGCTAATTGGCCAAATATTTTGTTGATTAAATACGATCTGCATTTCTATTGAATTTTTGTCATTTCTTAAGAAATATCAGCTCATTCACATTGCTACATTTGCAACTATAATTAAAAGGAGAATTCCAGAGAGACCCTGATGAAGGTCGAAACTGCTGACTTTGGTATAGAACCGAAAAAGCTCTAAAAGTAAGAAAGAAATGGCAGAAGTGACTGCTATCCTGGAAAGCAACAACAGAGAAGAAATCCTTGCCTATAAAGACAGTCAGTATTCGCGGATTTAGCGACAGCGACGAAATAGAAGAACTGGAGTGCAACGTCGATGAACGTCGATGAAATAACACGACTTGCATATTAGAAAGGAAGACGTTCCAGACCGACCGAAAACGGATCTTCGAATTTAATGGAAGTCCCAAAGAGTGGCCAACGTTCTTCAATTTGTTCTCCGACATGATTCACACTAACTGAAATCATACCTAAATGGTAGTGAGCCATTTGTTAAGTGGATCGGCTGCTAGCTACAATTCGGCGTGGGGACTTATATGCAAGAGCTACTAAAATAAGCGCAAGATATTTGCAAACGCCGTCAACCAGCTAGTGGACATGGACATAAACATTAGTCTCTGAATAAACCGCAGAACAGATAAAACTGCGCCGAATCAAAAGGAACGTCGAAGTACAAGGAATTTTGAAATTCTGAAAAAAAGCGTCTGCTTGACAATCAAGCCAAGGATGGCAAGCCAATTCGTTGCCACAACGCAGGCACTTGTGATGCCAAAATTGCAGACAGCTCTACCGAACAAGAAAATTGACATGGATGTCAATAAAGACTGGATGTGCTGCGAGCTAGCGTACCCATTTTCAACGCACCCAGCAGAATCGATGTTATCATTGGCGTTGATTTGCTTCCCTTAATAATGTTGGGCAAAGTTAAAAAAGTCAACGAAACACTGGGACAAAATACTAAACTTGGATGGATTGTTTTCTGCAACATAGCTAGATCGTCAAACACAAGGAGGGAGCTTGAAAGTAGCTTCGATTCGGAAGTAAACAATGATGCGAGAAAATATTCCAGGAAGCAACCATGATGTCCATGCCATTTAAAAAAGAATTCGAGTTAGGAAACTCGCGCAAGCAGGCTATGGCACAATTAATGCAAATGGAGAAAAAATTCAGGAAGCATCCACAAACATTCACGGAATATAAAGACTTTATGGAAAAATACCTGAAGCTAGTGAAGTAGTGTTCGACGCATCAGCAAAGACTTCTAATGGATTGAGTCTAAATGATGTGATGCTAGTCGGCCCCAAAATACAAAAGGATATCTTCGATATGTTAATCAAATGGCGACAATGGAAGTATGTGATGACAGCCGACATAGAGAAAGTGTACCGCCAGATTAAGGTCGCCAAAGCTGATCAGGAATATCAGTACATCCTCTGGAGTACAAGCAACGACAGTGACATACGGAACATCAACCGCACTATTCTTAGCTATTCGCTGTCTTCAGGAATTGGCAAACCAGAACTGCCAAGGGAACAACCAGCTAATGGGTACTATATAAGAAGATTTCTACATGGATGACCTTATCACTGGTGGCGACTCAATAAAGGACTGCATCCACATTCAAAAAGCACTATTGAATATCATGGAGAAGGCTAGCATGGATCTAAGGAAATGGGTGTCAAATGATGACCGGATCATCGCTGCAATTCAAGGCGGCGATTCAACGGAAAACATAATAACAAACAAGGATGAGTAAATTAAAATCCTTGGTCTACAATGGGACCCCAAAAAGGATGTCTTTAAATTTATGGTCGATTGTCAAAAATTAGTATGCATTACACAACGTCTAATTATGTCTCAATTGGCAAGAATCTTCGACCCACTGGGATGGCTTACACCAGTTACACTGCAGCGAAAATGCTTCATACAGGAGCTGTAGAAACTGCCGCTAACTTGGGACGCAGAACTGGAATAACTAGTCTTGGCAAGAATACGCCAGAGCATTGCCAGAGTTAACCAGAATTAATATACTGCGCTGGTCTGGAAAATCGAGCACTGATGCAACGGAACTACATGGGTTTTGCGACGCATCAGAAAAAGCATATGCAGCAGTAGTATATATCAAGGTTGGAGACAAAATCACTTTGCTAGCTGCAAAAAGCAAAGTAAACCCGATTAAAAACAAGAAGACAATTCCGAAATTAGAGCTATGTGCAGCTCACATACTATGTAAGCTTTTAGCAAAAATACAAGATATAGTAGGAAATCACATCAAAACGCATGCATGGAGTGATTCACAAATTACGCTAGCTTGGATAAACAAGCATAGCAAAGACAAATTCGTCAAAACTAGAGTAGACGAAATAAACAAAAAACTGCCCTACGTCGAATGGAAATACGTGAAATCGGCTCACCACAATTTGAAGAGCCAGAAGCTGTTATAATAGCAGCTATAACAACAAGGGAAAACTACCTGAGCCCACTATTAACGAAGTTCTCATCAATAAATAATTTAACAGGTGTGATGGCCTCCGTATTACGCTTTATTGCAAAATCAAGAGGAAGGCATCAGCCGACATGCCTAACTATCGAAGAACTAAAGCGAGCCAAATCACTCGTCGTAAAATCGCAACAACAGCTTGATTTTGGACAAGAGATAATTTTACTCAAAGCGGGAAAACCACAAACCACAAAGCTAAGCGTAAATAACAGGCGTTCAATCCGTTTCTGGATGGTGATGAAAGCCGTCTCCAAAGTGCATTGGTGTCATATAATCTTTCTTGACTAATTATAAAAAACGCACATAAGGCAACCGTACATGGCGGACTGAAGCTAATGAGAAACCTTATTCAAAGGGAGTTCTGGATCGGCTTACCTGCAGGAAATGGCCAGTCAGTTAATGGAAAACTTACCAGTGTATCGAGTAACTGCCGATTACCCGTTCCAAAACACTGATATTGACTATGCTGGACCTTTCCAAATGAGATGTTCCAAAGGAAGAGGCCAAAAGTCATACAAAGGGTACATTTGCTTATTTGGATGTATGGCTACAAAGGCTCTGTTTCTGGCTCTGGAAGCTGTCAGTGACTTATCATCAGATAAGTTCTTAGAAGCTCTACACCGATTTTTTGCAAGACGAGGCAAAAATTAGAACATGTATTCAGACAACGGCACTAATTTTGTAGGTACCGCTAGAATATTGGATATGGATCTGGTCGCTGCTATAAAAGAAAATAGCAGTAACGCACTAGTGCTGTAAAACAGTAAAACACCCGGTCATTTTATTATTGGACGACCACTAATTGAAGCTCCATAACACTTTGACGAGCATCGAAAAATCGGATCTCTGGATAGATGGATACACATGCATCGAATCAGAGCAGAATTCTGGAGGAAACAGAAAGACGAATACTTGGCATCATTGCAACAGCGAACCAAATGGCGACAAACAAACAAGAAAACACGCATCCCGCTAGATGGCCTTTGGGAAAAATAACAAAAACTACAAAAAAACAAGTAGGAGTTCTCTAGTTTAGACTGCTCGACTAGGAGATACCCAGAACCCTGCAAAGTACTGATTCCAACAATTCTACACTTTTTTCATGCACATATACAAAAAAACACATATACACACCCGTACGCATGCATCCATACGAACGCATAAGCAATTGCTCTGCTAACTGCGCAGTTACTGCGCTTGGGCTGCCGTGTGGGCTATATTATGAAAATTTGTTTGTTGAATAAATCTTTTTGTAGTGGGACTATCTTCATCAAATTTTCAGAACGTGATAATAACATTCAAATGTGTGTATATGCCAAAGCACAAGTCTCTAGTACTTGATATACGTTTTTTTTCAAATTTGCGAAGGGGGCGTCGCATCTAAAATCTGTAAATAACAAAATCTTTATATTCATCACATAAATCTACACAGTAAATCTTAAGTCTCTAGGTCAAACAGTATTCAAACTAGGCACTAAAAACAAAGTCAGATTTTCGATTGTTATCGATAAAAAAGAAATGGGATGAGTTATCGAAAAAATATGATAAACTCGTACTGCGTATGGTATACACGAGTATACATGTAAAATTTCAGTCTCTAGCATTTGTAGTTTAGGAGATCTCTGCGTTCCTACGGATGGACAGACGGACAGACGGACGGACGGACGGACGGATCGTCATCCTGATCAAGAATATATATACTTTATGGGGTCTGCCACGCCTCCTTCTTCCTGTTACATACATTTTCACAAACACATTATACCCTGATTTCCCATTTTCAATGGGTTCAGGGTATAACAAGATGATAAAGTTCGAGTAGTCACAATAAAATAAATATGGGTGAGTTCAAAAGAGCAGTAAACAAGATCTGTTTGTTACCCGCTAATGAAAAGGATAAGCAAGACGACTCTCCAAAAGATCGAAGAAAAACATGATCAGACACCGCATGAAACCCAACACCACTTCAACACATTGTCGTAAATAACCCAGTGGAGCTAGGAGTACAACAAAGCTTTATGCTTTCATCATCACCGTCAAAAAATAAATATTGAGGATCTTGTCTTCCACACAATGAAAGGACATATTTCGTTGGGACTATTAATTATATTATCTTTGTCTTGTATCTAATTAAGAAGAAAAACAATACACAGCAATTGTTAGCTGTTACGTCTCTGGAACCCCGCAGCATTTTCATGAGCATGCGTGAAGATAGAAATATGATAAGTATGGGAACATACGCTCTATGCACTCAGTAGACATAAAATATGATCCTGAACCTTAGCGACAAGAATGTGTAAGAGACGAGGGCTGAGCCTTACCAACTCAGTGATAGGATAAGAATAGCTAATAGACCAACGCGGAGTCTTGCAAGCTCACCGATAAGATAAAAATATGTAATAGAACAATGCTGAGCCTTACACACTTAGCAATAGATGCTCTAGATTTAAAAGTTGAAAATATGCATAAGTTTGGGTATATAAAGCATGTTGCAAGCTTAGTTTGTTTTGTGCACGATATTTCTCTTCGTGCGTGATACTCTCTATTCTGTACAGCCGCTCCACTCTTAAATTTTTGTTTGTTTTTGTACTCTCAACGCATTTTTCATATAGTTTGGTTTTTTGCATTATCACCAATCGCCAAAATGACGTGCTGTAAGAAATCATGCTCCTTTTGGCTGGTATTTGGTTCTGTGAGAATTTGATGCACACGTCCAGTCTCATAGGTCGCGACTATGACAAAATCATGTCAACTGCCAAAATTGGTAGTGGTGATTTACGTTGGTCGTGTCCGACTTGCTTGGAGAAAAAAATAAATATCTCCAAGATGTATAATTCGGTGAGAGTTCAATTTTTAAAATTGAGTAAAATTTCAAAACAGCTTTCTAGTGATTTAGAAGCTGGGGATCAAATTTTAAATCAGTACAATTTTGAAGCTTCACATATTCAAATGGAGACTACTTCACTACCCACTTCTTTACCAATGTTGTCTCCTAACTCACTTGCTCCTACTGCTTAGGAGAAGGAATAGGCTCAGGAGTCTACTTCGAACCTATCTTCTTAGAGTTTTTTCAATACCTGTTGCTACAGGTACTATAGAAACTAGTGATACTATTCCTATTCCCATTAAAAAATTAAAATCTTCCCCGGTTGTCGTTCAAACAGTGAATAACAATTCGGCTGTCACTTCTGACACTATTGATCAGTAGTGTCTCCTCGAAAGAAAATTTTCATATCTAGTCTTTCAGCCGACACAACTTGTGATTGTATATTGCTAATAAGTCCAAGTTGTGGCCTCCACATATAGTTGTACATGTCTTTAGCATACCAAAACGTTCGGGGCCTGAATTTTAAACTCAAAAGTCTATTTTTGAGCAGTTTCAGTTTCAATATGATGTCTTTGCTTTCACAAAAACGTGGTTAATTGCTAATGTTTATAATGGTGAGATTCTCTCTAATAATTTCACTATTTATAGATATGATTGATACGCAAAGATGGTGGTGTTTTAATAGCTGTTATGGCCCGTTTCCTCTCTAAATCGATAAGTTTCAATGCACATCACGATGCTGAGATAATTGGGGTTAAAATAACTCTTCCATCCTGTTCCCTATTTGTCACTTGTTCTTACGTTTCTCCTTCTTCTGATATACAAGTTTATGCACAACATTTAGCTTGTATTAAAGAAATTTCTGATTATATAAATGATAGGGACTTATTTCGAATTTTAATTACCGTATTCCGTCCACAGACCATTACATTTTTAATGAACTGTTTAGCCTCTCTATGTTTCAAATGAATCATTTTAATCGTTCTCTCGATATTGTTTTTATTAATGATGACTCTGTCATTAATGTTACGAGATCAACCCCTATATGTATGCCTGAAGATTTACATCATCCCACTTTGGAGGTATGGTTTTCCATAAATGCTCAACCAACTTTTGCTTATATTCTTCCTATAAATCGTCGCTGTTATCGTAAATGCAATTTTGTCTCGCTTAATAATTTAATTAATGCAACTGACTCGTCACTCTGTTGATATTAATTTGGCAGCTAACATATTCTATGATACGTTAAACTCAATTCTTGCTATGTGTGTTTGTGTCTCTCTAGGCCTGTTTCTGAAAAGTCTTCCTGGTTTACTCAGACTCTTACAAATTTTAGAAATATTAAAGCCAAATGTTTCAAAAATTTTAAAAAGTCTTACTGGTCTAAATATTCCATAGCCAAGTTAAATTATAATCTTTTAAATGCAAGGTTATGTTATGAGAATTACCTTTCACGCTGCAAATTTTTTACTTTTACATATTTCCTTGGAGATTCCATGAGGAATCATGGTCATTACAAGTTTTTTCTTCTCCAAGGAAATATGTAAAAGTAAAAACTTGTAATGACCATGATTCCTCAGATCTTTCTGCAAATTTTTTTCAATCCACTTATTCTTCATTGGATCTCCATGCCATTTCTTACTCAAGTTTGATTCCTTCAACGAATATTATCAATGTTCATAATGTTTCCCTTGATTCTCTAGCTTCAGCCATTCGGACATTGAAATCATCTTCTTCTCATAGTTGTGTTATAAAAGAATGCAGTGCTTCCTTACAGTTACCTTTATTAAAACTGTTTAACTTGTCCTTGGAGACTTCTGTTTTTCCTTCTATTTGGAAAGAGTCCTTCATCATTCCTCTACATAAAAAAGGTGGGAGGTCTGATATTTCAAATTATAGAGGTATTGCAAAGCTATCTGCAATCCCGAAATTATTTGAAAAAGTAATAACATCAACCCTGCAACATTTTTGTAAATCGATTGTTTCTCCATTCCAACATGGTTTCTTTCAAAATCGATCAGCCTCAACTAACCTACTTGAATTTAATTGTCTAATCAATGATAGCTTTTTAAATAAAATGCAAACTGATGTTATTTATACTGATTTCAGTAAAGCATTTGATTCTGTAAATCATGACATCTTAATTCACAAGCTTGATCGCTTAGGATTTCACCCCAGACTTATGTCTTGGATTTCATCTTATTTAAAATGTAAGACTCAAAGGGTATTGTTGAAGACAGCTATTTCGAAACCTTGTTTTGCTTCCTCAGGTGTACCTCAGGGCAGTCCCCTGGGACCGCTACTTTTTTCCCTTTTTATTAATGGAGTTTAAGGACCCCTTAATCGCTAAACTTTTTTATACCTCACTAGTACGATCTATTCTTGAATATTGTTCAATTATATGGTCTCCTCAACATAAATTGTATCATGATCGTATTGAATCGGTTCAGAAAAAGTATCTCCTTTTCGCATTGCGAGATCTAAACCGTGTTTGCGGTGCGTTTACCGTATTACTATAGATTTTTCTTACATAAGTTGATTATTGGTAATATAGATACGCCCTGTTTGTTAAAGCAACTTAATTACTCTTTTCCTTATAAAACAACCAGACACTTTCGTCCGTAATATTTGCCTTTGTGCACATCAGATTATTCTTTGCATAGAGCGTTTCATATTTTATGCAATAATTACAATAAATATTATCATATGTTCTCTCTTAAGCTCTCTCTCTCTCTCTCTCTCTCTCTCTCTCGTTAATTAAATCTTTGCTTGCAGGTCATTTTAGGGAAATCACACACACTGCCTACGTGTGAGTTGATACATACGGATGTTCCGGTAGAGCTTCCACATTGTGTAGTGATTTCCCAATCCTATTTACGAAATTTATTTTTAAGATTCTTTAATAATTATTTTTTAAGTTTTCTTTATTAATGTCTATCTTTCTTAGTTTTTATTGTGAACACTACATAGCGACCGTGATGTAGTGTGAACGCTACATGGCGACCGTGACAATGTCACGAACATGAAACATGTTAAAAAAAAAAAAAAAGTAAGAAAGCCCTAGTCGAGACTGCTCGACTACAAGATCCCCTAAACCCTTCCAGGAAGTAATATTTCAATAATTCGTCGCTTCATTTCTACTTACACATGCACACACACATACACACATACGCACGCACGTATAAACAGGCATGGGCTGCTGTGTAGGCTTACTGTGGGAACTTATTTGTTTAATAACTTTTGTTGTAGACGGACAATTTTGATAAAACTTTTAGACCGTGATAATAACATAAAAATGTGTGTATGTACTAACTCACAAATCTCTAGTATTTGAAATACGGTTTTTGCAAACTTGTAAGGAAGGGGGTGTTATGAGGGGTGGGGGGTAAAATATGACAAAAACCGAAATTCTATAAAATACATATGATTCTACATTTTAAATTTGGAGACTCTATCTTTAAAGGTGTAGAAGAGATAATTTTATAACTGATTTTCGAAAAGGTTTTTTATCGATAACAAAAAAACAGAAGCAGTTATCGATTTTTTTAGAAATAAACTTGATCTGCGCGTGCAATATACGGACCTACAGCTTCAAATTTCAAGTCTCTAGCTCTTATATTTTCTGAAATCGACGCGTTCAAACATACGGACAGACGGACAGACAAACAGACAGACGGACAGGGCTAAATCGACTCAGCTCGTCGCCCTGATCAAGAATATATATACTTTATGGGGTCTGCCACGCCTCCTTTTGCCTGTTACATACTTTTAACAAAACCATTATACCCTGATTTCCCATTTTCAATGGGTTCAGGGTATAAAAAATGCAACAGAAATAGCAACCAACAGTGAAACAGTGAACTACAGAACCAACAGCAGCAGTAGCAGCAACTAAAGACAAATGCATTCAAAGTGCGCTTAATTAACATGCAACTGGCAACTAGCAACAGGCAAGCAGCAGCAGCAACAACGAAGACAGACTAACGACAACAGCACGTCAAATAGTGCAATCGAAGTTATCAAAAGAAAGTGAGCAACAACAAGAAAGAGAAGAACATGTCACAGCAAAACTGAGTGCAGCGCCAGCAGGCAGTCATGCAACAGGCCGCCGATCCAAAGATCATCAACAGCCTGTGCTAAGAAGACCAGCGCCGGAACCGCCCAGCGCACCAAGCTGGGCCTATCTGCAAAAAGGAAGCCTGTGCTAAGAGAACCAGCACCGGCACCGCCCAGCGCGACTCGGCCAACATTAGCAGAAAATCAACTCATACCGACAGCGCTACAAAGAGCGTACCGACGACACCGATGACTAGAACCGACAGCGCTACATAGAGCGCCCAACATAAATAATAATAAATATAAGAAAAATTATGTTATTTTAAGTAATATTGTACTACTGAGCGATATTTGCGTAGCTCGGTATAGCGTATGGCCCGTAAAGCCATACAAACATTAGCCAGGAAGATCACTGCGTTGATCAAATAGGGAAGAAAAATTATATATATATACAAAATACATATATGAAGTATATATTGTACAAAGAAGACCACTGCTTTGGTCGAATAGAAAAGACAATATACTTATATAAATACAAAAAAAAAAAAAAACAATTGAGATGCAAAACAAAAATAGTTGTACACAAAAAAGCATCAAAATTAATAATTATATAATAAAAAGAAAAGAAAACAAAACTATACAAGATAACTTGCAAGTCTTGTAAAAGAAAAAAAAAAAAAAATTTTTTTTTTTGTTTCTATTTTTGTTTTCAAGAAATGATAATATGTTTTCCTTACTCTAAAATAACTCTCATATAATAACTCAAAAAAAAAAAAGGAAAAGTTTTACATAATTTTTATGCAAAACCAATCATCTACTTATATTTTATAACCACTTTTTTATACCCTGAACCCATTGAAAATGGGAAAACAGTGTATAATGGTTTTGTTAAAAGTATGTAACAGGCAGAAGGCGGCGTGGCAGACCCCATAAAGTATATATATTCTTGATCAGGGCGACGAGCTGAGTCGATTTAGCCCTGTCCGTCTGTCTGTCTGTCTGTCCGTCTGTCCGTATGTTTGAACGCGTCGATTTCAGAAGATATAGGAGCTAGAGACTTGAAATTTGAAACTGTAGGTCCGTATATTGCACGCGCAGATCAAGTTTATTTTTTAAAATTGATAACTGCTTCTGTTTTTTTTGTTATCGATAAAAAACCTTATCGAAAATCAGTTATAAAATTATATCTTCTACACCTTTGAAGATAGAGTCTCGAAATTTAAAATGTAGAATTATGTGTATTTTTAAGATTTTCGGTTTTTGTCATTTTTCACCCCCCACCCCACAAAACAGCCCCTTCCCTTCAAGTTTGCAGAAAGCGTATTTCAAATACTAGAGACTTGTGCTTTGGCACATATAATCACGGTCTGATAGTTTTATCAAAATTGTCCGTCTACAAATAAAGTTATTAAGCAATTAAGTGCCCAAAGTAAGCCCACACTGCGGCCCATGCCTGTTTATACGTGCGTGCGTATGTGTGTATGTGTGTATGTGGGTATGTGTGTGTGCATGTGTAAGTAGAAGTGGAACGCCGAATTATTGAAATATTAGTTCCTGGAAGGGTTCAGGGGATCTCGTAGTCGAGCAGTCTCGACTAGAGCTTTCTTACTTGTTTTTTACATTATTTACTTTTTTTTTTATAAAATTCTCTCAGCTATGAGAGTCTTCAGCTGTTGAGGCAATTGTTGATGCGTGCACGACGACGTTTTTCCATAATTGGTTAGTTCGACCTGCGGTCACTCAGCTTTTGAGGCAATTGTTGATCAATTGGCAACATAAAAATGTGCCAGGAATACGATTTGTTAAAATTGGAGAAGGATAGAGAAGATTTTCCGGACGCCGATTTTTCGATACGTCAGCTCAGCTGCGATGTCGTCTGATAATTCTATATCATGGATATAATATTATCCAACTTAAATCAATCATGACAATTTTAAAATTTAATTAAATAATTTGAGAAGCACCCGTGTGGTCGCGGGACTTTAAAATACTTCCACAGTTAGAGGACGCTTGTCGTAGAAGACGTATAAGATTCTCAACTGGTCATGACTAAAATTATATAAAGTCCTGAAGTCACTACCAGGCAAATAAGTAAACAGAAAAATTCCTGCAGGAAATGTTCAAGAAGATTTGCCTACGCAAACACTTGGCAACGCTTCTAAGCTCAACGTAATTTGTTATGACGAAATGCTAAAAGTGGTGGCCTTGCATATAAGATATTATAAATGCTTTTTTAAACATGGAAGAAAAATTGTAGCAGGAATTGATGTTAGCGATTAGCACTTCAATGAAATTCTCGACTTAGGTCAATTTTTCAAATGCTTGAATGGCAAGCCGGTGTACCTAAAATCAGCCAACTCAATCAATTTCATAGACTGTGAGGTGGCTTTATGGCGGCCCACCTCACATGGAGTTTTGTAGCGTTAGTTTTGTAATATTAGTTTGTAGTGTTAAGTTTAGTACTATTAAGAAGTTGTTGTTAGTATATAAGTTAGCTCATAAGATAATTAATAGCCGTTTAAGGTTTAAGATTTTGTATTTTTGAAAGTATTTTTGCACTGCTTGGATCACGGCTTGAGCGCGCGCACTCTCGGCGATCGGCAGTGCAACTCTGCCCAGCGCTGCGAAAGCTCGAGAGAGCAGAGAGCGCACGCTGTGGTGAGTTGCATTGCCGACGCCGTGAGAAAGATGCAGTGCCGACGTGGGCAAGGGGCTCAAGCGCGCGAGAGCAGGAGCGGGCGACAAAAGCTCGGCTCGAGGCAGTCGGTAAAATGAGCTCAAGATGAGCAGAAGCGCGTGGCGCAGAGACTTTGGTACGAGGTTAAGAAGCGAACGCACGTATGCGAAAAAGCAGCAGTAGGAGTTTAAGATAACAAGTGAACAAAACGAATTGAGATTGATGTCGAATAAAAGTGCAGTTAAGCAAACCGAAAATCGTAAGTCATTTTATGTCTAAACCCTTCAACCCGACTAAACCTAACCGACTAGCTGGCGCTGGCAAGAGTGACCACGCCATGCCCAGTGATTCCCGTCACCACGTGGGCAACCCTAACCTCCACCAATAACCATCCCCACCCCTCTCTAACCTCGGGTCTAGAAAAATAAATGTCTTGTAAGACCCTGGGCAGACTGAATCTGCCCCAGCTGAACATCACTTCCTTACAAGAGGCGTCCGAGCAGGGACCTGAGGTCCAGAGAGAGCGGGGCGTTGGCGGATCACCAGAAAAGAAAACGGTCCGCTGGTTGAAGAGACACGTGGTTGGTTTTTTTCGGTTATGTATATATGTGCACATACATATATATACATTAACTGAAAAATTTTGGGGGAAAAAAAAAGAGACAAAGAGACTAAGAAAAGTGAATAAAGCGGAACAAAAGAAAGAAAAAAAAAAATAAATAATAAATAAATTTTTTTTTATGTGAACATTAAATTAAAGAAAAAGTGATTAGTCGTGTATACGCCGCTACCGTCGCGTGACAAGCCAGGGTAACAATAACGGTGACGGCGTGAGCGCATCGGCGCCGAAAAGTACAACGCGCGCCAAAATGTGCAGAAACGCGCGCACACGCACACGAACACATGCATATGCACGCTTCGGTTTGGCACGCGCCAGAAAGTGCGAAGAATGCGAAGCAAACGGCATAACAGTGAAAGAAGTTTTTTTTTTTTTTTTTTTTCTGTCCATTTTTTTATTTACAATCTGTCCTTTTGGACAATCAGTAGATTGTTTAGCAAACATTAGAGGGGGATTACAACGAATGAGGATTGGCGGGGGCTTAAGATTAGCGGTATTACAAAACGTATGTGTGTGGGGAACGAGGAACTATGAATTATTGATCCGCAATGAGCGGGAGATCTAGCGGATGGAGTCTTCTCAGTCTTCTGGTTGTGGCGCTATTATCAAGTAGGTTGATTGCTAGAGGATTGATGTGTCTGTCCAGGCGTGACAGGTAGTTGGTGGACAGTCTGGCCACTTCGTCCTTTACAAAAGGGACGCCAAGCACTTCGTGTAGTTCCACGTTAGTGGTGTAAATATTGGCGTCAGAGATCAGTCTCAGGGCTTTGCTTTGGAAGCCTTGAATGATATCCCGATTGGTGGCGTTAGTGGTGCCCCAGATCGAGATTCCATATGTCCATAGGGGTTTTATAATGGCCTTGTATATGAGGAGCTTTAGTCTTATTTTTAGTTTCGACTTTTTGCCCAGAGGTGCTTTTTCAGCCTCTCGTCCAGCTGCTTTCTTTTTGATTGTAGGTGGGGCTTCCATGTGAGTCTTCTGTCGAGAAGAAGGCCGAGGTACTTAGCTGTTTCGCTTTCAGGGATAGTAGAGCCGTCTAGCTGGACGGGGGGGCAGTTTCCTCTTCTTAGTGTGAAAGTTGTGAAGGTGAATTTTTCGGCATTGACCATTATATTCCACCTAATCAACCATGTGTTCACTAGGTCGAGCTGCCTTTGCAGTATATTGGAAGCAGTTTGTGGTGATGCGTCGCTGGCTAGAAAGGCTGTGTCATCAGCGTAGGTGGCGGTTAGTAGTCTGGCGTCCGGGACGATGGGCATGTCAGCGGTGTAGAGCGTGTAAAGCACTGGGCCCAATACGCTTCCCTGGGGGACTCCGGCTCTAACCTCTTTGATGTCGGATTTTTTGTCACCATATTTGACGTAAAAACTTCTGCCGACAACAAAAGATTTAAGGAGCATGTAGTAGGGTGCGGGAAGAGCTGTCTTGAGCTTAAAGAGCAGTCCTGTGTGCCAGACTCTGTCAAAAGCCTGTTTGACGTCCAGAAACACCGCAGCGCAGTACTTCTTTTCTTCATATGCTTCCAGTATTTTCTCAACGATCCTGTGGCATTGCTCTGGTGTTCCGTGGCATTCCCTGAAGCCAAACTGGTGATGGGGGATCAATCCGGCCTCCTCCAGTATTGGGCGAACTCTACGCAAAAGTAGTCTCTCGACTACTTTGGAGAGTACCGCCAGTAGACTTATCGGGCGATATGAGGCGAGATTGGCTCCAAGTTTCCCAGGTTTTCGGATCAGGATGATTTCGGCGCATTTCCACTGGGTGGGGAAAATGCATCGTGTAGATGGTTGGCAAATGCCGCTGCTCTTTCGCTGTCAGATCTGCACCACGTTCCATCTGCTCGCTTAACTGGCTCTTTTTTGGTCGTTGGCCTTTTGATGTTTTTGGTAACACTCCAAAGATCGTGTTGGGTGTGACCTGGCTCCACTTCTTCTAGGAACTGGTTGAGGGATTGCCTTCTCAGGTAGTAGAGCAGCTCCTTGAGTACTTTAGCAGCTCTGTTGAACTCTGTCTTGTCCCTAGGGTTGCGAGAGTTGTGCCAGTTACGGCGGAAGTGAAAGAAGTGACAATGAACAAAGTGAAAAGCGCATGCAAGAATACGCCGAAAGTCCAAATAAAATAAAATAAAATGAAATAAAATAAAAAAAAAATAAATAAATAAAATAAAATAAAATGAAATGAAATAAAATAAAATAAAATGAAATAAAATAAAATAAAATAAAATAAAATAAAATAAAATAAAATAAAATAAAATAAAATAAAATAAAATAAAATAAAATAAAATAAAATAAAATAAAATAAAATAAAATAAAATAAAATAAAATAAAATAAAATAAAATAAAATAAAAAAAAATAAAATAAAATAAAATAAAATAAAATAAAATTAAATTAAATTAAATTAAATTAAATTAAATAAAATTAAATAAAATTAAATAAAATAAAATAAAATAAAATAAAATAAAATAAAATAAAATAAA
Organism: Drosophila hamatofila; assembly: GCA_035045345.1. NCBI lineage: Eukaryota > Metazoa > Arthropoda > Insecta > Diptera > Drosophilidae > Drosophila > Drosophila hamatofila. Next base: position 145,174 of record JAWNPA010000012.1, read on the forward strand.
ATTAAATTAAATAAAATTAAATAAAATTAAATAAAATTAAATTAAATTAAATTAAATTAAATTAAATTAAATTAAATTAAATTAAATTAAATTAAATTAAATAAACTTAAATAAAATTAAATAAAATTAAATAAAATAAAATAAAATAAAATAAAATAAAATTAAATTAAATAAAATAAAAATAATATTAAATAAAATAAAATAAAATAAAATAAAATTAAATTAAATTAAATTAAATAAAATTAAATAAAATTAAATAAAATTAAATTAAATAAAATTAAATAAAATAAAATTAAATTAAATAAAATTAAATAAAATTAAATAAAATTAAATAAAATTAAATAAAATTAAATAAAATTAAATAAAATTAAATAAAATTAAATAAAATTAAATAAAATTAAATAAAATAAAAATAAAATTAAATTAAATTAAATTAATTAAATTAAATTAAATTAAATTAAATTAAATAAACGAAGGGTTACGCCAAACAAAACTAGCAACGACTCTGCAGAGAAGCCGAATCTGACTAAAGCAAGGATGGAAGGAGGTGACTGTCAGAATCCGGGGCAGGGCGTCAGTTGGGTCTATCAGCGATGCAAGGACGAGCTGATCGCGATAGCCTGAGAGTTCGGTCTCGAGAGCGAAGGCCGAGTGGAAGACCTCAGAAAGAGGCTGTTCGCGCTCATCCAAAGTAGCGGCCATTCGGCGGGGGTCAAGGCGCGCTTGGGTGAACTAGAAGCACGCTTCGCGAAAGGTTCCGAAGCGTCTCTGGGAAGCGCGCCGGGCATGGGCGGACGCGTCTTTCGGAAGTCAGAGCCAGACCTGCGGAAAGCCCAAGAGTTTGAATCCATCCCGACGGCTTCGCTAAAGTTGAGCATGCCGGCCGCGAGCGGAGTACAGATGACAGATGATGAAAGGAGTAACGGACAAAGGGAGTTCGGGGGTGACGTCGAGGTCAAGGTACCACAGGCGATATTGAAGACCATCCAGCAAGTTCCCATACCTCCACCGCCTCATGAGAGACACCCGCCCTGGGGCGTGGCTGAACAAGTGAGGAAGTGGGGTATGAGGTACGACGGACGGACGGACCCGTTAGGATTCATAGAGATACTGTAAGAGCGAGCTATAACATACGTAATCGAGTTAGATCGGATGCCTAGGGCAGTGAGCGAGGTGCTCGTCGACAAAGCTGCCAAGTGGTTCCTGACCAGCGGGTTGAGGGACGTGCCCAGATAAGGGCTCGACATCAGCGGGTGGGAGAAGATTTTAAAGACTACCTAATCGAGCTTAGGTTATTGATGCGCCAAGCGAGGTATAGCACGGCGCAGGAGCTGTACAGAGCGTACGAAAATGCCGCCCCTGAGTACAGGTTGTATGTGAGGCGCCAAGACTTTACGACGCTCACTCAGCTGACTCAGATGGCAGCGGAGTATGAGAACGTGCAAGGCCAGCGAAGGGAATAGGAGAAGAAATCTACAGCGAACCAGTCGAATACTGCCTGGTCGAAGCCAGCAGACGGTCGACCCGGCAACTCATTCCGCGCGCAAGCGCCGGAATCCCGGCCCGAAGGGCCATCGGTAGGCCATGCGACGGCGCCGTCAGCGGCAGCACCAGAGGCCGTGCACCGAATGATGGGTCAGGATGCCGGATCCAGGGTGGATCCGCAACGGGTGTGCTACCGGTGCGCACAGGCAGGGCATATCGCTAGAGAATCCCGTAACGAGCAAGCGGTATTCTGTAGGCGTTGCAGACTGATAGGGAAGAGCACGCACGAATGCTGCGACATAGGCGACACGGGAAACGGGCAGGGGCGGCCTCCGCAAGGTCGGGGAGGCGCCGCGTAAGCAGCAAGGGCAAAGTGGAGTACCCCTTAGCTGTAGAGGACGGGAAGATCGTTGCGGCGGTGCTGATCGGGGGTCAGAGGATGACCGCCACGATTGACACCGGGGCCACAAGCAGCTTTATGAGCGAGGACTGCGTGCGCCGGCAGACGATCAAAGGAGAGAGGAGGAGAGAGGAGACGGGTCGGCGCTGAACGTGACGAGGACAATGAGAGTGGATGTGGGTCTGGCTGGGAAGGTAGCGCAGATGACGGTGCTCATCATGCCGACCATGCTAGACCACATCATACTAGGAATGGATTTCCTATGCGCCATGTTGCGTTGCGGCAACGCGGAGCTCGTGATGAGGACGGAGGAGGGGCCAACTATGGAAGCGCCGCTGCCACTCGGGCAGGGTTGCTCGCTCGACCAGTGGCTCGTGAGAGGACAGTAAGATTGAATCCCGAGACGCCGTGCTGGGTCTCCTCGGCGAAGGAGAGTGTGGTAGAGTCGGGCGTACGATTGCCGGCCGATGTGCGGGGCACGTCGAGTGGCGGCACGTCGTCTGACAAGGCAAAACGAGTATTGAGTAAAGGTGCGCCATAATGGAAACTCTGGGAGTGTCCTCCGGTGGCAAGCACAAAGGACCCGGACGGAGGGCTTAAGCAGTGTCCTCCAGAAGGGAAGGTAGAAAAGCTGGAGTCGAAGGGTGAAGCGAGAGGTAGCCCGCCGACTCAAGAAATATATGAGACAAAAGTCGAAGGAAACGTAGAGCATTCCCCTGGCGACGCAGGGCGGTCGGATGGTCGGAAGGACGAGGTCACTGGGTGTCACCCCGAGGTAAAGATGATAGAGTCAGAGGCGGTCGACCAATGTAGTGGTAGCCCGCTGGCTCAAGGAGGAGGAGAGCCTGGACGGTTCCCCCGGCGACGCAGGGTGGCCGGAGGACTTGGAGAACGAGCTGAAGGAGTTCCTGGAGGCGGAGCTGGCGCTCTTTGAGAACCTTGAAGGGGTGTCTCATATCGCCGAACATAGCATCAGGATGCGGGATGACAAGCCCCTCAAACAGAGGTATTATCCCAAGAATCCGGCTATGCGGAAGGTGATTGACGAACAGGTAGACGAATTGATTCGTGTCGGAGCCATTGAGCCATCGCGGAGTCCGCACAGTGCGCCCATAGTCTTGGTAAAGAAGAAGACTGGAGATTGGCGCATGTGTGTGGACTACCGGCAGCTCAATGCACACTCGATTCCGGATGCCTACCCTGTTTCCAGGATCAATCACATTCTGGAAAGATTGCGACATGCACGATTCATATCCACGCTGGATTTAAAGAGCGGATACTGGCAGATCTCAATGGCGGCGGATAGCAGGGAGTGCACGGCATTCACCGTACCAGGAAGAGGCTTGTTCCAATGGCGGGTGATGCCATTTGTATTGCATTCGGCAGGGGCGACATTCCAGAGAGCGTTGGACACGGTCATCGGACCCGATATGGAGCCTCATGCGTTTGCTTACCTAGATGACATCGTGGTGATCGGAGCCACAAAGGAGCAACATGTGGACAACTTGAAGGAGGTCTTCCGTCGGCTAAGAGCGGCTAACCTCAAGGTGAACCGGAAGAAGTGCAGCTTCTCTCGCAAAGGTCGAGGCGATTCGTAGCCTACGGGCCCCGACGAACCTCAAGGAGTTTCGGCAATGTTTAGGAATGGCATCGTGGTACAGACGGTTCGTACCAAACTTCGAGTCGCTAGTACATCCGATGACAGGACTGCTCAAAAAGGGCCAGAAGTGGATGTGGGGCGAAGAGCAAGAGGAGGCGCTGCAGAAGCTCAAGGAGAGCTTAACAATCGTGCCGGTGCTGGCATGTCCCCGAATTCTCGGCGAGATTTGTGTTGCAGACCGACGCCAGTGATTACGGCCTGGGTGCAGTGCTCACACAAGAGGTCGAGGGTCAGGAGCGGGTGATAGCTTACGCCAGCCGGAAGATGCTGGAAGCAGAGTTGAACTACTCGGCCACGGAAAAGGAGTGCCTCGCGATCGTCTGGGCGATCCGGAAGATGCGGTGCTACCTTGAAGGCTACAAGTTCGACGTAGTTACCGACCACCTGGACTACCTGGCGCTGAAGTGGCTCAACTCTATAGAGAGTCCCACGGGCAGGATAGCTCGATGGGCGCTAGAGTCGCAGCAATACCAGTTTGATGTCCACTATCGTCGAGGGAAGTTGAACGTGGTGGCCGACGCCCTTTCCCGGCAACCGTTAGAGAGCTGTCAGCAGGTGGTCGAGGTTGATTCCCCCTGGATAGCAGACTACATCGAGGAGAACGGACAGCTATACCGTCACCTGGGCCACCGAACGGATGATGAGGATTATATTCCATGGAAGTTGTGTGTCCCCACCAGTCAAAGGAGTAGGGTGCTGCAAGAGTGCCACGACGCTCTCACAGCAGGGCATCAAGGAGTGAGGAAGACGGCCACCAGACTGGCGCAGCGGTACTATTGGCCAGGCATGTTTCGAGATGCAGCCAAGTACGTGCGGTGCTGCGAGGTGTGCCAAAAGTTTAAAAGCGAACAACAAAAGCCGGCCGGGCAGATGCTGACTCGACGAGTGGCGGAGCCAATGGCGGTCTTGTGCGCTGACTTTGTGGGTGTCCTTCCTCGTTCCAAGCGTGGGAACACGATGCTGTTGGTGTTCCACGACGCGTTCGCCAAGTGGGTGGAGTTGGTGCCGCTGAGAAGGGCAACCACCGTGATCCTGCAAGATGCCTTCAGAGAGCGCATTTTGAGTCGATTTGGGCTGCCCAAGATGCTGGTCTGCGATAATGGCGTGCGGTTTGCGAGCAAGAGTTTCCAATCATTCATGGGATCCCTGGGAGTAGAGCAACAGTACACGGCTCCATACTGCCCACAGGAAAATCCCACCGAGAGGACGAACCGCACTGTGAAAACGGACATCAAAGTTCGTGGGACGAACTGTTGCCCGAGATAACGCTGGCGGTCAACTCGAGTGTGGCAGACTCAACGGGGTTCACGCCATCGTTCTTAATGATGGGACGGGAACCACGATTGCAGGCCACGCTCTGCGACGAGGTCACGCCTGGTTCGGCGACGAGAGAGATAGATCCGGCGACTCGAGAGGCGAAGATGCAGGAGGTCTTCGAGGTGGTGCGTAGCAACTTGCAGCGAGCATCAAAGCACCAGGGCAGGTACTACAACCTGCGTCGGCGCGAGTGGAGGCCGACTCTAGGCTAAGCAGCGCTGTTACGGCACCATCAGCTCTCGAACGCGACGGAGGGCTTTGCGGCGAAGTTGGCGCCCAAATTCGATGGCCCCTACAGGGTCGTCCAATTCGTTTCGCCCAATGTGGTGCGTCTCGCTCGACGGGGCGAGCGCAAGAGGTGGGTGGCCAACCTCTCGCAGTTGAAGCCCTTTCACCAGGAAGAAAAAGAAACCCAGGAGGAGGAGACAGGAGACGGGTCCCCGTCACGGGGGCGGGACGACGGCAGGGAGCACTGTCCCTCCGTCATCAACCCCGTCCAGAGACCGCAGCGCTGGACGGCGCTGGACGACGCGGGACGACGCAGGACGGCGCGGGACGGCGCGGGGCGGCGTGGGACGGCGCGAAGAGTGAAGCGACGGCGAAAGCGCCTTTAACTTGACGGTGGCGGCCTCAGGAACCGAGGTCGTCTCCTTGTTAAGTAAGAGGGGAGGGGGGGGGGGTGTGAAGTGGCCTTATGGCGGCCCACCTTGCATGGAGTTTTGTGGCGTTAGTTTTGTAATATTAGTTTGTAGTAGTTAAGTTTATTAGTATTAAGAAGTTGTTGTTAGTATATAAGTTAGCTTTTGTATTTTTGAAAGTATTTTTGCACTGCTTGGATCACGGCTTGAGCGCGCGCACTCTCGGCGATCGGCAGTGCAACTCTGCCCAGCGCTGCGAAAGCTCGAGAGAGCAGAGAGCGCACGCTGTGGTGAGTTGCATTGCCGACGCCGTGAGAAAGATGCAGTGCCGACGTGGGCAAGCGGCTTAAGCGCGCGAGAGCAGGAGCGGGCGACAAAAGCTCGGCTCGAGGCAGTCGGTAAAATGAGCTCAAGATGAGCAGAAGCGCGTGGCGCAGAGACTTTGGAACTAGTCTAGTAATTACCAAGACAATTCAAAAACTAAAAAAAAAAAAAACTAAAAATAAATAATAATAATAATAAAATTAAAAATAGACTAGGGAAATAATAGCGAAAAACAATAAAACATCTGCTTCATGAAATTGGTCTGATCAACCAATACAAACATAATAAAAACTTCATAATAATTTTTGTATTTTACTAGTTTTATCATATATCATTTCTTGACAATACATTATATTCTTAAAAATTATATATATATATATATATATATATATATATATATATATATATATATATATATATATATATATATATATATATATATATATATATATTATATATAATATATATATTCTTTATTGCTCTCCATCGTTTTTACGCAGTGAGTTTCGAGCTCGGCCAAGTTCTAAACGACACTGACTTCTTTGTCTCGCTAATTTCTTGTGCCTACCATCGAACCACACTCGGCGACAGCTACAGACGCTGTCGCCTCGCTAAAACGGGACTTTTCCATACTACAAATTATAATCGACCAATTGCAACGCGCCAAGTGGCCGATGCAATATTCATAAGAAATTCCAGTTGTTGCTATGCTGTCATAAGCATCCGTGTGCTGCACACAAAATACCCTGTACGACTTTACTATGTAAAATGCGCTCGTGTGAGACCGAAGCGGTCATCATACCCCGCCATAGAACTCGCATGCTATGTTCAAGGGCATAACGACACAGACCCGACTCACACACGCACAAGCAAGAAGATAGGCAGACAAGCAAATAGGCAAGTAGGTAGAAATTCCGCAAGTAGGTAGAAATGTCATCGTAAGCAAGCAATTACACGCAAGCAAGCAAGTACACGCACAGAAAACGCCGACACGGCCATCCTGACACTTACACGACCTCGTGTAAATTAGACTAATCTTCGTGAATTTTTATCTATTTTTTTTTTTTTTTTTTTTTTTTATTTATTTTTTTATTATAATGTATTTTCCCATACAAATCTTTTTAATCTATAGCGAAAGCCAGTTTTCATTTTTTTAATTCTGTATACAAAATAAGGTTTTCATAAACAATACTTTAGCGTAAATAATAGCTTAACATAAGTCATAATCTTTTCATTTCTCTTTTTCGTTTCAACAGTTCATTTAGTTTTGATCATTCAAACAGTTCAAATACCCCACACGCCATGATCAAAACAAACATGTTTTGCACTTGTGCTTGTATTATCACCTGGATGAAAATCATATTTCAAATGTCTCACACACCGTGGTCAAAACAAGCATGTTTTGCACTTGTGCTTACATTATAATTTTAGTACTCTGCCATTCATTTTGGCCAGCAGTTCAACATATGTAATTATTTACCCTTATTGGTGTACTTCGTTTTCCTTTTAAATATCTTCAACATTTTCAAAACTTTCATTTATGCTTTCTTCACCGTCTCTAACGGTTTCATCACTGTCTCTGTTACCATAATCATTACATACATCCAACTCCGCGGGTACTTGTCCCTCCGGCAGTTTTCTTATATTTTCATGTGCATATTTGTAGACTCTTTTGTCAGTTAATGACCTTAAACGGTACCTGTCACCATCTAGTACATCTATTATTTCAAAAGGCCCCTTAAATTTTGGACTTAATTTTGTTTGATGCCTTTCTTCGCCTTTAATTAATACAAAGTCTCCGACTTTGTGTCTAACTATTTTTGCCTTATTTTTGTCAAATCGTTCCTTATCGTATACTGCTGTAGCTAACACATTTTTCTCAGCTTGTGATCTCACGTTGGACCGATCAACATCATTTTCTACGTCACTAGGTGGAAGTAATCCCAGCGGGCGTGCCACCTTTCCCAATAACATTTCAAGAGGACTTGCCTTTGTAACGCGATTAGTCGTACAATTGATTGCCAACTGAATCTCGCCTAACACATTCTGCCAAGACTGTTCGGTTCGGTACTCCGAACAACGAAACAGCTGACTTAACCGCATTTATGCAACTCTCGCTGTCTAAATTAAGGGTATGGCTAAGATAAACAAACTTGGTAAACGCATCTACTTGAACAATTACGTATTCTTTCTGGTCGCTCTTGCCACTTAATTTTCCAGTTATATCAATGTGAATAGTATGCCAGGGTTTATTTACTTTTGGAATGGGGTGCAACTCAGCTTGTATTTTACCCGAGGCTGATTTGGACATTTTACAAGTTATACAGTTGTCGACAAATTTTCGAACATATTTCGACATATTGTCAAACCAGTAAAAATCGTAGACTTTATCCAGGGTCTTTTCCCAACCTAAGTGCATTATCGATTCGTGGACCTGGTTAATTACAGACCATTTGAAAGCACGTGGCACTACTGGTAAACAACGTGTTCGGCCATTCCTCTGTATTTTCCTGTGAAGAACTTCTGCTCTTAGCTCATAGGTTTTAGCAATATCGTCAGCGAGAGAAAAATCTTTAAGTTTACGTACAACCTCCACAATGTCCGGGTCTCGACGCTGTTCAGCAATGAGCCAGTTGCTTGAAATTTCGGCCAAGTTAACCCTTTTCTCGTCAATTGCTTTTACAGCAGAAGAAAACTTGGGTATAAGAGGATTTCTTGATAAAAAGTCAACATGTGCCATTCTTTTCCCTTCCCTATATTGAATATCAAATGTGAATGATTGCAAATAGGCCCACCAACGCTGTGCTCTGGGAGTTAATTCTTGTTTATTTCTCGACGCCTTTAGCGAGTTACAATCAGTAAAAACTACAAAGCTTCTACCCAACAGGTAATGTCTGAAGTGTTTAATAGAGTTTACAACTGCTAGCGTTTCTAACTCATACGAATGGTATCGCGACTCTGCAGGACAAGTTGTTTTGCTATAATATTCTATAACATGAGGTTTGTTATTAATTTTGTGCAATAAAATTGCGCCGTAACCGCTGCAACTTGCATCTGTATGCAATTCAATTGGATAATTCGGGTCAAAAATGACGAGAACTGGCTTATTGGTAAGAGCAGAAATAACTTCTTTTCGTATCTGCTCATGCTCTGTTTTCCATATAAATTTATTTTTTTCGGACGTTAAGAAATATAGCGGTTTCATCAACTGTGAAAATCCTTTAATAAACTGGCGGAAATACGATGCTAAACCAATAAATTATCTAAGCGATGTGACCGACTGTGGAGGCGGAAGGGCAGTCAACGCGACAATTTTCTGAGGGTTTGGACGAATCTCACCGGCACGAATATCATATCCTAAATATTGAACCGAAGTTTTCAAAAAGGAGCATTTTGTAATATTGAATGAAAACCCAGCGTCCGTAAGAATATTCAGAACAATTTCCAATCTTTCTAATGCTTCGCGTTTTGTTGAAGCAGTTATCATGATATCATCCATATAGACGATAACATAGGAATTTGCTAATCTTCCTAGTGTTTGCATTACTAAACGTTGAAAGACCGAAGGTGCGTTTTTCAGCCCGAACGGCATGGACAAAAATTCATATTGGCCGTCTGGGGTCACAAATGCTGTATACTCAATGGAATCTGCATGTAGAGGAACTTGATAATATCCACTTGCCATATCTAAACATGTAAAATAATTAACTCCTCGAAGTCTATTTATTTGGTCTTGTATAAGTGGCAACGGATATTTATCAGCGACTGTATTTGAATTTAATTCTCTATAGTCGACACAAAGTCTGTCCGAACCATTTTTCTTCTTAACCAATAAAATAGGGCTTGCATAAGGCGAACAACTCGGTCTTATTATGTTGCATTTCAAAAGCTCGTCAATTTTATCTCTAACTAAATCTCGTTCACATGGACTTAATCTATATGGCCTTCTTTGAACTGTTTTTCTTGGATCTACTAATCTTATTTTCATTTCGCCTGTTTTTACCTTACTACATGGGATACCTTTTATAAAATACTTTGAATATTTTTCCAACATTGAATGAAGTTTTATTTTGTCTTCTCCATCAAGCTCAGAATTAAAATCGACTGATTCACTATCAGCACACAAATTAACTTTTTTTGTTCTTAAAATTTTAAATTGATTTGAAGAAACGACAACATCAAAACCTTGATTTAGTATCTCTCGACCGATTACAATATCGTTTTGCATATGATCGTCGCTAATTACATTAAACAAAATTTCGATACAATTATGATCAATTCTTACGTTACTTAATATTTGTAAAGCACTACAAACTCCATTATTGCCTATGCCTTTCAACATGACAATATTATTAAATCTTTTTCCCGCAAATTTTGTACTTATCTTTTCTCTCATTAGTGAGCATTCTGCCCCGGAATCGAATGTGACTTCAAAGATTTGGCCTTTGTGGTTCATCTGCCCCTTAGGTTCGGCGACGCTGCACTGCTCCACTCGCTTTTCCCGATGGAACGTCTTTTTCTTCTCAGCTTCCTTCTTTGTACATTGTGGAGATATGTGACCCAAGTCTCCGCACTTGTAGCAAGTTACGCCTGATTTCTCTCGATGGTGGCTATCGTGTCTGGCATGTCGATCCTTGCCGCCCGCAAAGTGGTTTTGTTGTAGCCGGAGTCTGCAGTCAATCATTTTATGGCCTGATTTACCGCAAAAATGACACTCGATCAATGATTGTTTTTGACGTTTAGGGTAGGTTGCCGACTGGTTCTCCATAAAGCCACTTTTTCTTTTATTAAACGTGAACGCCTTCAGTTCGGACTGTAGCTCGCTCCTATTTCGAACATTTGATGTGATACTTAGGCGTTGCAGTCGGTTATCAAAGTTTGCTAGTATCGCCAGAGTCACAGACACCGCAATCTCTTCAGTTTCCAATCCGTGCCATTTTGTCGTCAGCTCTGTTACCATGCGGCTTGCATGGATCGCAAGGCACTCGCCGTCCGTTGGTCGATTTGACAACATATTTAAAAACATGGCAGCTGGGGTTTCCAAAGTGTCAAAGCGTTGTACGAACAGCTCCTTAAATGCGAACCAAGTAATGTCAGCGTAACATACTTGAGAGAGCCATTGCGAAGCACTTCCATCTAATGCTGAGCTCAAGGCCATGACCAGTGCACCTCCTTTCAACGGATTTTCTTGCAGAATTATTTCCACCGTTGTACACCACGATGAAGCGTTGGCACCGGCAATGTCCGGGTTAAATTTGGGCAGCTTCACCGACTTGCATTGTCCTGCAGATGCATTTGCATTTGCATTTATATTTGCATTTGCATTGTCAGATGCCGTTGATTGAATGGTTCGCACAAGTTCAATTAAATTTTTATTTTGCATTTCCATAATAAGACGCCATTGTCCATCTACAGTGGAAGGCAGAGGGCCAGATCCCACTTCTGATGTCGCATGGCTCATATTTTCTTTATTGCTCTCCATCGTTTTTACGCAGTGAGTTTCGAGCTCGGCCAAGTTCTAAACGACACTGACTTCTTTGTCTCGCTAATTTCTTGTGCCTACCATCGAACCACACTCGGCGACAGCTACAGACGCTGTCGCCTCGCTAAAACGGGACTTTTCCATACTACAAATTATAATCGACCAATTGCAACGCGCCAAGTGGCCGATGCAATATTCATAAGAAATTCCAGTTGTTGCTAACTGTCCGAATTACCAAAATCATAAGCATCCGTGTGCTGCACACAAAATACCCTGTACGACTTTACTATGTAAAATGCGCTCGTGTGAGACCGAAGCGGTCATCATACCCCGCCATAGAACTCGCATGCTATGTTCAAGGGCATAACGACACAGACCCGACTCACACACGCACAAGCAAGAAGATAGGCAGACAAGCAAATAGGCAAGTAGGTAGAAATTCCGCAAGTAGGTAGAAATGTCATCGTAAGCAAGCAATTACACGCAAGCAAGCAAGTACACGCACAGAAAACGCCGACAATATATATATATATATATATATATATATATAATAAAAAAAACATTTTGTTAATTCATATATGTACACAAAAAAAAATTATAAAAAAATGTTTATTAAGTAATATGTATGTTGAGCTATCGAGCTTTTTCGAATAGCTTTGAAGTTAAAAACGCACTTTTATTTTGCACTATATGTTTTGCTTAGTTTATTATTGTTGTTAATTATAACTTAAACTATTACGCGAGCCGGCTGATCAAAGCTGAGCCGCTGCTTGGGCGAACGAATGGAATGATAAAGGGGAGAGCGCAATTTCTCTTACAAACTCTCTGACGTGCTAACCTACTCGGAGAACTGCCGCTCTTAATTACGATAGCATATGAAGCGCTGATTGCGGGGCCCAACATCCTCCCCCCGTTGAAGACTTAGTCTGAAACAGAATCTTTAAGAGGCAGCAAGCACAGCTTGTTTGTAGCTCCTCGTATTTCGCCAGCTTCAGTTTTAAGGACGGCTACTCGTACGACGTTATCACTTCCAGGGATGAGCTCAATTATTCTGGCCAGAGGCCACTTAAGTGGCGGAAGATTCTCATCCTTTACGAGAACTATGTTGAGATATTCGTCCCGCCTATTCGAACACCTGCTGGAGATAGCTTACACGCTTCCAGGCATCCAAGCGATTGAAATTAAGCCTTGTCAGATTAGGCTCGCTGAAGGAAGAAGGAGGCCCACCGTTCAGGAAATGCGCAGGCGTCAGTACGTCCAAGTCTGCTGGGTGCTCTGAAATTGAAACTAAAGGGCGTGAATTAATGACAACAGCAATGTTGCAGACCAGCGTGCGGAGCTCATCATAAGCCAGGACGGAAGAGCCAACAGATCGATAAAAATGATGCTTCGCTGTCTTCACTGCAGCCTCCCACAAGCCACCAAAGTGAGGGGATCGTGGAGGGATGAAATGCCATTCGATTGAGTCAGCCAAACAGAAGTCTCTCACAACGTTTTGGTGGGCGTCCGATACAAATAGATGATTCAACTCCTGAAGCTGGTTGCGGGCGCCAAGAAAATTTGTTGCGTTGTCAGACCAGATTTGACTTGGTTTTCCTCTAGTGCATATAAACCGTTGAAGAGCATGCAAAAATGCCGTGGTTGTTAAATCCTTGACTAGTTCTAACCAGATAGCCTTCGTAGCAAAGCAAATGAATACACAAATGTAGCATTTTACAGGAGCCTTATTTCGTGCCTCAGGCTTGTAGAAGAAAGGACCGCCAAAATCTACTCCAGTTACTCCAAAAACACGGCAGCCTTCATCGCAGTCCTTGGGTAGATCTGCCATTATGTGCTCAACGAGTCGAGGCTTGGCGCGAACGCATATTACGCATCTCTGAATCACGCTGGCTACAGTCTTTCTACCACCAATTGGCCAATATTGGGAACGAACCAACGCTAGCACTGCTCGGGGACCAGCGTGCAAGTTGCGCTGATGGCAATGCATGATGATGGCTCGAGTTACTGGATGACTTCTGGGCAAGATAATTGGATGGCGACTATCGAAGTTTAGCGCAGAGTTTTTGAGGCGACCATCTACACGTAGCAGCCCAAATTCATCAAGGAACGGCGACAGAGAGGTAAGGCTGCTGGATGACGGAACCATTCCTTTGGTTCGAAGCGTATTTATTTCGTCGTATGGGCTCGTTGAATCATCCTCAACAATATATGCGTGCCGGTCCGGATCTCTTCGAGAGTTACTCCTGGACCCCGTTTTTTTTTTAATAAACCTTGATACGTATGCAAAAGTACGCTGCAATCGACCAAAAGAATTCGCATACTTGCAGTCCATAGAGGCGTCGCGGACCGGGCCTTTCGCTAGGAACACTGCCTTTCGACGCTCAACTGAAGTTGTTTCTGGAAGCGCTGAGACTGGCCAATGAGATCTGGGCTTACAAATAAAGCGAGGTCCGCTGAACCAAAGCAATGATGTGTTCAACTCAGTGGGTAAAGAACCCCGAGATAATATATCCAGACCAACAGTGAAACTCGCCTTTAGTCCATTAGACGTGCCAGCAAATCTGCTCCGCATAGCTCCAGCTTGGGAATCGTGAGCGTTTTTAAAGGAGACACTCGAGACTTGGAGCAAAGTAACCTGCTGATGTTATGCTGACCTTTAGATACAATGTAGATGCAGGCTCCGTAAGCCTAGATGCTGGCATCGCAGAATCCATGGACCTCAACCTTGTCTCCAGGTAATAATGCCAGCCTGGGATAGGCACTCATAAGACCGCTGCCAAAATTACTGCAGATGTCCAGTCACGCAGTGTGGCAGGCCGACGGTAGACTCTCGTCCCAATCAAGTTTAAGCCTCCAGAGTTGTTGCAAGAAGATTTTAGCCTTCGTTATTACTGGGCCGACCAGTCCGATTGGATTGTAAAACCTAGCAATAGACGAGAGGACAGAGCGCCTGGAGGGCTTAGAGTTTGAATCCAGAGCCACATATGAAAACAGAAGTTGATCAGATGCTGGATCCCATGCGAGGCCAAGTGTCTTTGTAATGTCGCTGCCATCATTGAACCTGATGAGTGATTCCTTATCGCAGTCTGTTACTCCGTCCAGTACTATAGGATGGCTTGAACACCACTTTCGCAATTTAAACATCCGTCGTGCCAAGATTCCAGTCGTCTCTTGCATGACACGTCTCGCTTCTTCGACTGATTTTCCTCCAGAGTTCAAATCGTCAACATAGAAATCGCGAAGTAGCACCTCGGAACCAACTGTGAATGCATCTTTTTCATCTATGGCGAGCTGGTGCATGGTGCGCACAGACAAGAAAGACGCTGGTTTGTTCCATATGTGACCGTATCACTTGAACACTTCTAACTTATTATCTGGCGAATTCCATATTATCTGGCGATGCATTGCAGATAGCTCCGGCACCTTCACGCAACGATACATTTTGCAAATATCACCGGTAAGTGCGACTGGATAGGACCGGAAGCGCAGTAGTATGTCGATCATTTTCGGCTGAATGACAGGACCTGATATTAGAACTTCATTCAACGAATAGCCAGTTGACGTAGACGCTGATCAATCAAAGACGACGCGAAGCTTGGTAGTTGTGCTCTCTTCCTTCAGAACGCAGTGATGAGGAAGAAAATATCTGCATTTATGAAATGAGTTATGATGAACACGTGACATGTGACCCAACTCAGAATACTTCTTCAGGAACGCTGAATGTTGAGACTTTATATGAGGCAAACGACTCAGTTTCCTCTCCAAGTTGAGAAACCGACGACGCGCTTGCTGATAGGACTCGCCAAGAAGCTCGCTATTGAGCTTTAGAGGCAAGCGTACTGAATACTGGCCACTGGCCAGCCGGCTGTAATGCCTCACAAAGTGCGCTTCGCAATCTGAGTCTTCCTTGCTGATCTTTACGACGGAATCGCTGCAGCTTTCAACTTCCCAGAAACGACGAACGAGACTGTCCAATTGAATATCAGTACCGGAGTCAGTATCCGGATCTGAAGGCGTCGCCGAAACCATTAGCACTGAGTTGTGACGGCGAGCTTCAC
Organism: Drosophila hamatofila; assembly: GCA_035045345.1. Taxonomy (NCBI): domain Eukaryota; kingdom Metazoa; phylum Arthropoda; class Insecta; order Diptera; family Drosophilidae; genus Drosophila; species Drosophila hamatofila. The sequence continues at coordinate 160,538 of JAWNPA010000012.1, forward strand.
CTCCCGATACAACCCAACCAAGACGAGTCTTCTGCAACAGTGGATGTCCAGGCATCAACTTGATTTGACCCACGCAGAGCAAGTCATAGAAAAGGCTGGCTCCGATAAGCAAATCTATTCGCTGTGGCCTATGGAATGCTGGATCTGCCAAGACTATATTTTGCGGAATGCTCCAATTACTTGTATTTATATTAGAACTGGGCTGCCTGCCAGTTATATTTGTTGCCACCATGGCCGTTATGCTAGTTGCATACTCCGATGCGTGAGCCTGAAACGTGAGACAAATGGTGCTTCCATCGGTGGCAAAATTAGTGTCGCCTAGGCCACATACAGACGCAGATGATCTTGATCTCTTGGGTTGTAGTAGATTGGCAAATCTGGCTGTAATTAGATGTAGTTGAGAGCCCGAATCTAAAAGTGCACGAGAAGGAATAAGTTCGCTAAGCCGGTTCCTAGCCAGAACCACTGCGGTAGCCAGAAGCACGACATCGCTACTCAGATCTTGGGATATGAGAGCAGTGGATGGAGCTGAGGGCGGAGTAGGGATGATCGGCATTCCTGATGCCGAAGGTTGCTGATGAAATGGAGTTCCTGCCTGTGATGTGCTGGAGTTGCCGAGGTGGAGAAGCGTATGATGCTTGACTCCACAGACCCGACAGCTGCGCGAGCCACATTGTCGCGACTGATGGCCGCCCTTCAAACAATTTAAACCTTCTTGACTTCATTAAGGCGTAGACTAGGCGACAAGTTCGTGAATCTCGAGCATTTGTAGATTGTATGCTCAGGATCATTACAAAATACGCTACTGTGGGTACTGTGGTCCGTTACGAGAAGTGTTGATCTGTTAGTAACGAATTTGCTGCTAGTATTTACCGGCTTACTGGATGAATAATTTGTTAGAGCAAATTCCATCGATTCCAGAGTATGGCACCGAAGTTCAAGAAACGAGGATACTTCTTCATATGCAGGCATACGGGATGCCAGCTCAGAATCCTCCAATTTCTCTTCCCATTTAGATGGTGAGGCCACATCAAGCTTCTGCAGCAGCACTTGAGCAATCATGGCACTGGCTATCTGCTCTGTTGTGCCCAGACTGCTGAGTGCACGCATATGGACATTGAAGTTGTCTGATAGCTCTCGCAGTTTGGTATTAGATCCATGCTCTACCCTTTTCAGCCCCAAGATCTTAACGATGTATGACTGGAAAATTGAACGTCGGTTGTCATATCTCTGTTTTAATAACTTAATGGCCATCGTATAGTTATCGTTCGAAATTTCAAATGAGCGAACTGTATCCAACGCTGTGCCATCGGACAGGACCGTAGATGCTGAAGCTTTTCCATGTTTCTGATTTCGGGCCGGCTATCAATGATTGTTGAAAACATTGAGTAGAAGTCAGCCCAATTTGCATACCCACCGCTGAACGTAGGTAGCTTTAATGGTGGTAGTGCAGGTGCGGAATGCTGTTTGAGAGCAGAAACCTGAGTAGGGGCCATTGGTCTGCTAAACGTGGAACTATGGGGCACTTGAGCGGTACGACTTTGAATTTCGGACATTATTGTTGACTGCATGACCATTATTAAGTCGTCGAAATCATTGTGCAAATCACTGCTCATCTCACCAAAGTCGAGTACCTCTAGCTTTTCATGGGCTTCACTAAAAGAATGGCTTAGCTTACCAACGTGCTCCAAAAGAACATTTAAGGTGCTGTCACTGTGCTCGGCAAGTGCATCTGAGTCAACTTTGTCTTGCAGCCTTTTTACGCGATCGAATACCGATTGCACTTTTAGCTTATAAAATCTCGCCCGTTCTTCGGGCGCAACTTCACTAGCATTTAAATTCGCCATGACAAGAAAATCACAAGAGAAGTACCGATAGAGCTCAAAGTTGTTGATATGCGCACGCTTACAAGAGTAATGCGTTAAATGTATGCTCAAGTACGCAACTCACAGTTCACTTTCTCTTATTGAGCACAGCAGAAATTTTAACAAATTTTTATTTATAAATTATAATTGTATTATTGCACCAATACACGCGTATGAAATAATTGCGCACATGCACGGTTATTATAAACGCGATCGTTTTGCAGCCGAACCGAAAGAGTGTAATGACAACGAAAGAATTAACGGCATCGGCACATGTAATTGCACTGAGCCTATGCACGATATAATCGACGTAAGTAGGTACATATGATCGCGAAAGAAGAAAAGTCACAGCTCAGAAATTAGTTGTCATTAATTGTTTATTAGCACTCTTTGTTGAATTGTTACTTACTACTTGCAGAATGTCAATCAGTTACAACCGATGAGCACAAACGAGCTTATATGCAATGTCACTGTTTTTACGGACGCCACTGTATTGCAAGTCGAAACGAAAGAGGGTCTGACGACTTTGCAATAAAAAGCGGTAAGAAAGCAATTGTATATAAACGGCTTATGTGCACAAGTTTATGTATGTATTAAAACAATTTTATATATATAGAGAAAAAAAAACAAAAAAAAACGTAGAAATCACGTCGGGGTCACCAAATGTTGAGCTATCGAGCTTTTTCGAATAGCTTTGAAGTTAAAAACGCACTTTTATTTTGCACTATATGTTTTGCTTAGTTTATTATTGTTGTTGTTAATGTTTGCACAACGTTTATTGTTAGACGCGAGCAAGCGACTTTGGCCGTCGTGCTGTCCGCTACTATGTATGTAATAGTCAATCTAACAAAACTGGCAGAGCTGTCCACGCACGAACATCTGCACTAAACAAGAGCTAATTATAGCTTAAACTATGACGCGAGCCGTCTGATCAAAGCTGAGCCGCTGCTTGGGCGAATGAATGGAATGATAAAGGGGAGAGCGTAATTTCTCTTACAAACTGTCTTACGTGCTAACCTACTCGGCGAACTGCCGCTCTTAATTACGATAGCATATGAAGCGCTGATTGCAGGGCCCAACAATGTATAAACTAACAATATACATATAAAATTTCAAAATCCAAAAAATAAAAAAAAGAAGTGTATACTTTCACTCGCATGGCCGTAACGGTACTTCGGCCAATGAGAGGCGGCCACGTATTTGGCGGGATCTTGGCGTCACCCTAAATCACGCCATAATGCCGTTATGGGGACACGAGCGGCAGACAGGCCCCGCTCCAGAGCCGAGCAGGCCCCGTTACAGCGCGAAGCAGGGCCTGCGGCGGCCCTATAAAAGGGCGTTTGCAGCTCCATACGGGACAGTCAGTTAAAAGCAAATAGAGAAAAGTGCAGTAAATATACAGAAAAGTGAAAAGTGAGCGCCCCGTAAAAACCAAAGTCAACGCGAGTGGTAAATCAGGACATCGAAGGACTTTCAGGACATCGAAGGAACTTCCAGGACATCGTGGGAACAGCAAGGACATCCAGTGGGAATCCTTGCGATCACTATCACAGGACACGAGGCAACCAGGATCGTCAGCGGGCACCAACGAGGACATTGGTGCGGACCAGGACAACCAGCAGCTTAAGCGAGGCCTGTCGAATACAGGAGCGAGTAAGTTCACGTAGCCGTGCGTAAGAGAAGTGTGCTGTGAGTGAAGCGAAGCTAGGTGTGCTGTGAGTGAGTCATATAGTAGGAGTGGCCTGTATATCCGAGCGAACCGCCGGAGCTTGCAGAACCGAATCCTGGCGTTATCTGCATCACTCACCCGAACCTAGCGTGCCTTTAGCACAAGCACTCTCTCAGCCGGAGTACGCTGAGCCTACACTCGGCAATCCTGTGACAGGTGTGCCTTGCAGAGGCGAGTGGTTATAAGAGTAGCTTAAGTGAAGTGTCAAATCCTACTTAAATTCAAGAAAATATATCTTACGTGTTAAGCTAAAATCACAAGTGGCTAACAATTATCGCAGGAGCTTCAACAAATAAATTTGTTGGCACGAACACACAGTCGGCTGAAACTAGCCCAGCTTAGACTCGGGATAAACCGAAGGTTCGTTACAACTGGCGCCCAACGTGGGGCCCTGCGATAAGAGTTTAGAAACTAATTGTTACTATGGTGCGAGCGTGGGTATATAACCTGAAAAAGGATGAGGTGCGGCGTTATGGTGACGAGTTCGGAGTGAGCTTGTCAGGCACACTGGACGCGATGCGGAGGCAGTTCGGCGAGTGGGTCGAGAGGAATGAAGGAAGCATTCCATACTCGCTGAGGCTCGCCGATCTGGGCCAACTGCATGGACGCCGTGCCTCACCCAGAGATGAGGCGCCAACAGATGTCTTGGACGACGATCTGGAGGCGGGTCTTGCGCATGTGGCGCGGCTGCGTGTACCCTCCACTAGCGCAACTGCGCGGCTGCAGGATACGCGACAAGGTGAGATGAGAGCTACATCCACCCCACAACCTGAAATAAGGCCACGCGGACTCGGCAACACGGCTCAGGAATACCAAAAGGTAGCCAAGCAAGTGAGGGAATGGAGCTTCCGCTTCGATGGCACCACAAAGCCGTTGGAGTTCCTGGAGCAGGTGGAGTGGTCGGCTGACACGTATGGCCTGGATCTGGACATGATCCCGAGGGCGATGCCAGAATTGCTGAAAGGCATCGCCTTGAAGTGGTACGTGGCCAACAATCGGCACTGGTCAGCGTGGGCGACGTTTGTGCGCAGCTTCCAGGAATTCTTCCTGCCCAGAGGCTATCTGGAGAAGCTGGAGGATGACGTTAAACGCCGGAGGCAGATGGTAGACGAGAGTTTCAAGGTCTACATGGTAGAGATGCAGACTCTCATGCGGCCTCTACGCTATGGAGCGGACCGCGAGATGAAGATAATCTATAACAACAGCCTGCCCGATCTGCGTGCCTACGCCCGCCCGTATCAATTCCAGACTCTGGTGGAATTGATGCACCTGGCTGACGAGTTCGAGGAGTTGGAGAAGAACCGGGAGAGATTGCGGCAGCAGCCACGGCCCGGCCGCACGCGATTGATGGCCATGGACGACGCTGGAGGCGACGTGGAGTATCGCCGCATGGATGACGAGGTGAGGCCTTCGCCAGCGCCAAGGACAGGCACATCAGGCCCAAGGACACACATCCCGAACCCAGGCAGGGCGTGCCGGATGTGTGGCCAGGAGGGGCATCGCGCTTTTGCATGCCGCAACAAGACGCTGGAGTTCTGCTGGCAGTGTGGGCGCATCGGAGTGCGAACTGCGAACTGCTGCCAGTCGGGAAACGAGCAGAGGCACCCGCCATCCAGGGGCGAGCGGGAGCAGCAGCCAGGAGCCCCCAGGCGTTAGTGGGCCGTCTTCAGGACGAAGGCAGCCAGATGACGGCTATCGTGGCCATTGGAGCCACTCAGCAACGAGCCACGATCGACACGGGAGCCTCGAGCAGCTTCATCAGTGAAAAGCTTGCTGACCGGCTCCGGGGAGTGGGCGTGGTGCGTACCACACGGCGGCGCATACGCTTGGCATATGGCAGCTGCAGTCAGGTGGACTCGCAGCTGGAGACGCGGATTAGCCTGGGGTGTCAGCAAATCCAGATCCCGTTGCTGATTCTGCCAGGAGTGATCGACGACCTGGTGCTGGGCTGGGATTTCTTGGCCTGGTGCTGGGCTGGGATTTCTTGGCCGGCATTGGCACCACGCTGGAGTGTGGCGGCCTGACGCTGAAGATCGAGCCAAGAATCCCACAGTCGAGCGGACAGCCAGAGGAGAAGCTGTCCGTGGCGGTGGTCAGCGTGGAGGCGGATCCTGAGACGCCATTGGAGGCGACTGCGGAGGATCAACAGCCACTACACGAGGATTCGGAGGTGGACGCGTTCTTAAGGCACGAGCTGCAGAAATTCCAACACATAAAGGGCACCACCAGGATCACGGAGCACCGGATCAGGATGCAGGACAACAGGCCTATAAAACAGCGCTACTTTCCTAAAAATCCAAAGATGCAGGCGGAAATCAACCTGCAGGTGGATGAGCTGTTGGCCAAAGGCTGCATTGAGCCCTCAAAGAGCCCACATAGCGCGCCGATTGTCATGGTGCGAAAGAAGAATGGGAAGTGGCGGCTATGTGTGGACTTCCGGCAGCTTAACAGCAGATCCATTAAAGATGCGTACCCCCTGCCGCGGGTGCATCACATTTTGGATCAGCTGCGAGAGGCGCGCTATATCACGAGCCTGGATCTGAAGGATGGGTATTGGCAAATACCGATGGAAAAGGCCAGCCGACCACTGACGGCGTTCACGGTTCCAGGAAAAGGGCTGTTCCAGTGGAAAGTGATGCCATTTGGGCTCCATTCCGCGCCGGCAACCTTTCAGCGAGCGCTGGACCAGGTCATCGGTCCAGAAATGATGCCACACGCCTTCGCCTACCTGGACGACATCATCGTCATTGGACGGACGCGCACATGAACAACCTGCGGGAGGTGTTCCGGCGGCTACGAGCAGCCAACTTGAGGATCAACATCGACAAGTGCGATTTCTTCAAGAAAGAGCTGAAGTATCTGGGGCACAAAGTGACGGAGCATGGCATTTGTACTGACCCAGAGAAAGTGGCCGCAATTGCCGAGCTGAAGCCGCCCACCAATGTGAAGGAGTTGCGGCAATATGTTGGAGTGGCTTCGTGGTACCGCCGCTTCGTGCCAGACTTTGCTGCGACAGTGCATCCTCTCAACGCGCTGCTCAAAAAGGGCACGAAGTGGGAGTGGACGGAGGAGCGGCAACAGGCGTTCGAAACGGTGAAGGCCAAGCTGACGGAGTCACCGGTGCTGGCGTGTCCGGATTTCACGAAGCCGTTTTGCTTACAGACGGATGCAAGCAATTATGGGCTAGGGGCAGTCCTGACGCGGGCCTCTGAGGAAGGAGAGCGTGTAATTTCGTATGCCAGTCGGACACTCAACAGTGCTGAGAGAAACTATTCAGCTACTGGAAAGGAGTGTCTGGCCATAATCTGGGGCATACGAAAGCTCAGGCCATACCTGGAAGGCTACCATTTCGTAGTGGTCACGGACCATATGGCGCTGAAGTGGCTCAACTCCATCGAGAGCTCTTCAGGAAGGATTGCCAGATGGGCACTGGAGCTGCAACAATTCGACTTCGAGATTTGCTACAGGAAGGGCAAACTGAATGTGGTGGCAGATGCGCTCTCACGGCAGCCGCTGGACGAGGAGGCATGCCGTTTGGCTACGAGCGAGGAGAGGCCAGCTGGGACAGGATGTCGTTGGCTCACCAAGCTACGCCAGGATCGGCTCAAGGCGCCACAAAAGTTTCCAGATTACATGGAAGAGTCTGGAAACGTATACCGGCACATTCCGCACCAGGCCGGCCACGAGGATGTGGCTGCGTGGAAGTTGTGTGTGCCAACAGAGCGGCGCAAACAAGTGCTGGAGGAGAGCCACGACGCAGCCACCGCTGGCCACCTTGGAAGCCGCAAAACAATTGCTCGGGTGGCCGCGCGATACTACTGGCCTGGTATGTATCGAGATGTGCGGGCGTACGTGCAGCGTTTCGAGCTGTGCCAGCGTTATAAGCCGAGTCAGCTGCAAGCAGCTGGGCAGATGCTGACCTAGGTGCCAGAGGAGCCATGGGCAACGGTATGTGCCGATTTTGTGGGCCCACTGCCAAGGTCGAAGCATGGAAACACCATGCTTCTGGTGTTCATTGACCGGTTCTCCAAATGGACGGAAATGGTGCCACTAAGGAGTGCCACCACGGCAGCGCTCCAAAAAGCATTCCGGGAGCGGATCTTGGCACGATTTGGTACGCCCAAGGTGCTCATCACGGACAACGGGACCCAATTCACCAGTCGAGCGTTCAGAGGATTTTTAGAAGAGCTTGGTGTGCGTCACCAGCTGACGGCACCATACACGCCCCAAGAGAATCCAACAGAGAGGGCCAACAGGACGGTGAAGACGATGATTGCGCAATTTGCGGGCAGCGATCAGCGATGTTGGGATGACGCGTTGCCGGAGTTGACTCTGGCAGTCAACAGCAGCGTGTCAGCATCTACAGGGTATACGGCAGCCTTCATCACGCAAGGGCGAGAGCCAAGGCTGCCAAAATCCCTATATGATGCGCAAACCATCGGCACAGGCCAAGAGGCACAGAGCCCAGTAGAGAGAGCCACCAAGATGCGCGAAGTTTTCGAAATAGTGCGTCGAAACTTGGAGCGAGCTGGACAGGATCAGGCGCGGCATTACAACCTACGGAGGTGGCAATGGAAGCCGGCCGTGGGGGACAAGGTGTGGGCAAAGGAACGCCACTTGTCCAATGCCGCAGAGGGATTCGCAGCAAAACTGGCACCACGTTATGGAGGACCATATACGGTAACCAGTTTTGTGTCTCCAGTCATCTGCCGGGTCAAGGCGGACGCAGATAATCGGAGCCACAGAATGCGTTTTCTAACGAAAGCGAAAACAATTACAACAAACAGAGCATATTCCAGGCAAAGAGATGCTGCACACACACACACATAGGCGTAGGCAAGGGTCAAGGGCCTACGTCGGCTGCTCAGCGATCGCTAGCGCACGAAGCGACACGACGGTGTCAAAGCGAGCGATACACAAAACAGCCAACAACAAAACAGCTGCGACATATAAAACAGCCAACAACAAAACAGAGCGGCATATAAAGCAGCCAACAAGAAAACAAGCAACGACATATAAAACAGCCAACAACAATGCAACGCAGCAGAAGAGCTGCTTATATATGTTTGGCCATAGGAAAGCTGTGTATGAGTGCGCAGAGGTGGGCATGTGGGAGAACGGTATCTGGGCGATACCGTAGCATGCCTGGAATTCAGCAATAAGCCTCAGAATGCGAGAGCGGGCTGAACAGAGGATGCAGGACCCGTTAGATGCTGCCGGTTGCCGACGCCAACGGCACAGCTACAACCGCGGCCGCAGTCGTCGACGCCAGCGCCTACAGGGCTGCCAGAGGACATCGGGGGGTGGAGGCCAATCCGGCTGCCTCCCAGGCCGACGCTGCAGCGCCAGGAATCGGAGCCCACGCCAGCCCCACCAACGCGTCCCACACTACACCGACAGGCATCATGGCCGGGGACGGGACAGGCGGTGTGGATGGAGGTGTGCCGCGGTGAGTGGCCGCCTGAAATCGAGCACCATGCGGCGAGGATGGAGGCAAAGGGATGCAGCCGCACCGCCCGGATCGTGTGGGTGGAGGGGGTCCGTTATCGGATCCGAAGGGCACACGCAGGGTGTCGGGCATTTGTATGTCTAGTTTAAAGAAAGAAAAATTAATAAAAATATATTTTTCCCAAAAAAAAAAAAAAACACAAAAGATATAGCACAAGGTGCCTACAAGACGGGCATGCAGGCAGACACTGGACTGCTTACTGGGCAGGTTGTGGGCGCAGACGCCTGCCACGCGGCTGGTTCCATTGGTCGTCGTTACGCAGGTGTCGGAAGAGCTGGGCGGCCGATCCTCGCGCTTCGCTGGAGCCGTGCGCGAATGAGGAGTGGGCCATAAAAAGCCGGCCGACACCAAAGCCTTGACACCGGTGCCCAGTTGCGAACGACGTCTGCGGCGCGACCTCCCAGCAGTAGTCCAGAAATGGACTGCAGTGCCCCTCCGGAGCACCCTAAGCTGCCGGAAGAGCAGCTGCAGCCAGCGGAGAGACGTCACCAGCGCCGAGGGACAAGGCATGGCAAATGGGCACATTTGGCCGCTGCCGCGCGGCCATATGCCAACACCACCGGGGGCCGCAAAACCCAAGTGGAACGTTTTGCGGCGGCGCCCGGCGTTGGCAATGGCGGCGGCAGGGCCCATCAGGTCCAGGGACATGGAGAAGGAGGCGTCTCGGGCTAAAAATAAGGAAATTGGCGATTAAAACATGTAATTATAAAATTATTTACATGTAAACACTTACTTGCCGCGCACAGCATTGCCAGCGGTAAAGAAAATATCAGCTGATGCTGATAACAGAGACGTAACAGTAGCGATCAGCGCAAATCGGAGCAGCGCTATGGGGAGCAGCGCAATACGGAGCGACGCTGCAGAGGAGGGCGCCAAGATTCAAACACGATAGTCTCGTGTTTTTCCCGAAGAGGGGAGTGTGAGGAGCAATGTATGTATGTATGTAGCAATGTATGTAGCACATGTAGTTGCTGTGTGTTTACATACATATACATACGTACATAATTATATTGCTCCACACAGCGATGCGAGTAGTGTAGGAGCGACCCTCGCGACTGGAAGGGGTCAGAGACCGGAATATAGGCCGTCTCTTTCGCTCCTACACATTCAGCGAATGGCTCGCGTCGCACGCACGACGATCATCGGGGACCGTTAGCCGAAGTGCCGGTCGGGCCGAGTGAAAGGAGTGTATACTTTCACTCGCATGGCCGTAACGGTACTTCGGCCAATGAGAGGCGGCCACGTATTTGGCGGGATCTTGGCGTCACCCTAAATCACGCCATAATGCCGTTATGGGGACACGAGCGGCAGACAGGCCCCGCTCCAGAGCCGAGCAGGCCCCGTTACAGCGCGAAGCAGGGCCTGCGGCGGCCCTATAAAAGGGCGTTTGCAGCTCCATACGGGACAGTCAGTTAAAAGCAAATAGAGAAAAGTGCAGTAAATATACAGAAAAGTGAAAAGTGAGCGCCCCGTAAAAACCAAAGTCAACGCGAGTGGTAAATCAGGACATCGAAGGACTTTCAGGACATCGAAGGAACTTCCAGGACATCGTGGGAACAGCAAGGACATCCAGTGGGAATCCTTGCGATCACTATCACAGGACACGAGGCAACCAGGATCGTCAGCGGGCACCAACGAGGACATTGGTGCGGACCAGGACAACCAGCAGCTTAAGCGAGGCCTGTCGAATACAGGAGCGAGTAAGTTCACGTAGCCGTGCGTAAGAGAAGTGCGCTGTGAGTGAAGCGAAGCTAGGTGTGCTGTGAGCGAGTCATATAGTAGGAGTGGCCTGTATATCCGAGCGAACCGCCGGAGCTTGCAGAACCGAATCCTGGCGTTATCTGCATCACTCACCCGAACCTAGCGTGCCTTTAGCACAAGCACTCTCTCAGCCGGAGTACGCTGAGCCTACACTCGGCAATCCTGTGACAGGTGTGCCTTGCAGAGGCGAGTGGTTATAAGAGTAGCTTAAGTGAAGTGTCAAATACCACTTAAGTTAATTAAAATATATCTTACGTTCAAACTAAAAATCACAAGTGACTAATTATTATCGCAGGGGCTTCAACAAATAAATTTGTTGGCACGAACACACAGTCGGCTGAAACTAGCCCAGCTTAGACTCGGGATAAACCGAAGGTTCGTTACAATACATACATAAATGCAGAAATATGATCAGCCACTTATGTATAGACTGGCCTGCAGCGTGGGAGACGCACCAGAGAACAGTGTTTTTTTATTGTGAACACTACATAGCGACCGTGATGTAGTGTGAACGTTACAATACTTTAATAATTTATTGTTTAAGTTGACTCTAGTTTTGTCAATATCTTTTTAAAATAAATAAATAAGTAAAACTAAACATTCGCTTCTTCGAATATTGCAGACCTAAAGCATCCAAAAACCTAGTTTCAGGGGTCCACAAAAAGTTTATATTTCCTAAAGCTAAAAGATTCAAACTTGTTTTGTTCATCCCAGCGGCTAATAATTGCTCTCAGATTTAATTCTCTTAAGTTAATTCTATCTTTGTTACACTTATTTGCTCTTAGTGCATTCAAGCACATACATAACACACATACATGTGTACATTTCGGCTTCTATTTACTTGCTACTACTTGTAACTTTCATTCTTTAAGCTGTTCGAAAATTGTCATCAAGCGCCCAACACCTATCTTTTCATTTTCACCTATAATTAACTTTGCCTAAACAACCACCACGGACTTGGCATTAAATAATTAAATATTAAGCTGAATTAAATAGTATTGGCTTTTTATTAGTGCCTGATTGGAGCCAGAGTTGCCGAAAAAGCTCGGCAGATTCCAACAAGTTGTAAAGTTGAGTTACTAATTACCCTTCGCCCTTTTGGTGGCGTGGAAAATTCAGGGTATATCCTAATCGGGCACCACCGAGTAGAACTTCTTAGCTTGTTTATTTTTCAATGTTAAAAGCAATGCATGTCGAAAAGTATATGATTTTTAATAATAATGTGTACTCTGTGAATTTTCTTATATAAAGCTTAAGGCGAATGCAAATCGTATTAAAATAATAACAAATGAATTTTCTTACCAATAAGATCTAACTTCGTTTGTGTAACTATACGGTAAAATCTAGCTGAAGGTGGACTGGCGATTTGAATTTCAACGGTAAAGTCCTCTCCGGAATTTAGATCTTCAGTCGAACTACACGAAAAAAAGTTTTTTTGGTTAGACATATTGGGAAAGAATTGGGTTCATTCATTCGTTTAGAAGTTAAGACGCAGTTATTGTGAACATAGAATTGTGTGTTGTGTGATTGGGGAAGAGTGCGGATTGCTAAGTGTATTATTCTGCTCTTTTATGTCCGATTTTTTAGTTTGTGGGAAGTGTTGAATGCGAATGCGTGTGTTAGTGTGGCTTTATTGTATCTCTTATGTATTTTACTTATAAATTTTCTTCTTAATATAGAGCATTTTACATAAAATTGCTCCCTTAGTGTTTATGTTATATTGCCTAAAAATTTATTGAAAATGGGAAATAAGGGTATAATGGTTTTGTTAAATGTATGTAAAATAAGGAACCGTTGCAGACCCCATAAAGTAGATATATTTTTAATCAGGATGACAAGCTGGGTTGATTTAGCCCTGTCCGTCTGTCTGTCCGTCAATCCGTGCGTCCGTCCTTCTGTCCGTATATATGAGCGCGTCGATCTCAGAAGATATAAGATCTAGAAGTTTAAAATTTTTTTCGCGTTTCTTTACAATAATCGAAACCTACTGCCATTTTTGTTATCGATTAAAAACCTTATCGAAAATCAATTTAAAAATTATATTTTCTACATCTTTAGAGCTAAAGTCTCAAAATTTTAATCGTAGATTTTCATGTTTTTTTTTTTAATTTCGGGTTCAGTCATATTCTATTCCCACCCCCGAAATTTGGAAAAAGCGTATTTCAAATACTAGAGACTTAGGCACTGTTGGCACGCCTTATTTTGGGCTTTTTAAGTTTTATTTATTTATTTATTTAATTGTTAATAGAATTAAATCTAAATAACAATTTGGTTTTATGCCAGAGCAACAAAGGCAGACTTAATTTCTACTATTTACATTTATTTACATTAAATACTTAATACTTAACATTAATTACTTAATATTTTTCATTGTATCCTATAATAAATATCCCACTGTCGCGATCGGTTAACTCTAGCTTTAACAGCTTTACATTGCTGTGCAAGGTTTGATCTATTGTGCTTTGGGTATTTAAATTGGTTTTGTTAAGAGTATATAACAGGCTGAAGGAGGCGTGGCAGAAAGCTTGAGACTTGAAATTTTTTTGTAGGTCCGTATATTGAGTGCGCATAACAAGTTTGTTTCCAAAAATCGATAACTTTTCCCGATTTTTTATCGATTAAAAACCTTATCGAAAATCAGTTATAAATTTATATTTTCTAAATCTTTTGAGGTAGAGTTTCAAAATTTTATGTAATTTCGGTTTTTGTTATATTTTGGATACCAGCTCCACATTTGACTAAATTCCCCTTTTACAGTCAGTTGCAAGGTTGCCAATTGTTGGCATTTTTAAAAAAGTGTCAAAGATAATAGAATATGGAGATCATTAATTTATTAGATTCAGTTAAGTCAATAAAAGTTAATAAATAACCAAAACGTTTGGCCAATTAACAAACGCATGAGGCTGCAGTGTAGTATGTTTAATATAACAATAATATCATATGCACATCATTTAGTAGTGTATACTACATGTGCGCATAGCGACACTTTGTTGCTATGTATTTACATAAGCATAACCGAAATATGATAAGTCTACGTAGAGGTGACTGACCAGACACGGAAAACGCAGCGTAAGCACTTTTATGCTTAGCGCGCCCGTAGATGCCTTATGTGCAGTGCACGTGCCTTCGGTATATGCACATAAACACATATATACTACGCTCCCTCGTTCTGTCGCTGCTCGCGGTGACAGAACCTTATGTATAAGATTCTTATGTATTAGGCTAAGCTCAAGTTATATGAAAATATTAAATTCATTCGAAACGAAACAATACAACAGAGTTGACGGTCTTAATAAATAATAAAATAAAAACGACCGTGACTTGTGCACATAGCCTAGGATAAAGAAATGAATAAATAATATCCGAAGATTGAAGAGCAAGGATTAAATCGATAAATAGGAATCCAGCTAATACGATGTTAACTTATCAATACGCACAAACAGGAGGTGTATCATTTACAAAACTAAATGATGAGAAGGCTCTGATATTCGCCCACATGCATATAAGTTTATTGTGACATACGTCTTCTCTCTCCTGTTTGATGAACCGCACATCGGTTACATCAATTATAATACATAAAAATTAAAACAACAAAAACAACAACAACAACGAAAAACATATGAGTGAAAAAACATATGAGTGAAAAAACATATGCGGATTCTGCACCTGCTGTGCCCCACCGATGGACAACGCCCACTCACAATAGCTGAGTACCGGGCACGACAACAGAAGAAGACACAGCCGAGACACAAAAGGAGCGACCGGCGTGTGAAACTTCTTCAACAAAGACATCTCAGAAAGGATATGGTGAAGACGCTTACAAAGGAAGCTGACCGACAACGCTGCATAGAGCGTCTTGAAGACATCAAAAAGAAACTTCGCACTGGTGCAAAGCAACGCAAACGGGCTGCATTATTGCAACTGCCCCAATTCGCCATAAATTTAAGACCTCTATATTCAAATGGGAGGCAAATGGGAGGCAAGAACTCCAAGGCGTCAGACAACACTGACCCAACGCCACATTTACAGTCGCAGAATATCGTTATAATAATACTTACCTTTATCACGTTCATAAATTTACTGCTAAAATTTTATTTGATGTACAAAAGAACATTGAGAAAGAGATATAAGAGCCGTGCTAACGATTTAAATCAATTTCGATCTGGAAATGATTAAAAACTCAATTCTACATGGCTTAGAAATATAACTTAGACTTAGTAAATATAACATATATTCGCGAGCCAGAATTTAGCGCTAATGCGCTCAATATTTTGCAAGCTCATAAAGAATTCATTACAGTTTATGTTAAAGTAAAAGTTGTCATAAAACAAATAAATGGAATGGCCTGAAATAGCCAATTTCCTCCTGTGAACCAGGGTGAGTTCACGTAGCTGTGCGTACGAGCGGCGCATTGTGCGCGAAGCAGAGCTAGGTATGCCAAGAGTGAGTCGAGTTGCACAATCTTAGCACAATTGCCTTCCCAGCCGGAGTGCACCGAGCCACACTCTTAGATCCTGTGTGCAGGTGGGCCAAGTCAGAGGCGTTGGAGAGATTAAGTGATTAACAAATAAGTGAATTGTAAAGTGATCAACTCAGAGAATATATAAACGCTCAAATCAAACACACAAGTTTCTTAATTATTATCGTTGGCACGATCGCACAGTCGGCTTAAGCTCGGGATAAACCGAGGTTCGTTGCAACTGGCGCCCAACGTGGGGCCCTGCGATAAGAGTTCAGATATTTGTGAATATGGTGCGAACGTGGGTATATAACTTGCGAAAAGAGAAGGTGCTGCGATACGGTAACGAGCTCGGAGTGAGCTTGTCAGGCATACTGGATGCGTTGTGGAGGCAGTTCGGTGAGTGGGTCGAGAGGAATACAGGAGGCATTCCTTACTCATTAAGGATCGCCGAGCTGGGCCGCCTGAATGGACGCCACGCCTCGCTCAGGATGAGTAAAAAATCCCCATCGTGGAAGACGACTTGGAGGAGGAGATCCCGCATATTGAGCGGCTGTGTGTGCCTTCCACAAGCGCTGCTGCAAGGCTGCAGGACAAGGTGAGATGAGAGCTACATCCACCCCTCAACCTGAAATAAGGCCACGAGGACTTGGCAGCACAGCTCAGGAGTATCCAAAGGTAGCCAAGCAAGTGAGGGAATGGAACTTCCGCTTCGACGGCGGCAGCGCTGCCGGCGTCACGCTGGGCGAGCCCCTTGGGGACCACGACCCGGCCACGCTGTCGTCGTCCTTCCAGCTCTCCGCCTCAGCAACTACTGCGCTGCTGGAGATTGGTGTTGACCATGAGCCGGACGTGGTCCTACTGGCCTCTCCGCTGGATGATGGCTCCAGTGACACGTACGCCCGGTGGTGCCGTAGGCGTCTCGTGGTGCGCCGCCGCGGGTGGAACGGCAACCGCACCGGCGGCAGCCGCACCCGGCTTCGGCGCGCCCGGGGCCTGGACACCGGTGAGTCCACCCGGCATTCTCCTCGTGCCGCTCCAGCAGCGCCGCTGGCCAGCAAGCGAGGATCAGCCGGGTGTACCCGGCCGATGCCCAGTCCTGAGCGACCCGATATTGCGTGTGCGTTCTGCATCACTTTGATTTTGATAGGCCGAGCCTATGCCCGCCTACTCTTTTTATACCCTACGCCGCCGCGTTGCCGACTGCGTGGGCGGCAGCGTATAACGGGTCCTGGGTGTCTCTGCCCAGCTCTAGCATCCGACGCCTTACTGCTGAATTCCAGACATGCTACGGTATCGCCCAGATACCTTTCCCCTGCATGCCCTGGCACCGCCCTGTGCATGTGCACACGCATACACTGCCCAGCACTGCTCAACAATGCAAGCCTCTCTTACAGCATTGCATTGTTGTTGGCTGTTTTGGGTATCGCTTGTGTTTTATTGTTGGCCGCTTTGCAGGTCGCTAGCGCTGGCACCTTCGTGCCATCTTGCGCTAGCGACAGCCGAGCGGCCGACGCAGTCCCTTGATCTTTCTCTCTTGGCTTCATTGCGTGTGTATGCGTTGCGCTTCGTTCTCTCGCTGCGTTAGCGGGGTCTGAAATATCAGCAGTTTGGTTGTTTTGCCCGTTTCTTTTTGATTTAATTTAACTGCTCACAACTTTGGCTGATTGTGTTGTTATTGTGTGCGCACGCACTGCTTGTTGTTGTTGCGTGCGCGTGCACTGCTTGTTGTTGTTGTGTGTGCTTGCATTGCTAGCGAAGTGTACGCGCTCAACTGTACACTGCTTGTTGCTATGCGCGCGCAATTTAAACAGTTGTTGTTGTTTGCAGATTCATTTACGGTGGTCTTCCAGCCACCGATGCGCTCGCGACGCTAACTCGCGTGATGTTTGCAAGAATTTTGATTTATGCAGCAATATTTAACAAGTAAGAGGGCTCTAGTCGAGACTGCTCGACTAGGAGATACCCTGAACCCTGCAAAGTACTGATTCCAAACATTCTACACTTCTTTCATGCACATATACAAAAACACATACACACACCCGTACGCATGCATCCGTACGAACGCATAAAAAATTGCTCTGCTAACTGCGCAGTTACTGCGCTTGGGCTGCCGTGTGGGCTATAATATGAAAACTTGTTTGTTGAATAAATCTTTTGAGGAGCAATATAGGTATGCACGTATAAATGTATGTAACATACGTATTTGCTGTATGTTTATATATATATACGTGCATATGTATGTATAAAAGGGCGCCTTCCGCTCCATACTGGACAGTAAAAAGATACAGAGAAAACTGAACGAGATAGTGAAAGTGAATCGGCAAAGTTACCCGTACAAATTAAAGTGAACCAGGCAACATCAGGACACTCAAGGACCTCGAAGGACAGCGCCATCAAAGGACTTGAGTCAGCAAGGACATCGAGGACATACAACATATCCAAGAAGGATATTCGGGACGCTTATACAGGACTATAGGCAAACCAGGAGCACCGGCGGCCACCAACAAGGACATTGGTGCAACGGAAAGCAGCGGCAGCAGGTTGGCGAAACCTTCGAAACCGGAGTGAGTGAGTTTGCGTAGCTGTGCGTACGAGTGGCGCATTGTGCGTGAAGCAAAGCTAGGTGTGCCAAGAGTGAGTCCAGTTGCAGGAGTGGCCATTGTGCATCCGAGCGAACCGCCGCAGTCCACAGACCAGCATCCTGCGTTCTCTGGAGCGCTTGGGCGAATCCTAGCGTGTCTTAGCACAATCGCCTTCCCAGCCAGAGTACGCCGAGCCACACTCTTAGATCCTGTGTGCAGGTGTGCCAAGTCACCGGCCGTGCAGAGGCGAGTTGTTCTAAGAGTAGCTTAAGTGAAGTGTGACATTATACTTAAATTCAAGAAAATATATCTTATTTCTCAAACTAAAATCACAAGTGGCTAATAATTGTCGCAGGGGCTTCAACAAATAAATTTGTTGGCACGAACACACAGTCGGCTGAAACTAGCCCAGCTTAGACTCGGGATAAACCGAAGGTTCGTTACAATCTTTTTGCAGTGGGACTATCTTCATTAAATTTTTAGAACGTGATAATAACATTTAAATGTGTGTATATGCCAAAACACAAGTCGTTAGTACTTGATATACGTTTTTTTTTTAATTTGGGGCGAAGGGGGCGTGGCATCCAAAATCTGTAAATAACAAAATCTTTGTATTCATCACATAAATCTACACAGTAAATCTGAAGTCTCTAGGTCTAACAGTATTCAAACTAGGCTTTAACAAGTAAGAAAGCTCTAGTCGAAACTGCTCGACTACGAGATCCCCTGAACCCTTCCAGGAACTAATATTTCAATAATTCGTCGTTTCACTTCTACTAACATATGCATTCATACATACAAACATACGCACGCACGTATAAACATGCATGGGCTGCCATGTGGGCTTAAATTGGGAACTTAATTGTTTAATATCTTTTTTCGCAGAGGGACAAAATTGATAAAACTTTCAGAACGTGATTATAACATTAAAATGTGTGTGTGTGCCAACGCTAAAGTCTCTAGTATTTGAAATACGGGTTTTGCAAACTTGTAGGGAAGGGGGTGTTTTGGAGGGTGGGTGGGGGGTGAAATATGACAAAAACCGAAAATCTTAAAAATACACATGATTTTACATTTTAAATTCTCTCTATCTTTAAAGGTGTAGAAGATATAATTTTATAACTGATTTTCGATAACAAAAAAACAGAAGCAGTTATCGATTTTAAAAAATAAACTTGATCTGCGCGTGCAATATACGGACCTACAGTTTCAAATTTCAAGTCTCTAGCTCCTATATCTTCTGAAATCGACGCGTTCAAACATACGGACAGACGGACTGACGGACAGACAGACAGACAGACAGACAGACGGACAGGGCTAAATCGACTCAGCTCGTCGCCCTCGATCAAAAAGAAATGGGATGAGTTATCGCCTCCTTCTTCCTGATACATACATTTTCACAAAAACATTATACCCTGATTTCCCAGTTTCAATGGGTTCAGGGTATAAAAACGGCTATACACATTTATGTGTAGCAATACACATTTATGTGTGTTCACCCCTTTTCTTTCACACATTCCACTCCTGCAACTGGACTCACTCTTGGCACACCTAGCTTTGCTTCACGCACAATGCGCCTCTCGTACGCACAGCTACGTGAACTCACTCACTCCTGTTTCGCAGGTTTCGCCAACCTGCTGCCGCTGCTTTCCGTTGCACCAATGTCCTTGTTGGTGGCCGCCGGTGCTCCTGTTTTGCCTATAGTCCTGTATAGGCCGCATATCCTCCTTGGATATGTTGTATGTTCCTCGATGTCCTTGCTGACTCACAGCCCTTTTGATGGCGCTGTCCTTCGAGGTCCTTTAGTGTCCTTACGTAGCCTGGTTCACTTTAGTTTGCACTTGTAACTTCTCCGACTGTCACACTTGCTTCACATGTACTATGTCTTGGGTTCACTTTCACTCTCTTGGGTTCACTTTGTCTCTATCCCGTATGGAGCGGCAGGCGCCCTTTTATAGGGCAGCCAAAGGCCCTGCTTTGCGCTGAAACTGGGCCTGTCTGCCGCTCGTGTACAAATATCGGCAATATCGCGTGATCTTGGGTGACGCCAAAATCTTGCCAAATACTTGGCAGCCGAAGTACCGTTACGGCCATGTAGTGAAAGCATCTACTACTTTCACTCGGTCCCAAACGGCACCTCGGCTAACGGCCCCCGATGATCGTGCGAGCGACGCGAGCCATTTGCTGAATCTGTAGGAGCGACAGAGACGGTATATAGTGCGGTCTCTGACCCCTTCCAATCGCGAGGGTCGCTCCTACAGTACTCGCGTCGCTGTGTGGAGCAACATACATATGCACGTATATGCATATAAACATACAGCAACTACGTATGTTACATATTTTTATACGTGCATACCTATATTGCTCCTGACAATTTAAAAACTGATGCACTTTTTTATTTAATATCCATTTTCACAAAATATTAGTGGCAAACGCACATACGCAATTCAACAACGCAATTGATCTGCTTAGCGAAAACAATACCTGCATATGTACAGCACGTGCATATGCATAGTAAGGTGGCTCGCGGCGACCCACCTCACAAGCGCACATGAGGAGTTTGTAGAATTGTTGGTAGTATGTAAGTCATAACACGCGAGGAGCTTGTAGAATAATTTGTAGTATAGTGTATAGGTTATAGCAAGAAGTATTTGTAGTATTTAGTGTTTATAGCCGTAAGTTTGTAGAGTTAATTAATAGCATAAGATCAAATTATTAGTGCATAAGTTTGTTCATAAGTTAATTGTAAGCACAACTGATTTTGAAATTTGATTTGGGTTGCGGCTCTAGCGCGCGCACTCGCGGCGGTCGGCAATGCAACTCTGCCCTGCATCACAAAAGCTCAAGAGAGCCGAGAGAGGGCTGTGGTGAGTTGCATTGCCGACGCCTGAGGGAGTATGCGCTGCCAGCTTTGGCGAGCGTCTCGAGTGCAAAAAAGTAAGAGAGGGCACTTAGGTGAGAGATTTGAAAGTAAGCGCATGTACGCGGAAAAAAGCAAAGATAGAAGTTAAGCTAAGTGAAGTGAAATACTAGCCAAGACACTGAAGAGGAACAAAGGCTAATTTAAAGAAAACCCTGAACAGCGTAAGTTTGTTTCGCATGTAACCCTTCAATCCAAATAAAACCCAACCATTCTAGCTGGCCGGCGCTGGCGAGTGTGACCACGCCACGCTAAGTAACTCCCGTCGTCACGTGGGCGGCCCTAACCTCAATCAGTAACCTCCCCCCCCCCTCTCTCTGACCCCGAGTCAAATAGTAAATAATAAATGTCTTGTAAGACCCTGGGCAGACTGAGTCTGCCCCAGCAAAGAATTACTACCTTACAAGTGGCGTCCGAGCAGGGACTTTTCCCCCGGCGACGCAGGATGGCCGGATTATTAATGATGACTATGTCATTAATGTTACCTCTGATCAACCCCTATATGTATGCCTGAAGATTTATATCATCCCACTTTGGAGGTATTATTATCAAAAAATACTCAACCAACTTTTGCTTATATTCCTCCTATAAATCGTCGCTGTTATCGTAAATGCAATTTTGTTTTGCTTAATAATTTAATTATGGCAACTGACTGGTCACTTTTATATAACTCTGTTGATATTAATTTGTGTCTCTCTAGGCCTGTTTCTAATAAGCCCCCCTGGTTTACTCAGACTCATACAAATTTTAGAAATATTAAAACCAAATGCTTCAAAAATTTTAAAAAGTCTGGGTCAATTGTTGACTGGTCTAAATATTCCATCACTCAAGTCAAATTTTAATCTTTTAAGTGCAAGGTGTTATGAGAATTACCTTTCACGCTGCAAAAGGCAATTTGTTAGTAATCCAAAGCAATTTTACTCTTTTGTGAACTCGAATCGTAAATCATCTAATTTACCTTCCACATTTTTCCTTGGAGAGGAAAAAACTTGTAATGACCATGATTCCTCAGATTTTTTTGCCAAATTTTTTTCAATCCACTTATTCTTCTGTGGATCCCCATGCTATTTCTTACTCAAGTTTGATTCCTTCAACGAATAGTATCAATGTTTCTAATGTTTCCCTTGATTCTCTAGCTTCAGCCATTCGGACATTGAAATCATCTTCTTCTCCTAGTTGTGTTATAAAAGAATGCAGTGCTTCCTTACAGTTACCTTTATTAAAACTGTTTAACTTGTCCTTGGAGACTTCTGTTTTTCCTTCTATTTGGAAAGAGTCCTTCATCATTCCTCTACATAAAAAAGGTGGGAGGTCTGATATTTCAAATTATAGAGGTATTGCAAAGCTATCTGCAATCCCGAAATTATTTGAAAAAGTAATAACATCAACCCTGCAACATTTTTGTAAATCGATTGTTTCTCCATTCCAACATGGTTTCTTTCAAAATCGATCAGCCTCAACTAACCTACTTGAATTTAATTGTCTAATCAATGATAGCTTTTTAAATAAAATGCAAACTGATGTTATTTATACTGATTTCAGTAAAGCATTTGATTCTGTTAATCATGACATCTTAATTCAGAAGCTTGATCGCTTAGGATTTCACCCCAGACTTATGTCTTGGATTTCATCCTATTTAAAATTTAGGACTCAAAGGGTATTGTTGAGGGCAGCTATTTCGAAACCGGGTTTTTTTTTCCTCAGGTGTACCTCAGGGCAGTCACCTGGGACCGCTACTTTTTTCCCTTTTTATTAATGACCTTCCTGACTGTATTACACATTCAAAAATTTTAATGTATGCAGATGATGTAAAGCTTTGCCTTGCTCAATGGATCATATTCACCTACAAGATGATCTAAATTCCTTTGGTGTGCTAATCAGTTGCATTTAAACTGCTCCAAGTGTATGACAATGACCTTCAGTCGTACCATTCCACATATTGTTAATTATACAATTAACAACATTTCCTTGAAACGAATTTTTACTGTCAAAGATCTGGGTGTGCTTTTTGACACAAAACTTTGTTTCAATCCTCATGTCTCTAACATCTTAAATGAAGCTAAAGGTGCTCTTGGCTTTATTAAACGTTGGTCAAAGGAGTTTAAGGACCCCTTTATCAGTAAACTTTTGTATACCTCACTGGTACGACCTATTCTTGAATATTGTTCAATTATATGGTCTCCTCAGCATAAATTTGATCAGGATTGTATTGGATCGGTTCAGAAACAGTTTCTTCTTTTCGCATTGCGTGATCTAAACTGGGATCCTAATCTCCGTTTACCGTCTTATCATAGTAAGCCTACTTCTCATAGATCTTCCATCTTTAATCAATCGTAACACAATTCTAGGAATTGTTTTCTTACATAAGTTGATTATTGGTAATATAGATACGCCCTGTTTGTTAAAGCAACTTAATTTCTCTGTTCCTTCTAGAAAAACCAGACACTTTCGTCCGTTATATTCACCTTTGTGCACATCAGATTATTCTTTGCATAGCGCGTTTCACGTTTTATGCAATAATTACAATAAATGTCATCATATGTTCTCTCTTGAACTCACTCTCCCGTCATTTTAGGGAAATCACACACACTGCCCACGCGTGAGCTGATACATTTGGATGTTCCGGCAGAGCATCCACATTGTGTAGTGATTTCCAATTCTTATTTACCATAGTTACTTTTAACATTCTTTAATAAGTATTTTGTAAGTTTCCTTTAATAATCTCTATCTTTCTTAGTTCAATAATACCACTGACCATATATGGCTGTGAATCGGGGCATAGCTGGCCGGACTGGCAAATACATTATCCCCACAGGGTTAGTGGTATTATTGATAAGTTTTGTTATTTTAGGCTATTTAATATACTTTAAAATTTTTTTTAAGTTGACTCTAGTTATGTCAATCGTTTTTTTTTTTTAAATAAAACAAATAAAAATGACAAGCCTCTCAAACAGAGATATTATCCCAAGAATCCGGCTATGCGGAAGGTGATTGACGAACAGGTAGACGAATTGATTCGTGTCGGAGCCATTGAGCCATCGCGGAGTCCGCACAGTGCGCCCATAGTCCTGGTAAAGAAGAAGACTGGGGATTGGCGCATGTGTGTGGACTACCGGCAGCTCAATGCACACTCAATTCCGGATGCCTACCCTGTTCCCAGGATCAATCACATTCTGGAGAAATTGTGACATGCACGATTCATATCCACACTGGATCTAAAGAGCGGATACTGGCAGATCCCAATGGCGGCGGATAGCAGGGAGTGCACGGCATTCACCGTACCAGGGAGAGGCTTGTTCAAATGGCGGGTGATGCCATTCGGATTGCATTCGGCAGGGGCGACATTCCAGAGAGCGTTGGACATGGTCATCGGCCCCATGCGTTTGCCTATCTAGATGACATCGTGGTCATCGGAGCCACAAAGGAGCAACATGTGGACAACTTGAAGGAGGCCTTCCGTCGGCTAAGAGCGGCTAACCTCAAGGTGAACCGGAAGAAGTGCAGCTTCTTCAGAGAGAGGCTGGCCTACTTAGGTCATGTGATAAGTGGCGAAGGGATTTGCACGGATCCCGCAAAGGTCGAGGCGATTCGTAGCCTACGGGCCCCGACGAACCTCAAGGAGTTTCGGCAATGTTTAGGAATGGCATCGTGGTACAGACGGTTCGTACCAAACTTCGCGTCGCTAGTACAGCCGATGACAGGACTGCTCAAAAAGGGCCTGAAGTGGATGTGGGGTGAAGAGCAAGAGGAGGCGCTGCAGAAGCTCAAGGAGAGCTTAACAACCGTGCCAGTGGTGGCATGTCCCGACTTCTCGGCAAGATTTGTGTTGCAGACCGACGCCAGTGATTACGGCCTGGGTGCAGTGCTCACACAAGAGGTCGAGGGTCAGGAGCGGGTGATAGCTTACGTCAGCCGGAAGATGCTGGAAGCAGAGTTGAACTACTCGGCCACGGAAAAGGAGTGCCTCGCGATCGTCTGGGCGATCCGGAAGATGCGGTGCTACCTTGAAGGCTACAAGTCCGACGTGGTTACCGAGCACCTGGCACTAAAGTGGCTCAACTCTATAGAGAGTCCCACGGGCAGGATAGCTCGGTGGGCACTAGAGTTGCAGCAATACCAGTTTGATGTCTACTATCGTCGAGGGAAGTTGAACGTGGTGGCCGACGCCCTTTCCCGGCAACCAATAGGGAGCTGTCATCGTTACAGATACTGTTGGTGTTCCACGACGCGTTCGCCAAATGGGTGGAGTTAGTGCCGCTGAGAAGGGCAACCACCGTGCTGCTGCAAGATGCCTTCAGAGAGCGCATTTTGAGTCGATTTGGGGTGCCCAAGATGCTGGTCTGCGATAATGGCGTGCAGTTTACGAGCAAGAGTTTCCAATCGTTCATGGGGTCCCTGGGAGTAGAGCTACAGTACATGGCTCCACACTGCCCGCAGGAAAATCCCACTGAGAGGACGAACACAGTGAAAACGATGATAGCGCAGTATATTGAGGGCCATCAAAGTTCGTGGGACGAACTGTTGCCCGAGATAACGCTGGCGGTCAACTCGAGTGTGGCGGACTCAACGGGGCTCCACCACGATTGCCGGCCACGGTCTACGACGAGGTTATAGGTCATAGGCGACGAGGGAGATAGATGCAGGAGCTCTTCAAGGTCGTGCGTAACAACTTGCAGCGAGCGTCGAAGGACCAGGGCAGGTACTACAACTTGCGTCGGCGGGAGTGGAGCCGACACTAGGCTCAGCAGTGCTGTTGCGGCAGCATCAACTATCGAACGCGGCGAATGGTTTTGCGGCAAAGTAGGCGCCCAAATTCGACGGCCTCTACAGGGTCGTCCAATTCATCTCGCCCAACGTGGTGCGTCTCGCCCGACGGGGCGAGCGCAAGAAGAGGGTGGCTAACCTCTCACAGTTGAAACCTTTCAACCAAGGTGACGAGAGTGAAGCCCGGGAAGCAGAGGAGAAAGGGGCACTCGACGATGTCTCCCACGGAGGGCGCATCGTCGCGAAGTAGCCGCGCGGTTGTCCAATCCCCAGACCTACTAACTCTTCCCCTAACGTAGCGCTAATATATAGAACAATATTCGTTATGGTCACAAAGAAATCGCCACCTAGAAACTAATCGTATCAAGCTCACTAATAGACGAGCACGATGGACCACGACACAATTGAGATCGGCAGCAGTGGACAAAGAAGAATTCGTCGACGTCGATGTGGATGAGGCGGACGAGTTCTGCCATAGCGTCCGGTCCGGTCCGGGTCGAATATGCGAGCAGCGACGACACCGAACCATTCCCCCGAGAGGAGGTGTCTAGCAACCGACCAGCAGACGCCAGCTGGTGGACGAAGCCGGACCCTCAATAAGCGGTCCGCAACGACGTACCCCGAGCGGGAGAGAACGGCGTTCGAGGCGGAGAGTCAGCTGTTAGCCAACATGGCTGATATTTTGGACGGCTGGGAGGCCGACTTGAGTGACCTGTCCGGCGGCGGTGACCTGTCCGGTCCCTGTGAAGTGGCGGGTGTACCCGGTCGGAACAGTCCTGAAAGTGAGCGTCCTGCTGGAGCGGGAAGTTGAGGCGTACGGACGGCGATACCGGAGGAGCCAATTCCGGGTCACGGCAGATAACTGCGTATTCAACGTGACGGTGGGGGCGTCCGGATCCGTAGTCGTCTCCTTATTCAGTAAGGGGGGGGGGGGGGGGTGTAAGGTGGCGAGCGTCTCGAGAGCAAAAAAATAAGAGAGGGCACTTAGGCGAGAGATTTGAAAGTAAGCGCACGTACGCGGAAAAAAGCAAAGATAGAAGTTAAGCTAAGTGAACAGCGTAATTTTGTTTCGCATGTAACCCTTCAATCCAAATAAAACCCAACCATTCTAACTGGCCGGCGCTGGCGAGTGTGACCACGCCACGCCAAGTAACCTCAATCAGTAACCCCCCCCCCTCTCTCTGACGCCGAGTCAAGTACTAATAAATGTCTTGTAAGACCCTGGGCAGACTGAGTCCTCCCCAGCAAAGAATTACTACCTTACAGCATGTATGCACGCAAGACGGTTTTTTTTTTCATTGAGCGCAATAAAAAATCTTGTTCTAACGTTAGCGGAAAAAACCAAAACCTAAACGTTTGAGTCTGAGCGCGAGTTAAAAAGTTTTAGGTCAGTTACAAAAAATCGAATCGCAAGTTTTTCAAAGTGTCAGTGACTTTGCGAAATACCCGATGGATTTATGCGAGCTATGGCTTTAACAGAAACCCACTGAAGGGAATAAACACCCCACATAGTAAACCTCGGGAATATAGGGTATGAATAGAGTAAGCACACACAGCGCATTGCAACCGCTCGGTACCTGACAAGTAATAACGACAATGACAGAAAACAACACTAAGAAAGCTTACGGCGGTTTGCCAAAGTACAGTCTGCAACTAAGCTGCCCAGTGGGCAATGCAGGCAGCGCAACACAGCAACAGCTTGGCATCCGACAACAACAACGACAAGACGAACAGCAGGAGAGAATAACCTAGAAAACTACCGACGTCTCTCTACAGCTACGCAGCATACGATATGGACAGTATCAAAAGAACACCAACACAATTGCCCACGAAAATACTGATAGTAGCGAAAGCATTAGTCGACTCTGAGGGTGAACGTGCCAGTCGTTGATGAGGTCAGGGAACGCCACCAGTTCTGAGAAACCCCCAGCGCGTTCCCATACCCACCCGCTTGAAGGCAGCCCGCCCTGAGCGTGTCAGAGCAAGTGAGAAATGTGAGCCTCTGGGATATATATAAAAAAAATTATAATAACGGGCCATAACGTATGACTTAGACCGAATTACTAGGGCCGTGACTGAAGTGCTCGTCGATTCGAGAAGGAAACATGTTCACGGATCAGACTGGCCGACAGGTCGTCACTAGACGTGACAAGGATGATGAATGTGGTCGTGAGTCTGTCAGGGAAGGCGGTGGAATGATGGAAAGACCGGAGAAGAAGGGAAAGAAAAAGATGGAACCACTCGCGTTCGCTTACTTAGACGACATAGTGGTGATCGGGGCCACAAAAGAGCAACATGCGTCTTACTTAAAAGAGGTTTTCCGACTGAGAGCGGTCAACCTCAAGGTCAATAGAAAGAAATGCAGTTTCTTCCAAAAGAAGTTGGCCAACCTAGGCCACGTTATAAGTGGAGAGGGGATCTGCTGTCGTGGTATAGGCGGTTCGTGCCGAGCGAGTGGTGTGAAGAGAGGAGCAAAAGCAAACGCTTCAGAAGGTCAAACCGAGCTCATCGACTGCACTAGTCTTAGCCTGTCCCGACTTTTCGGAAAAATGCGTGTTGAAAACTGACGCCAGCGATTGCGGCTTGGGTGGGGTACTGACTCAGGGTCAAGAACGAGTGATGGCCTACGCCTGCCGAAAATTGTTGAAAACGGAAATGAACTACCTGGGTACGGAGAAGAAGTACCTCGCGATCGTTTGGGCGATCAGAAAAATGCGGTGTTACCTGGAGGGCTACAGGTTCGACGTGGTCACGGATCATATGGCACTGATGAGCACCGCGTAGTGACCGATGAGAGTTCCCACAAGACTGCCGGCGGCGCACCTCAGTCACAGTAACGTCCTTGCCTAACCACAGACCTATTGTTAACCGACCCGTAGTACCCTTTATTAAATCACAATTTTAACACGGTAGCTTGAGACCATAATCGTCGGAAAAGAGAGAGAGAGAGGAGAAGGGGAACAACCTAAAAGACTCATTGACAGAAGAAGACTCGAAGCCGAATCCAAACCATTTCCCGGAACGGAGCTTGAACGGCAAAGCGACCAGAGGATAGGGATTAATATCGATCTCACGAGTAACGGCCACCAACCAACTTCCTTTACATGGTCCATCAGTCGTCGGTAAACATCGTAGAGAGGGTGAAACAATCGTTGAACCGCCTCACATGCCTGTGGCGGCCTGCATTGTGGCCGATCAAGTTGGAAATCTAATGAGTAAAGTTAAGTTAGAAAACTAATTAAATATGAAAGACGCAAGAAGCGCACCCCTAAAAGTTTAGTTTATTTAGCTAAGCGCATGGAGCGAAAATAAAAGTTAAGTTGCTTTAATTTAATTTAAATAAAAGAACGGTACGCGCACAAATCGCAGCGATCGGCAGTGCAACCGTGCCCAGCGTGGTGGTGCACTGCCGACACCAAGGGGGATCGCGCGGCCAAGGCGGGCGGCCAGCTCAATAGCGCGAGCATTTTAGTCAAGTTCGAGCGGGCAAAGCGAGAGGATCGACTTTCCAGTCATTTCTGATAACGGCGACCAACCACGTGAGTTGACGTAGGGTTAAAGTAAGAGAGTAAGCTTATAGAATAAAACAATTAATCAAACTTAACACACCTGTTGACTTGTAGTATTAGTTTAAGAGTGTGCACAAACAGCTCGCCCCTCTAACCCGATTAAAGTAGTGTAAACGTGGAAACACCCGTTCGCTGGAAGGAAAAACCTCCAGGGGTGCTGATGAGTGGCCTCCGTTGTCTCTTCCATTTATCTAACTTAGTACCTTTATGATCGTTTTGATCATAGAGTAAAAGTTTTCCACTAAATTTCGGCAAACGCGATCGATAAGCCATAACAAGCATTGGAAGAGCATTTGTAAAACTTTTGTATATGGCTTAGTTCAACAGAGTCCAATTCGGAATATATTCGTTCTAGTCTATAGAAAAGTACATTTGTTTTAAACCTTGAGAAAGTGACCTGAGACATGCAGACATTTGATCAGCATTCGACTCTGAGTTCTTAATTTTATTAATCACAAATACACTAAGGTTATGTTCACTCTTTAAAACACTTGCAATTACAATGATAGATGACTTGTATGCAGATGCTGCTGAAAAGGCGCCAACCGCGACGAACGAAAAAAAACAATTAAATGAGAATTTAAAAAATCAAGATAATGCACGCACAATTTCATACACTGCAGCATGCAACTAGTGCGAACTAGTATGACAAACCCAACGGCTCCCGCTCCAAATTTATGATGAATAATAATTTTTTTTGTTTTATGTTATATATTAACTATATCAGCCATTGCTGGTAAGTTCAACTTGTCCGTTCGTTCGCTTACTCAATACTAAATTAAATTTATTGACTTATCCGATATCTGATCTCAATACTAGATTAAGCTTATAAATCAGCTGTGATATTAATTAAAGTTACAAAATTATTATAAATGTGCTAAAAAAAAAGCAAATGGTACCTTAACAATGATATACAATTATTATTTTTTAAATTTTGTCATTATATCTTAAATAAACAATTATAATTTTTTAAATTTGTCATTATATCTTAAATAAGTAAACCACCAATAATGGGCAGTTCGGACGTGGCAAAGACCCGTCGGAAGTGTGGAGAATTCCCGCCAGGAAAAAACCCAAGTGCCTTCGAGAGAAGGTCGGCGTATGCTCATCCTCCTGTAAGACTACCACATAGAAGACCTAAAACTGACGCGTTGACTGAGTGAGGCAGAGTCCCGGTCTGTTGCGTAGACACTTTTTAGTTATCGGCGTGTAGAAGAAAACTTAAAAACGTTAACTTAATTGATCCCTTTCCCCTCCTCAAACGTGCGTCCCATCAAAAATTTCTTGAGACCTGCCCCAGCTGGAAATACTAATCTTACACCTTTGACAGGAAAAGGACATTTTTTTTTAAACTTACATTCGAGTATGGATTTGTGATATTATAGATTTAATTTGATGCAAAATTCTTACGTACCCAACAAAACTTATTTGTTGTTCTAAGCATGAGGGCAAGCAAATTAAATTGGCTCCAACGTAAGTTATTACTTTTTCGGATATTCCAGCTGAAAGTAAGACAATATGAAAAAATTTACAGCACGGAATAGTTAAAAATACATAAGGATATTGCTGAGAGTTACTAAAGGTTTTAAAAGTTTATATTTGCATAGTAAACGCTTCAAAAGGGAAAATACACAGGTGTCAACAAGTGCAAATCAGGTCTCCAGTAGAATAACTTTCAATCTCTACCTTAGGAGCATAGCTCGCAAATTGAAAGTGCGACCTAGAAAGAGCTCAACAGAAAACAGAAATGATCAGAGCGAGAGAGAGAGTATGATCTTTTTCGGTTGTGCTCGCAACGAGAGCGCAAGAAGAAAAACGGTCGAGAGTTATTTGCGCGCTATGCTTAGGAATTAACACTTTTGCCCTCAATGGGCGTAGCTGTATCTACGTCCCTCAAAGCTAAAAAAAAAAAAAAAAATTTTTTTTCAACTGCTCATAAGTTTGAAACGAATAGCGATTTTTGAAAAATTTAAATGCTCATTTTTTTAATACACTAAACCCATTGAAAATGAGAAATCAAGGTATAATGGTTTTTTTCGTATGTATGAGCGTGTCGATCTCAGAAGATATAAGAGCTAGAGATTTGAAATTTGAAACTGTAGGTCCGTCTATTGCACGCGTAGATCAACTTTATTTTCAGAAATCGATAAATACTCCCGTTTGCTTATTATCGATAAAAACCCCTATCGAAAATCAGTTAAAAAATTATATTTCCTACATCTTTGGAGCTAGAGTCACCAAATTTTAAATTTCATATGTATTTTTAAGAATTTCGGTTTTTGTCATATATCACCCCCCCACCCCTCAAAACACCCCCTTCCCTACAAGTTTCCAAAAACCGTATTTCAAATACTTGAAATATTTGGGACTTGAAGGTTGCCACATACACACATTTTTATGTTATTATCACTGTCTTAAATATATAGTCTATAGTTATAGGCGGACAAAGTATCCTCCTTGGATATCCTTGTATTTCCCACGATGTCCTTGCCTACTTGCGGTTTTTGCTATCGATGTCCTTTTGATGTCGCTGTCCTTCGAGTTACTTTTTGTGTCCTCACGTAGACATGGCTCACTTGTCGTTTTACTTTTCACGGATATAACTTTTGCCAACTATATAACTTTTCACCAACTGTCTATCTCTTGTCCACCAACTGTATATATCTTTTCCAACTGTCCCGTATGGGTTGGCAGGCGCCCTTTTATAGGGCAGCCATAAGCCCTGCTTCGCGCTGTAACGGTGTCCTAATAGCGGCAATATCGCGTGATCTGGGGTGACGCCAAAATACGTGGCAGCCTCTCATTGGCCGATATACCTTTACGGCCATGCGAGTGAAAGCATCCACTACTTTCACTCGGTCCCGAACGGCACCTCGACTAACGGCCCCCAATGATCGTCGTTTGAGCGACGCGAGCCATTTGCTGAATCTGTAGAAGCGACAGAGACGGCCCATAGTCCGGCCTATGACCCCTTCCAGTCACGAGGGTCGCTTCTACAGTACAACATACATCTGCACGTATATGAATATGAACACACCGTGCATACCTATATTGCTCTTCACTCCCCTCTTCCTCCGGGAAAAACACGAGACCATCGTGTTTTGAATTTGGTGTCCCTACTTAACGGCCTGTTAACAACATCAGCTGATCTTCCCTCACTGCTGGCACTGCTGTGCGTTGCTGGTAAGTGTTAAATAAATATTACAATATCACCATTTTTATAACGATTTTCCTCTTTTTCCAGTTAAGAGTCACCTCCTTCTTAATGCCCTTGGACCTGATGGGCCTGCTGCCGTCATTGCCATTGCCGGGCGCCGCCGCAAAACGTGCCTCTTTGGTTTAGCGGCATGCGAATTGTTGTGGGCTTTATTGTATGTTGCCTGTGTTTTGGCCGTTTTGCACGTCGCTAGGTGTCAACCTTCGTGCCGTCTCGTGCGCTAGCGACAGCCGAGCAGCTGACGCAGTTCCTTGACCTCTGATCTACGCTTGCTCTCTCGCTCTCGGCTGTGTTGAGTGTGTATGCGTGGCACTCCGCTCTCTAGCTGAGTTAGCAGGACCTGGAATATCAGCAGTTGCTGGTTGCTTCGTTTGTTTTAAATCTGCGTCTGTTGTTGTTGTTTGACTATGCACGCTCGCACTACTTTGGCTACGCATGCTGCTTGTTTTTTTGTTATCGATAAAAAACCTTGTCGAAAATCAGTTATAAAATTATAACTTCTACACCTTTAAAGATAGAGTTTTCAAATTTAAAATGTAGAATCAGTTGTATTTTTAAGATTTTCGGTTTTTGTCATTTTTTACCCTTCACCCCCCAAAACAGCCCCTTCCCTACAAGTTTGCAGAAAGCGTATTTCAAATACTAGAAACTATTGCTTTAGCACTTTTTAATGTTATAATCACGTTCTGAAAGTTTTATCAAAATTGTCCGTCTACGAAAAAAGTTATTAAACAATTAAGTGCCTAAAGTAAGCCCACAGGGAAGCCCATGCCTGTTTATACGTGCGTGCGTATGTGTGTATGTGTGTGTGCATGTGTAAGTAGAAGTGGAACGACGAATTATTGAAATATTAGTTCCTGGAAGGGTTCAGGGGATCTCGTAGTCGAGCAGTCTCGACTAGAGCTTTCTTACTTGTTTTTTTTTTTAATAGATCCGAGATATGCGCCGTCTTGCTCCGCTGGTCCGCCTCCGACTTGATTCGGCAAATGACCGGCGACATAAAACTGGTCACCGTATCCCTCCTCGGCATTGGACAAGTGGCGTTCCTTTGCCCACACCTTGTCTCCTATGACCGGCTTCCACTGTCGCCGTCGTAGGTTGTAAAGCCTCGCCTGATCCTGACCAGCTCTCTCCAGGCTTCGCGCATTTTGGCGGCTGCTTCCGCCAGGCTATGTGCCTCCTTGGTTCTTGCCTTTGCGTGATGAAGGCTGCCGTATATCCTGTAGATTCTGAAACGCGGCTGTTGACTGCCAGCGTCAGGTCCGGTAACGCGTCATCCCAGCTGGTCGCTCCCAGCAAACTGCGCAATCATCGTCTTCACAGTCCTGTTGGCCCTCTCAGTTGGATTCTCTTGGGGTGGTGACGCACATCAAGCTCTTCCAAAAATCCTTTAAAGACTCGACTGGTAAATTGGGTACCATTGTTATAAGCATTATATAAGCTCTCAGAATTCTTTTTGGAGCCCTGCCGTGGTTGCGCTCCTCAGTGGCACCATTTAAGTCCACTTCGAACACAGGTCTATTAAGACCAAAAGCATGGTATTTCCATGCTTCGATTTCGGCGGTGGGCCCACAAAATCGGCACATACTGCCTTGTGTCAGCATCTGCACAGCTGCTTGCAGTTGACTTTGCCTGTACCGCTGACACAGCTCACTCGCGACCAATCGGCATGCCTTGTCGTCCAGAACCTGCCGTGAGAGTGCATCTGCTTCCACATTTTACTTGCCCTGCCTGTATCAAACCTCGAAGTTGTACTGCTGCAGCTCCAGTGCCCATCTTGCAATCCTTCCAGATGGGCTCTCGATGGAATTGAGCCACTTCAGCGTCATATGGTCGATCACTTCTGACAGAATCAGCAATGGTATCTGGACTTGTTGACTCTCTAGGCTAATCTAGTAGTCTCTAGCTGCGAGTCCACCTGACTGCAGTTGCCGTCCTCGGAGCCTTTCAGCGAGCTCTTTACTGATGAAGCTGCTCGAGGCTCCCGTGTCTATGGTAGCCTTCTGCTGGGCGGCTCCAATAGCCACAATTGCCTTCAGCTGGCGGCCCTCACCCTGAAGGTGGCTCCTTGGCGCTGCTCCCGCTCGCTCCTGGATGGCGGGTGGCGCTGGTCGTTGTTGCGGCACTCAAAGCCCCTGTGCCTTTCCTGGCTACACATCTGGCATGCCCTGGAAGAATGGGCGATGTAAGTCCTCGCTCCTGTTGGTCCGTTCCTTGGCGCAGGAGAAGGCTTCACTTCCTCATCCATGCGACGATAATCTCTGTCGCCTCCAGCGTCGTCCATGGCCATCAAGCGCGTCCGGCCGGGCCGCGGCAGCTGCCGCAATCTCTCACGGTTCTTCTCCAGCTCCTCAAACTCCTCTGCCAGGTGCATCAGTTCCACCAGTTTCCGGAATTGCTACGGGCATAGGTACGCAGATCGGACAGGCTGTTGTTACAAATGCGCTTCATCTCATAGGCTGCTCCATAGCGCAGAGGCCGCATGGGAGTCTGCATCTCAACCATGTAGACTTTGAAGCGCTCGTCCACCCTCTGCTTCCGGTTCTTGACCTCATCCTTCAGATCCTCCAGGTAGCTCTTGGGCAAGAAGAACTCCTGCTCAAGGCCATGCCTTTCAGCAGCTCTGGAATCACCCTTGGGATCATGTCCAGGTCCAAGCATAGGTGTCCGCTGACCCCTCCACCTGCTCCACGAACTACAAAGGCTTTGAAGTGCCGTCAAAGCGGAAGCTCCACTCCCGCACTTGCTTAACCACCTTTGGATATTCCTGGGCTGCGCTGACTGTCCCTCGGGGCCTTATTTCAGGATGTGGAGTTGATGTAGCTCTCCACTCGCTATGCCGCGTATCCTGCAGCACTGCAGCAGCGCTTGTGGAAGGCACACACAGCCGCTAAACATGCGCTCAACATCTCCTCCTCTTCCACAAGGCTGCCTCCTCTCGGTTATCCTGTTTACCATCGCATTCAACAAACTCAACTTAATCATATTCCTTCACAAAAACATCCAAGTACTCGCATATGCTGATGACTTTAATTTTTTCATAATCATCCCTAATACCAAAAACCAAAACATATACCTAACCACGCTATTCTCACAAATATCAGAATGATGTGAATACTCTTGAGCGCAATTATCCCCTACAAAATGCAAACACAACTTTTCGTGCCACATCCTTACAACAAAATATCAGTTTATAAATCCTGTTTGTAGTGAAGGCGCTCCAGTTAGTTGTTAGTTCAAAAGTCTTGAATTTGGGTTTTTAATATATTTCTTTTATTCGCACTAGAAAAAATATGTCATACGTTCACAATCGTATGTAAAAAAGAGAGTGGCTCTCAGTACTTATCGGAGAGCCAAGTACCGCCAGCCTCCAGCCATGTTATTAACAGAACGCTATTAATAGCATAACCGGGTTCTGTGTGGGAGGAGCAGTTCCGGTTAATGGGATCTGGCATTAACATACTCCCCCCCTTGCAAGGATTGCAATTGTCAATTCAGGAGCAGGAGCCCGAAAGGACCCACCCGAACACGGTGTTCAGAGCCATCGGCAGGCCATCTGTGCTGGGGACGATTCCTGGAAGGATGACGTGAGGATACACGTCAGCCCCCAACACCACGAACACAGAGCTCGGGCGAGCCCAAGTGCTATCAGTCGGACTGGTCACACGCTGGATCGGCCGAATCGGCGTCCGGCAATTCAGCTGTGGGTCCAACTGAAGGATGGCGTGCAGACCTCTCCCCCACGCTGGTGACGGAGAGACCCATGGTCCTTGCCAATAAAGCCCTCACGTCGAACTCCTTTTCTCCGTTAGTAATGGTGATGATGGCCGTCGGGGGGATGCTGATAGCCTTGTGCTGCATCAATGTCGTCAGCGGGGGAGTAGCCGCCCTAGTAGGATTCTGGGCGACGCTTTGAAGCTCGCCGGCTTCGTCGAGCTCCTGGAAGGTGCAGCAGCGTGTGATGTTTCTGACCGCACGTCTTGCACCCCCCTTTGTTTCGGCAGGATTGCCCGGAGTGTTGGTGGGCCAAACAGTTCGCGCAGTATTTGTTAATTAATACTGAGCGCAGACGTTTCTCAGCCGGAAGGCCCAAAAAACAGCGGCACTTCCGCAGCACGTGGATCCCCCTGCACACGCGGCACCGGAAGGAGTTAGTGCCGAATGGCTGTACGGGGTGAGACTATGGTGTCATTGCTGGAAGAGAAGAAATAAGTAGGAAGATGTACTGTTGGCTTTGTGAAGGTCGTGAATCACATAGATTAACTGGACAACACAGGGATATTGTCGTTCGTTGGTAGGATGACCAACTTATGTACGGGTCTGCGGATGATACCCCGGGAAGTGCGAACGTCTGCCACTCGGACCTTCCCATCATCCCCCCGGGTGGGTGAGATGGACACGGCCAAGTCGCCATTCGTTTATGGTCACCGACCTTCAAGTCACGTTGAGCGAACTGCTCTTTTTTCCAACGAAAACAAAACTGTTGGTGAAGAGCTTTAATTCGCTGCCAGCGGTTCAGGATAGACATCGCATCTTCCGTAATTCTGGGCTTGCTGAGAGATAGAAGAGGCCCACCGACTAAGAAATGGCCTGGCGTAAGTGCTAGCAAGTCTGTGGAATCCTCGGACATGGGTGCTAGCGGCCTCGAGTTGAGGCAGGCTTCTATTCTTGCCAAGAGGGTCGAAAGCTCCTCGAAAGTATACTTTGTAGTGGCGGTGGATTTGTAGAATAAAGCCTTGAAACTTTTGACGGCCGATTCCCACAAGTCACCCATGTGGGGTGCGCTGAAGATTGTGTTTTTCAAGCTCCTCGGATCTTAGGGATTCTAGGAAGTCTCTGGATATAATCTTCTCAGCTCCGTCAAAGGTCTTCCCGTTGTCGGAGTAAAGCCTTTGCGGACATCCACGCCGAGACACCAAGCGAGAGAATGTCGCTAAGAACTTTTCGGTGGCCTCAAGGTGGATGGCCTTGGTGCTGAAGCACACAAACACGCAGACGTATCCTTTCGTAATGAGGCAGGCACGTCCCGTGTAGTTCTTCATGTCGAAGGGGCCTGCAAAATCAACGCCTACGAACGTGAAGGGTCTGGAGAATGTTGTCCGCTCGGCTGGCAGGTCGCCCATCATTTGCGTTTGCAGGCGCTTCCGATAAACTACGCAGGACTTGCATGAGTTTATGACGGACTTGATTAGGACCTTAAGGGCTTTTGTTCGATTATGGTCTCAAGACGCAGGGCTGGAGTCATGGGCCACTGGGCTTGGGGCAGAAACTTTGCTGTGCTGGAATCTTCGAATTCTAAGAAGTCATCGCACAGCCTGTGACTCTTCGGGGTGGTCCTTAAACAATCTTTCGATTGTGACGTCGACTTTCTTAGAGGGAACGGCTTCCCTAAGCTCTGCGATAGTTGCGATCACTTTCCCCTTGGAGTGTGATCCTGCAAGCACGTCATCGACATACATGCATGCGGAAATGACCTTGCTGGCGAGAGGCAACCGGGATCTCACGTCATGTGCGAGTTGCTTAAGAACTCTCAGAGCCAGGAAGGGAGCACAGTTCACGTCAAAAGTAACGGTGTTCAGCTCGTAGTCGCCGATGTTGCCGTCTTATTTGCGGACAAGGATGCGTTGGAAAGGGGTGTGTTTTGGATCAACACGAATTTGGCGATACATTTGTGATATTGGCATTGAACACATACCGATAGTATCGCCAGTGGAGGATTTGCATCGTGAGGTCTGATTGAAGGACCGAGCCTGGGTGAAGAATATCATTCAGGCTTTTCCCATTGGAAGATGGGCACGATGCATTGAACACCACCCTTACTTTGGTGGTGGTGCTATCGGACTTGAATACCGCATAGTGTGGCAAGTAGAAATTGTTGATTGCAGGATTGCAATACGGGGGAACTGGCCTCATATGACCCAAGTCGAGATACTCTTGCAGGATAGCATCGTATTCGGCTTTTAGTGTCGTACTTTTCGCCAGTCGACTCTCATTTTTTAGAAATTGCCCCAGCGCAATGGATCGCGAATGGCCCAAGTCAGTATGATCGGGATTCTTGAACGGAAGCGTCACGACATAGGAGCCAGAACTGTTTCTCCTTGTCATTCGGACAAAGTTGTCCTCACACACAGAGTCAGGCTCACAGGCTACCTTGGGGAGATTCTCCACCTCCCAGAATTTGGAGATGAGGTGGTCGAGCTTTTCTTCCTCGGAAAAGGTAACTCGAGTCGTGAACGCTGATATTTTACCTTGATGCTTCTGGGTGACTGGACCAGTAAGGATCCAGCCGATAATCGTCTCTCGTCCCATAAGACAACCGCAGAGGTTGGGATGGAAACCTCCCTGGACGATTGACGGAAGAATATCCGCATCATCAAATTGAGCGCTCTTGAAGAACGAGGGGTCAGCTAATGTGATTTCGGGGAGGCTGTCTAAGAGCTGTTGCGGAATCGGGTATGACGGTAGATTGCCAGAAAGTCGTGGAAGGGCTAGAGCTGAGGCCTCGGTTTAAGCGGGGTCCCGATATGGAAATCGCAAAGCTTTCGCGACTGTGTTTGCACGGGTCGAAACGGTAGCCTCATCAAGCGAAACAATCTTTCTGAAATAAAGGTAGCCTCGGATCCCGAATCGATTAGAGCCCGGGCGGGATATGTGGCTCCTAAATAGCACACATCAATTACCGTCGTGCCGAGCAGGACACCATGCGTATTGGCAGTAAAATGGGATTGAACATTTGGTGGTACTTCGGACGTACGAGGAGTTGGAGATGCTCCGGACGAGGAGCTGGCTGCCGTGGGACCTTCACGGTGGAGCATAGTGTTATGCCTGCCTTTGCGCTTAGCGCAATTATAGATGCTAATGCAGTCGCGTAACTGATGGCTTTACGCAAAGCAGTTCAGTCAAAGCTGCTTTCGCTTTATGTATGCCTCACGCGCTACAAGGGACATTTGGAGAAACCGAGGGCATAGTCGAATCGGATGGTTCTCTTTAGAACACAAGTCGCACCTTTTGGGTTTGGGGTTGACTTGTGTCTCGAAGGAATGGATTTTCCTTTGAAAGGCGGTCGTGGATTTCGGAACTGCGCTGGACTTGTCACCTTCCATAGCTTCTAGCGCACGAGCATGCTCGCTAAGGAAGCGACTTACGTCTTTCCAGGCTGGAATTTCTGACTTTCTGGTCAGTGAATGCTCCCAAAGAGATCGAGTGTGTTCTGGCAATTTGGAAGTGCACAGGAACACAAGGATACAATCCCAGTTCTCCGTAAAGATCTGGGCTTGCTCGATGGCAGTGACACACCGATGAATGGTGCCATGCAACTCTCTGAGAGCTGTGCCTGATTCCTTGGCGACTTTGGGAAGGTTGAGAAGGATCTTAAGCTGTCTGTTTACTAACAGCCGCTTGTTCTCGTACCGGTCACACAAGGCGTCCCAGGCCGATGCAAAGCCGTCGTTAGTGAGCGGGCACTCGGCGACTAAGGCGTTTGCATCACCTGCTGTCTTTGAATGAAGGTGGAACAACTTTTCCACCGGAGTCAAGCGCGGATTTTGGATGTAGATGGCAGTAAAAAGGTCTCGGAATGTTGGCCAGCGCAAATAGTCGGAACACTTCTGTGTCAACAGGCGAAAGGCGACAGCCTCCAGAAGAGGCGAAAGGAGCGGACATAGGAGCGGGCGGTGCACTCGATGCCGAAAGAGCGTCGATCTGTATCCTTAACTGGGTCGTACACCGCTCGTAAGCTGTATAGCAGTGGTCGAACTTGGTCTCCATGGACTCAACTTCGCCACTGCTCGCCCCCTGGCTCAATGCTCTGGCACAGATCTTGTATTGCTGCTCCGTATCATCCCACAATGTCTTGACCCGATCTTGGCGGATCTCGAAGGGCTGGAGCTGAGCCGCCTGTAAGGCGTTAGAGTCTCCGGGGCCGTCAATGCGGGCCTCAAATATTATGAGCCTATCCGCGGCCGAGATGAATTCGGCGAGTGCCATTTTTATTGGACTTGCGGGTTTTGGGCTCGAACGGGTTACGACCGGACTGCGCTTGAATGTGCTCGTGGTTTGCGGTTTCCCGGACGGAATTGGCGATGCAGAAGCACTGCGCTTGATCAAACGCGAAGCGGGCACACTTAGTTGCGCTCAGCTAGAACGATCGGACATGGGGGACTAGGTGTACAATTTGGATAAATTGATTGCCTTATATGGCAGTTTGTTTAATAAAGAATAAACAGAAAAAAAAAGGAAAATATTTAGTTACCCCAACTAAAACAAGATTGAGTTGACTTAAGAAAAAAAAGGGGGGGGGGGGGGTGGGGTGGGGGTAGAAAATTATATAATTTGCGATAATTTATTGAACTCCAAAACAAAACAGACCAACAAAGGAAGAAAAAAAATTTTTAATCAACTTAATCAGGATAAACTAAGTTGTAATAAAAAGAATTGTTTACTTGGAATAAGTAAACAAACGAAAGGAACAAGAAAATGAATGAACTCGATTAGAATAAATCGAAATATTGTTGGGTGCTAGTTTATTTAAAAACAAGTAAGAACGTTGCAGTCGGGCGTTACCGACTGCGGAATATTTATTCACAGTCCCAACGCTGCCTTACATATCTGATTTTTGGTTGTCAACCCGAGTATATTTTAAATTTCAAGTCTCTAGCGCTAATAGTATTCAATATACAGCAGGGCCTCAACCGATTAAAATTGGGGAATCATAGAGAGCTATTCCCGTTTATATCTCGTATATCTTTAGAGCTAGACTCTCCAAATTTTGCATATAGATGCATGGGTATTTTATATAATTTTGATTTTTGTTATATTTTGAATATCGGCTCAAAAATTTACCGAATTCTCCTTTTAATTTTAGTTGCAAATGTAGCAATGTGAAATGACCAAAATTCAATAGAAATGTAGATCATATTTAATAAACAAAATATTTGGCCAATTAGCAAACGCACCTGCAAGCAGCAAGCTAGCAGCGGAGCAGAGCGTGTTTTCTATACGAGTGCACATATTGATCGTTTATTCTATGCATACAGTCATATGCATATGTATGTATGTATATACATACATATAAAAGCGTGTCTTCTAGCATATTCTAAGAATTGATTCATGAAATTTTCAGCCGTTACTTTAGCTTACTTTTGTCAGATGACGCTCTCGAAGTGAAGCTATTTCGTTTTAGCTACCATCTGATTGTATATTGCAGTGGCGTCGATGGTAAATGCTATGCAAGTTGCGCTGGAATAGCGCGGGTTCTAATCTAGCTAATGTCTAGTTTTTTAAATGTCTTTTTATAAATTAGTTATTTTATTGGGAAAATGATAGCACATAACATTTTTGTTATTAGTCAAACATTTTTATACGGTTGTATAAGTTAAATTTTATGGTGCGCGTACCTGCTGGATGTTCCAGCCGCAGTACGCCGTCGTACATAGCATTCCATAGAAGAGGCCCCAGCACTGAGCCTTGGGGAACTCCAGCTGACACAGTATGAGTTTGGGGGCCCTCACTCGTGTTGTATACAAGTGTTCTTCCTCTGAAGTAGCTCTTAACTGTTTCTATCAGATATTTAGGGATATTATATTGTGACAGCGCATCAAGTATCATATCCCAGCTAGCACTGTTGAAGGCATTCTTGACATCTAGAGTCGCAATGATGCAGTACTGCTTCATACCATGCTTCCATCTAGTGCCTTGGATGGCGGAAGTTGTCAGGCCAACAACTTTATTCAGCGCATCTATTGTTGACCGGGCCTTCCGGAAACCAAATTGGTTTGGTGACAGGCTTCCAGCACTGGCGAAAGCAGCCTCCAATATAGAGCAGATCAATTTCTCACACCTTTCCCATGGTGTCTAAGAGGCAGGTTGGTCTGTAAGAGGATGGCTGCTCTGGTGGTTTGCCAGCCTTGGGTAGCAATACCAGGTTCTGGATTTTCCACGTAGCAGGGAACGTCTCCTGAACCAAGCATTTGCTGTATAGCTCAGCAAACGTATTTGGGTGCAAGGCGAGGGCTAGCTTTAGCGCATCATTTGGGATCACGTCCGGCCCTGGAGCTGATTTAGTTCTAAGACTTCTAAGAGCTACTAAGATTTCTTCGGCCGTTACTAAAACCAGGTCAGTGCACGTCGTGTCCCGATTAACAGGCACAGGCTCCGGATCGTGAAT
Source organism: Drosophila hamatofila (assembly GCA_035045345.1). Classification (NCBI taxonomy): domain Eukaryota; kingdom Metazoa; phylum Arthropoda; class Insecta; order Diptera; family Drosophilidae; genus Drosophila; species Drosophila hamatofila. Next base: position 203,081 of record JAWNPA010000012.1, read on the forward strand.
GGAGCTTAATCTTTCTGGCGTTTCCACAATCGATTTAAGCTCCAAACGATCCGCAGGCTGTACCTGTTTACCTGCGTATAGTTTTTTAACTACCATTTTATATGCCCTGCCCCAAGGGTCATATTCGGCTGAGTCACACAACTCTAAGAAACATTATCTTTTACTTGCCCGAATGGCCTTCTTCAGCTGTCTTCTAACTGCCTGATAAGCTAGTCGTTTTTCTATGTACGTAGACCTACCGCGAGCCCGTTGGTAGCTTCTTCTCGCCTGAATGCATTTCTGTCGAATGTCATTTGTGCATTCCACCAATACATAGTCGCTTGCTGTCGCGTAAACTGTTTGCGGCGTAGCATGCTTCTATTGCAGGTACTTTGTATTTTTGGCTACCATTTGGAATGCTCTGGCCTCAGCATTGCCAACTGTACCCAGCGACTGGCCTCTGAAAAAGCCGCGGGGTCGAAAGTATTCAGCTGATACGATTCTCTCCACAAAGATGGCGCACTGGCAAATGGCTCACCTATTGTGAAAAGAAGTGCCGAATAATCGCTACCCGTATAGCTATCGCAATGGCTCCACTTTGCTTCCCGAAAAAGGGATGATGTGAAAAAAGTAATGTCAATTACAGATCCGTATCCAGCCCGACTGAAGGTGAACTCGTGACCAGTGTTGAGCAGTGCAACATCCAGTGTCGCGAAGATCTCCAGTAGGATATGGCCTCTGGCATTTGTTGTGTCGCTACCCCATTCTAACGCCCACGCGTTGAAATCTCCTGCTATAATGGCCTTCCTGCCCCTAGCATCCTCTGCAAGCTCGTCAAGCACTGCTGTGAACTCGTTGAGCTGCATGCTGGGGGCCAGGTAGCAACTGTAGAGCCATAAGTTACCGTAGCGAGCGCGTACAAACCCATTAAATGCCTTAACATTTGACAATACTGTTGTTGAGTTGCCACATGCCCACAGAACCGCTTTGCCATTAGCATCTGTGGACCATGTCCTAGGGCAGCTGATCTTACAGTGATGAGGCTCACTGAGAACATTTTTCCCTTATGGTCTGCTCTAGTAGGTCTTGGGCAGCAACACAATGATTTAAGTTAAGTTGCAGGAAACTTAACATTTCATTTTTTGTGCTGCTTCACGGTAGGAAGGGCACTTGAAGCTGCCTACTGAATGGTCCGTAAGCTTTTCGCCTTTCCGGACGCAAAGGCTGCATTTTGGAGGCTTAATGCATGGCTTTGCACTGTGACCCATCTCCCCACACCTGAAACAGGCACCCTTTAAGTCGCAGTCACTACTGCAGTTGGCAGCAATATGCCCGTAATCGAGGCATTTGAAACAGCGTTTAGGCTGGTTCACGGCTCGAATACGGCATACTACCCATCCTAATTTTCGATAGCTCGAGCAGGGTTTTGGCTTTTCCAACTGGAAGAGCAACCGTAGCTCTTTGCTGTCCACCAAAAGCCGGCCGAAGCGATTTGATGGAGTCAATCGAGAGTGAGCTATCCTTCAACTCCACCCTCATTGCCTCTAAAATCTCCTCTTTGCTCGCTAACTCATCTAAGTCACGAATCTCGATATGCGCCGATTCGGTAAGTGTTTTGACTACCGCTCGATTGCCCAAGGCCTTGCCTACAGCTTCGTGAAGTGCCTCTGCTCTATGCTCCGGCTTTCTACTCAGTTGCAACAAAAGGTCCCCCTTAGCTGTCTTCCTGATGACCTTGCACGTCACCGCTCAGGTGCTTCAAATTTGGGTCGCTCTTGACAACGCGTAGCATGTCCGCGTAGCTGCAGCCATCTACGCCTGAAATTGCTATTGCGTCAGACCTGGGTCGTTTTTGCAAAGTTTTACGTCCTTTGACGACCGTCCAGCAGTCCTGGTTTGTCTGTCGACCTGCCTGGTGTGAATTTTTTGACCGTGAAGCCATTGGCTCTTTTGCGATCGCTGCGTTCTTGTTGGGCCTCGGCTTTTTTGATGGAGTTTTCCTTTGATCAGAGGCAACTTCCCTTGACCGCTTGGGTGTATTGCTGCCTGCTAAGCCAACAATACTCCCATTTTGAGCTTTTTCAGCCACTATCTTCTTTAGCGGAGTGGTCTGCACCTCACAGTTTTTAACCGATCGGTTGCAGAACTTCTCAGCTGCCTTGTGAAGGTTGACTAGCCTAGCCAGCTCCTCTTGCATCAGCGCATATAGGGTAACTCCTATCTACGTTAGCGCTTCTTTTAATGATTTTGGTGCCTGGCACTCCACCACAGGAGACTGATTAGATGCCGGCGGCTGCGGCAACGCCCTCTGTTGTTGCTGCGGTGATCGCTGCAACGAAGAGCGGCGCGCGAAGGCTTGCAGCTCATCCTCCACCATGGCCTCCATACTTGCTCCTAATACCAAGGCGTGGAGCCTATAATGAGCAATGACTACCCAATTGATTTTTAAGTTTAGAGCCCACAGAAGATTAAACTCTACTTAAATAAAATTAAAGCCCAAAAGTATGCACTACTTTTAGGAACTACCACTTCACTGCAGAAGTTAGGTTGCTGTCTTCGCTAGGATTTAGCAACTCACCAAAGTTGGTGAGCAGCTGATTGTCCGTTGCGATTTCCAGCACTACTAACAGCTGTTAGAGTGAATGCACCTGATTGCTAAAATGTTTGCAAGTGTGATAAATATAAATTTTCGCGCTTCAAAAAAGAATAGAGAGAGGAAAACCCTGACGCCAAGTAGTGACGCTATTGCCCCCCTCCCTTGCACCACTGAACTCAATCTTTGGGGTGCTCCGCGAACCGCCGCACGGTAAGTCTTTGAATGATTCACGTTTTGTTCGGTACGTTGCGCCCACAACATGCACGTTTACTAAAGTACTTTCCACTTTCACAGTGAAACACAGAGAAAAGCTTATGTCCACGATGGATCGCGATAGCATCGACCGCACTCCACGAAAACTTAACTCGCACTCTGATATGTGATATATAATTATATGTATGGCCCTCACTCGTGTTGTATACAAGTGTTCTTCCTCTGACGTAGCTCTTAACTGTCTCTATCAGATATTTAGGGATATTATATTGTGACAGCGCCTCTAGTATCATATCCCAGCTAGCACTGTTGAAGGCATTCTTGACATCTAGAGTCGCAATGATGCAGTACTGCTTCGTACCATGCTTCCATCTAGTGCCTTGGATGGCGGAAGTTGTCAGGCCAACAACTTTATTCAGCGCATCTATTGTTGACCGGGCCTTCCGGAAAACAAATTGGTTTGGTGACAGGCTTCCAGCACTGGCGATAGCAGCCTCCAATATAGAGCAGATCAATTTCTCACACCTTTCCCATGGTGTCTAAGAGGCAGGTTGATCTGTAAGAGGATGGCTGCTCTGGTGGTTTGCCAGCCTTGGGTAGCAATACCAGGTTCTGGATTTTCCAGGTAGCAGGGAACGTCTCCTGAACCAAGCATTTGCTGTATAGCTCAGCAAACGTATTTGGGTGCAAGGCGAGGGCTAGCTTTAGCGCACGATTTGGGATCACGTCCGGCCCTGGAGCTGATTTAGTTCTAAGACTTCTAAGAGCTACTAAGATTTCTTCGGCCGTAACTAAACCAGGTCAGTGCACGTCGTGAATGGAGCTTAATCTTTCTGGAAAGAGCGTTTCCACAATCGATTTAAGCTCCAAACGATCCATAGGCTGTACCTGTTTACCTGCGTATAGTCTTTTAACTACCATTTTATATGCCCTGCCCCAAAAGTCATATTCGGCTGAGTCACACAACTCTAGGAAACATTCTCTTTTACTTGCCCAAATGGCCTTCTTCAGCTGTCTTCTAACTGCCTGATAAGCTAGTCGTTTTTCTATCTACGTAGACCTACCGCGAGCCCGTTGGTAGCTTCTTCTCGCCTGAATGCATTTCTGTCGAATGTCACCTATTTGTGCATTCCACCAATGAGGCTCACTGAGAACATTTTTCCCTTATGGTCTGCTCTAGTAGGTCTTGGGCAGCAACACAATGATTTAAGTTAAGTTGCAGGAAACTTAACATTTCATTTTTTGTGCTGCTTCACGGTAGGAAGGGCACTTGAAGCTGCCTACTGAATGGTCCGTAAGCTTTTCGCCTTTCCGGACGCAAAGACTGCATTTTGGAGGCTTAATGCATGCTTTTGCACTGTGACCCATCTCCCCACACCTGAAACAGGCACCCTTTAAGTCGCAGTCACTACTGCAGTTGGCAGCAATATGCCCGTAATCGAGGCATTTGAAACAGCGTTTAGGCTGGTTCACGGCTCGAATACGGCATACTACCCATCCTATCCTAATTTTCGATGGCTCGAGCAGGGTTTTGGCTTTTCCAACTGGAAGAGCAACCGTAGCTCTTTGCTGTCCACCAAAAGCCGGCCGAAGCGATTTGATGGAGTCAATCGAGAGTGAGCTATCCTTCAACTCCACCCTCATTGCCTCTAAAATCTCCTCTTTGCTCGCTAACTCATCTAAGTCACGAATCTCGATATGCGCCGATTCGGTAAGTGTTTTGACTACCGCTCGATTGCCCAAGGCCTTGCCTACAGCTTCGTGAAGTGCCTCTGCTCTATGCTCCGGCTTTCTACTCAGTTGCAACAAAAGGTCCCCCTTAGCTGTCTTCCTGATGACCTTGCACGTCACCGCTCAGGTGCTTCAAATTTGGGTCGCTCTTGACAACGCGTAGCATGTCCGCGTAGCTGCAGCCATCTACGCCTGAAATTGCTATTGCGTCAGACCTGGGTCGTTTTTGCAAAGTTTTACGTCCTTTGACGACCGTCCAGCAGTCCTGGTTTGTCTGTCGACCTGCCTGGTGTGAATTTTTTGACCGTGAAGCCATTGGCTCTTTTGCGATCGCTGCGTTCTTGTTGGGCCTCGGCTTTTTTGATGGAGTTTTCCTTTGATCAGAGGCAACTTCCCTTGACCGCTTGGGTGTATTGCTGCCTGCTAAGCCAACAATACTCCCATTTTGAGCTTTTTCAGCCACTATCTTCTTTAGCGGAGTGGTCTGCACCTCACAGTTTTTAACCGATCGGTTGCAGAACTTCTCAGCTGCCTTGTGAAGGTTGACTAGCCTAGCCAGCTCCTCTTGCATCAGCGCATATAGGGTAACTCCTATCTACGTTAGCGCTTCTTTTAATGATTTTGGTGCCTGGCACTCCACCACAGGAGACTGATTAGATGCCGGCGGCTGCGGCAACGCCCTCTGTTGTTGCTGCGGTGATCGCTGCAACGAAGAGCGGCGCGCGAAGGCTTGCAGCTCATCCTCCACCATGGCCTCCATACTTGCTCCTAATACCAAGGCGTGGAGCCTATAATGAGCAATGACTACCCAATTGATTTTTAAGTTTAGAGCCCACAGAAGATTAAACTCTACTTAAATAAAATTAAAGCCCAAAAGTATGCACTACTTTTAGGAACTACCACTTCACTGCAGAAGTTAGGTTGCTGTCTTCGCTAGGATTTAGCAACTCACCAAAGTTGGTGAGCAGCTGATTGTCCGTTGCGATTTCCAGCACTACTAACAGCTGTTAGAGTGAATGCACCTGATTGCTAAAATGTTTGCAAGTGTGATAAATATAAATTTTCGCGCTTCAAAAAAGAATAGAGAGAGGAAAACCCTGACGCCAAGTAGTGACGCTATTGCCCCCCTCCCTTGCACCACTGAACTCAATCTTTGGGGTGCTCCGCGAACCGCCGCACGGTAAGTCTTTGAATGATTCACGTTTTGTTCGGTACGTTGCGCCCACAACATGCACGTTTACTAAAGTACTTTCCACTTTCACAGTGAAACACAGAGAAAAGCTTATGTCCACGATGGATCGCGATAGCATCGACCGCACTCCACGAAAACTTAACTCGCACTCTGATATGTGATATATAATTATATGTATGGCCCTCACTCGTGTTGTATACAAGTGTTCTTCCTCTGACGTAGCTCTTAACTGTCTCTATCAGATATTTAGGGATATTATATTGTGACAGCGCCTCTAATATCATATCCCAGCTAGCACTGTTGAAGGCATTCTTGACATCTAGAGTCGCAATGATGCAGTACTGCTTCGTACCATGCTTCCATCTAGTGCCTTGGATGGCGGAAGTTGTCAGGCCAACAACTTTATTCAGCGCATCTATTGTTGACCGGGCCTTCCGGAAAACAAATTGGTTTGGTGACAGGCTTCCAGCACTGGCGATAGCAGCCTCCAATATAGAGCAGATCAATTTCTCACACCTTTCCCATGGTGTCTAAGAGGCAGGTTGATCTGTAAGAGGATGGCTGCTCTGGTGGTTTGCCAGCCTTGGGTAGCAATACCAGGTTCTGGATTTTCCAGGTAGCAGGGAACGTCTCCTGAACCAAGCATTTGCTGTATAGCTCAGCAAACGTATTTGGGTGCAAGGCGAGGGCTAGCTTTAGCGCACGATTTGGGATCACGTCCGGCCCTGGAGCTGATTTAGTTCTAAGACTTCTAAGAGCTACTAAGATTTCTTCGGCCGTAACTAAACCAGGTCAGTGCACGTCGTGAATGGAGCTTAATCTTTCTGGAAAGAGCGTTTCCACAATCGATTTAAGCTCCAAACGATCCATAGGCTGTACCTGTTTACCTGCGTATAGTCTTTTAACTACCATTTTATATGCCCTGCCCCAAAAGTCATATTCGGCTGAGTCACACAACTCTAGGAAACATTCTCTTTTACTTGCCCAAATGGCCTTCTTCAGCTGTCTTCTAACTGCCTGATAAGCTAGTCGTTTTTCTATCTACGTAGACCTACCGCGAGCCCGTTGGTAGCTTCTTCTCGCCTGAATGCATTTCTGTCGAATGTCACCTATTTGTGCATTCCACCAATGAGGCTCACTGAGAACATTTTTCCCTTATGGTCTGCTCTAGTAGGTCTTGGGCAGCAACACAATGATTTAAGTTAAGTTGCAGGAAACTTAACATTTCATTTTTTGTGCTGCTTCACGGTAGGAAGGGCACTTGAAGCTGCCTACTGAATGGTCCGTAAGCTTTTCGCCTTTCCGGACGCAAAGACTGCATTTTGGAGGCTTAATGCATGCTTTTGCACCCTTTAAGTCGCAGTCACTACTGCAGTTGGCAGCAATATGCCCGTAATCGAGGCATTTGAAACAGCGTTTAGGCTGGTTCACGGCTCGAATACGGCATACTACCCATCCTATCCTAATTTTCGATGGCTCGAGCAGGGTTTTGGCTTTTCCAACTGGAAGAGCAACCGTAGCTCTTTGCTGTCCACCAAAAGCCGGCCGAAGCGATTTGATGGAGTCAATCGAGAGTGAGCTATCCTTCAACTCCACCCTCATTGCCTCTAAAATCTCCTCTTTGCTCGCTAACTCATCTAAGTCACGAATCTCGATATGCGCCGATTCGGTAAGTGTTTTGACTACCGCTCGATTGCCCAAGGCCTTGCCTACAGCTTCGTGAAGTGCCTCTGCTCTATGCTCCGGCTTTCTACTCAGTTGCAACAAAAGGTCCCCCTTAGCTGTCTTCCTGATGACCTTGCACGTCACCGCTCAGGTGCTTCAAATTTGGGTCGCTCTTGACAACGCGTAGCATGTCCGCGTAGCTGCAGCCATCTACGCCTGAAATTGCTATTGCGTCAGACCTGGGTCGTTTTTACAAAGTTTTACGTCCTTTGACGACCGTCCAGCAGTCCTGGTTTGTCTGTCGACCTGCCTGGTGTGAATTTTTTGACCGTGAAGCCATTGGCTCTTTTGCGATCGCTGCGTTCTTGTTGGGCCTCGGCTTTTTTGATGGAGTTTTCCTTTGATCAGAGGCAACTTCCCTTGACCGCTTGGGTGTATTGCTGCCTGCTAAGCCAACAATACTCCCATTTTGAGCTTTTTCAGCCACTATCTTCTTTAGCGGAGTGGTCTGCACCTCACAGTTTTTAACCGATCGGTTGCAGAACTTCTCAGCTGCCTTGTGAAGGTTGACTAGCCTAGCCAGCTCCTCTTGCATCAGCGCATTTATATGCCGCTGACCCCCAAATAAGGCAGACAACCTCTCTAGGGTAACTGGATACTGATTAGATGCCGGCGGCTGCGGCAACGCCCTCTGTTGTTGCTGCGGTGATCGCTGCAACGAAGAGCGGCGCGCGAAGGCTTGCAGCTCATCCTCCACCATGGCCTCCATACTTGCTCCTAATACCAAGGCGTGGAGCCTATAATGAGCAATGACTACCTAATTGATTTTTAAGTTTAGAGCCCACAGAAGATTAAACTCTACTTAAATAAAATTAAAGCCCAAAAGTATGCACTACTTTTAGGAACTACCACTTCACTGCGGAAGTTAGGTTGCTGTCTTCGCTAGGATTTAGCAACTCACCAAAGTTGGTGAGCAGCTGATTGTCCGTTGCGATTTCCAGCACTACTAACAGCTGTTAGAGTGAATGCACCTGATTGCTAAAATGTTTGCAAGTGTGATAAATATAAATTTTCGCGCTTCAAAAAAGAAAAGAGAGAGGAAAACCCTGACGCCAAGTAGTGACGCTATTGCCCCCCTCCCTTGCACCACTGAACTCAATCTCTGGGGTGCTCCGCGAACCGCCGCACGGTAAGTCTTTGAATGATTCACGTTTTGTTCGGTACGTTGCGCCCACAACATGCACGTTTACTAAAGTACTTTCCACTTTCACAGTGAAACACAGAGAAAAGCTTATGTCCACGATGGATCGCGATAGCATCGACCGCACTCCACGAAAACTCAGCTCGCACTCTGATATGTGATATGTAATTATATGTACATATGTGTGTTATGGCACGTCAAAAAAAAATATAAAAAAATAAAAAAACACAACCCAATATATATAAGTATTTCAATATATATAAATATGTGTAGAATAAATATATTTAAAACAAAATAAACAAAGGATATTGTTATTATTTGTTTTCATGTGTTGTGCTTATATGCACTTTAATGTGTAGTAAGTACAAATTGACATATGTATGTATGTATGTCACGCTGCAGCTGATAGACAGTATATATGTATGTATGTACATATGCTCGTGCATAAATATATAAAACATATAGTTATGCACAAACATATATAAATATAAATAAATTTATAAAAAAAATATAAATTTTCACACATATACACGTACAAATATAAAATATATGCGGAGATGAAAATACTATGTACAATGTGCCGGACTGCAAGAGTTTGTTAGGTTAAATCATACACATACATACATATTTAGCAATATATGGATAAAAGGTTTAAAAATATTGCTTTCAGACGGACTTGGTCAGATGCTTACACACATGCATTGAGGAACTATAAAATGTAGAATCACAAAGGATATTGTGTTATATATATACGGAAGATATATATATATAGACATATATATATATATATATATATATATATATATATATATATATATATATATATATATATATATATATATATATATATATATAATAACTCACACAACTCACCAGTCCTCAACATAATAAAAAACACAATAAACAAAATAAGAAAGTAAAATACCAATTAAAATTAGACAGTCATCAGCACTGCCAAAGTCTTCGATTTCCCACACAAGCATTATCCCAAAAACCCAACAATACATACCCCACCATGGCACCTAAACACTCTATTGTAACGAACCTCGGCTTATCCCGAGTTTAGGCCAGGCCAGTATCAGTCGACTGTGTGTTCGTGCCAACAAATTTATTTGTTGAAGCCCCTGCGATAATAATTAAGAAACTTGTGTTTTCAATTTGAGCGTTTATATATTCTCGAAGTTGATCACTTTACAATTCACAGGATCTAAGAGTGTGGCTCGGCGTACTCTGGCTGGGAAGGTGATCGTGCTGGTTCACTTGCACTTTTACTTATAACTTTTGCCAGCTATATAACTTTTGTCAAATAACTGTATATCTTTTCCAACTGTCTTCCCGTATAAAGCGGCAGGCGCCCTTTTATAGGTCAGCCACAGGTCCTGCTTCGCGCTGTCACGGGGCCTGCTCGGCTCTGGAGCGGGGCCTCACTGCCGCTCGTGTCTCAAGAACGGCAATATCGCGTGATCTGGGGTGACGCCAAAATCTCGCCAAATCTGGCAGCCTCTCATTGGTATATATAGTCTGGTCTCTGACCCCTTCCAGTCACGAGGGTCGCTCCTACAGTAGTCGCGTCGCTGTATGGAGCAATAGACATATGCACGTATATGCATATAAACATACAGCAACTACGTATGCTACATGCATTTTATACGTGCATACCTATATTGCTCCTCATAGAACAATTGACAAATAGGGAACAGAATGGAAGAGTTATTTGAAACCCAAGAATCTCAGCATCGTGATGTGCATTGAAACTAATCGATTCAGAAAGGAAATCGGCCTTAACAGCTATTAAGACACCACCACCTCTGCGTGTCAATCGATGATATCTATAAATAGTGATGGAATTAATGCACGTGGCGGAAGAGTTTAAAGAGCTAGAGAGAGACCACGAGAGATTGCGGCAGCTGCCGCGGCCCGGCCGGACGCGCTTGATGGCCATGGACGACGCTGGAGGCGACGACGATTATCGCCGCATGGACAGGCGCAACTGGAGCTCACATCGCCAATCCTGCCTGGGCATGCCGGATGTGTGGCCAGGAGGGGCACTGGGCGTTTGAGTACCGCAACAAGGCACTGGATTTCTGCTGGCAGTGTGCGCATTGTCACCTATCGCCAGTCGGGCGCCACCCGCCATCCAGGGGCGAGCGGGAGCAGCGCCAAGGAGCCCCCAGGCGTAAGTGGGAGCCTCGAGCAGCTTCATCAGCGAACAGCTCGCGGAGAGGCTCCGAGGAGTGGGCGTGATGCGTGCCACACGGCGGCGCATACGCTTGGCGGACGGCAGCTGCAGTCAGGTGAACGCGCTGCTCGTGATGAAGTGATCCTCGCCAGGGGAGTCAGCAAGTTCAAATCCCATTGCTGATTCTACCAGGAGCATCGGATCCGGATGCAGGACAACAGGCCCATAAAACAGCGCTATTTCCCCAAGAATCCAAAGATGCAGGCGGATATCAACCTGCAGATGGATGAGATCGTGGCCAAAGGGTGCATTGAGCCCTCAAAGTGCGCCGATTGTCATGGTCCGGGAAAAGAATGGCAAGTGGCGGCTATTTGTGGACTTCCGGCAGCTTAACAACAGATCCATTAAGGATGCATACCCCCTGCCGCGGGTGCATCACATTTTGGATCAGCTGCGGGAGGCGCGCTACATCACCAGCCTGGATCTGAAGGATGGGTATTGGCAGATACCGATGGAGAAGGCCAGCCAACCACTGACGGCTGCGAGCAGCCAACTTGAGGATCAACATCGACAAGTGCGATTTCATCAAGAAGGAGCTGAAGTATCTGGGTCACAAAGTGACGGAGCATGGCATTTGCACAGACCTAGAGAAAGTGTCCGCTATTGCCGAGCTGAAGCCGCCCACTAACGTGAAGGAGTTGCGTCAATATGTGGGAGTGGCTTCATGGTACCGCCGCTTCATGCCAGATTTTGCTGCCACAGTGCATCCTCTTAACGCACTACTCAAAAAGGGCACGAAATGGGAGTGGACTCAGGAGCGGCAAGAGGCCAAATTGACAGAGTCGCCGGTGCTGGCCTGCCCCGACTTCTCAAAGCCGTTTTGCTTGCAAACAGATGCAAGTAACTATAGACTGGGAGCAATCCTGACGCAGGCCTCCGAGGAAGGAGAGCGCGTCATTTCATATGCCAGCCGGACACTCAACAGTGCTGAACGAAATTATTCAGCTACTGAGAAAGAGTGTCTGGCTATAATCTGGGGCATACGGAAGCTCAGGCCATACCTGGAAGGCTACCATTTTGTAGTGGTCACGGACCATATGGCGCTGAAGTGGCTCAACTCCATCACCCAGATCACGCGACATTGCCGTTATGTGGACACGAGCGGCAGACAGGCCCCGCTCCAGAGCCGAGCAGGCCCCGTTACAGAGCGAAGCAGGGCCTGTGGCGGCCCTATAAAAGGGCGCCTGCCGCTCCATACGGGGTCAGAAAAAGTGAAAGAGATACGTTAGAAAGTGAACGAGAGATAGTGAAAGTGAATCGGCAAAGTTACCCGTACGAATTAAAGTGAACCAGGCAACATCAGGACACTCAAGGACCTCGAAGGACAACGCCATCAAAGGACTTGAGTCAGCAAGGACATCAAGGACACACAGCCTATCCAAGGAGGATATTCGGGACGCCTATACAAGACTATAGGCAAGGACATTGGTGCAACGGAAAGCAGCGGCAGCAGGTTGGCGAAACCTGCGAAAGCGGAGTGAGTGAGTTCGCGTAGCTGTGCGTACGAGTGGCGCATTATGCGTGAAGCAAAGCTAGGTGTGCCAAGAGTGAGTCCAGTTGCAGAAGTGGCCATTGTGCATCCGAGCGAACCGCCGGAGTCCACAGACCAGCATCCTGCGTTCTCTGGAGCGCTTGGGCGAAACCTAGCGTGTCTTTGCACAATCGCCTTCCCAGCCAGAGTACGCCGAGCCCCACTCTTTGATCATGTGTGCAGGTGTGCCAAATCAGCGGCCGTGCAGAGGCGAGTCGTTATAAGAGTAATATAAGTGAAGTGTGAAATTATACTTAAACTCAAGAAAATATATCTTACGTCTCAAACTAAATTCAAAAGTGGCTAATTATTATCGCAGGGGCTTCAACAAATAAATTTGTTGGCACGAACACCCAGTCGACTGAAACTAGCCCAGCTTAGACTCGGGATAAACCGAAGGTTCGTTACACAACCTACGACGGCGACAGTGGAAGCCGGTCATAGGGGACAAGGTGTGGGCAAAGGAACGCCACTTGTCCAATGCCGCGGAGCGATTCGCAGCAAAACTGGCTACGTAGGGCCACCAGTTTTGTGTCGCCGGTCATCTGCCGAATCAAGTCGGAGGCGGACCAGCGGAGCAAGACAGCGCATGTGTCGGACCTGTAGGCATGGAGAGGGCAAGCGGGTAAGCAGTAAAGGTTTAAAAAAAATAAAATAAATAAAATAGGCGTGAACACACATAAGTGTGTATTGTTACACATAAATGTGTATAGCTGTTATTTTATAACAAAATAAAAATGAAAAAATACACATGTATTGCGGCAGAAAACAAAATTTTTGCAAACATCACGCGAGTTAGCGTCGCGAGCGCATCGGTGGCTGGAAAACCACCGTAAATGAATCTGCAAACAACAACAATTGTTTAAGCGGCCAACAACAAAACTCAAGCGATACCCAAAACAGCCAACAACAATGCAATGCTGTAAGAGAGGCTTGTATTGCTGGGCAGTGCTGGGCAGTGTATGCGTGTGCACATGCACAGGGCGGGGCCAGGGCATGCTCGGGAAAGGTATCTGGGCGATACCGTAGCATGTCTGGAATTCAGCAGTAAGGCGTCGGATGCTAGAGCTGGGCAGAAACACCCAGGACCCGTTATACGTTGCCGCCCACGCGGCGGCGTAGGGTATAAAAAGAGTAGGCGGGCATAGGCTGGGGCGATTAAAAGCTTAAAATGAATATTGAAAACGCACACGCAATATCGGGTCGCTCAGGACTGGGCATCGGCCGGGTAGGCCAGCAGGACCACGTCCGGCTCATGGTTACCAGCAAGCTCCAGCAGCGCAGGAGTTTCTGAGGCGGAGAGCTGGGAGGACGACGACAGCATGGCCGGGTCGTGGTCCCCACCGCCGCCGCAGTCGCTGCCACCAGAGCAGTAGGACACCCAGGAGGAGTGGCGGCCCATCCGGCTGCCTCCAAGGCCGACGCTACAGCGTCAGCACTCCGAGCCGACGCCGGGACCGTCGACACGACGCACGCTGCAGCGGCAGTCATCCCTGCCGGAGGGCGAAACAGGGGTGTGGATGGAGGTGAGCCGGGGTGAGTGGCCGTCAGAGGTGGAGCGCCATGTCACCAAACTGGAGGCGAAGGGATGCAGCCGCACTGCACGAATTGTGTGGGTGGATGGAGCCCGATATCGGGTGCGGCGGGCACGCACTGGGTGTCACGCATTTGTTTGCAACAGGCATATTAATGCAAATAGATTTGGATTCTTCCAGTAGTCCAAATACGTTATGGATGAAATTCGCTGACGATAGTATAGGGTTACTTGCTCGATCAAAGTTTACACATCGTACAGAAAGCTTATGGACTCCCGTTCAGAAGGTAGTTAAAAGCTTTCAGTATCGACGAAATGAGCAAGTTTCTATAGATCGCAAGCAGTTTCCAGTGGTACCTGCAGAAGGAATAACTATCCACAAAAGTCAGGGAGCCACATACAGCAAAGTGGTGGTCCACACTTGCCCTAGAATGCACCGCGCTCAATATACGTAGCCTGTAGTAGAGCAACAACTGCATCGGGGCTATTTATTATAGGAGATTTTGTGCCTCCTAAAACTCCTAGAAATGAGGACAAAGTGCAAAGTCAAATTTTACAATTGCGTAGTGTGAAGCTACTTCGATCACATTATGATCATTTAGTTAATAGTTCCACCCTTGACATATTTTTTCATAATACTGAGAGCATTCATTGTCATATTCAAGACATTCGGTCCGACATGCTAATGCTTAAGTCGTCAATCTTATGTTTCGTAGAAACAGCGACGAATGCTAATGAAAATGTTGACATTCCAGGATTCAGTATTATAGTTCGTCTTGATTGCGACGTAGTACCGAATGCTGTTCGAACCAAAAGGGGAGTAATAATTTATGTTAGAAATGAAATTTTAAATAACATTTCTAGCTGCTTTAGCAGTAGAAAAATATGTGGGGCAGCAGTTTTCGAATATGCAGTATTTCGATATAAGTCGTTAAGCTTTATTGTAGCTTACAAAAGTCCCTCGTTTTCATTACCACAGTTTAAAACTGAGTTTGAGGAACTGTTTCCATTTTTGACTGAAAACTGTGTAATTGTAGGAGATTTTAACTTATGTTTGAGCAGGCTCGAAACAGCTAGAAGTTTTTATAATAATTTGATTAGAAAAAGCTTTAGAAGCTTGCTAGATTTGAAAACGTCTACAAACAATTCTGGTTCACATATTGATTGGGCGTTTTCAAATCTATCTAGTGAGGTAATTACCGCTAGGACATTTGAAACTATTTATAGTTACCACAGTGGTATTTCCATAAGTGTTGAGGATAGTGGTTAAAGGTTTTTTTTTGTTCTTTTTTTCATTTTTATATGTGTATATGATAGATTAGATATTGTATATGATAGTTAATAATATTAAGGAATATTTTTAATTTTAATATAGTATTAATAAGTTTGTTAAATGAAATAATAAATAAATTACGAAGAAAAAAAAACAATATTATTAATTCCTAGGGTTCAGGGTATTTTCTAGTCGAGCAATCTCGACTAGAGTTTTTTTTACTTGTTTTCGTCCTGAACTACATTGTCAAGAGCATTTTGTAGTTCGTCATCATCTAAACAATTGTACTTTCTACGATTGATATTAATAACTTCATAGTTTTGACTACAAAACGTTTCACAATCCCTTATAACAAGTTCTGTGTGCTCATTTCTCCAAGGGAAATATAGCATTACAAGCTCTCTAAAGTAGTTACACCTATCAGTATTTATATTAAATCTTCTATATCTAATTATGCTTGGATTTTGTTTTTTTCTAAGAAAGCCACTGCCATCGCGTAGGGTGAAAATTCTTGTTTGTGAAACACTGGGTAAATCGAGATTATCAAAATCATCCCGATTTTGTCGAGTTTCAATTCGTTTTTTGCTAAATGTATAAAGAGCCGCAAAATCGGCTAAGCATACATTTTCTAGAGCGTCTGGACGTTGAACATAATGCTCTATAAGACCCAATAAAAATATATCAGTTGAATCATCGGGTAAATTTTCCAACTGTTGCCTAGACTTAAGTATTCTAACGCGATGTTCTGGTAACGAAGTATTGATATACACTTCAGCGTTACTGCTTTCGGACAAATGCATACCTAAACAGCAGTGAACAGCTTCTTGGGCCGATATTTCTGTGCCCGAAATAAACTTATGACCTATATGCTGAAACTTTTGTTTAATAGTGACATTTCGCCTGCTGATCTCACTTACTGCTTCACGCATTAACTTAGAGATACCCCTCTGGGACTTAATATAATTTACAACATAACTGCAGCAGGCGTATGGGTCTAGTATAAATTGAATGTCAATATTTGCTCGCTGTAATTGAAGCAAGTGACTATTATATGCGTTAAGCTTAATAGCTGCAAATGTCGCTTTAAAAATATTTTTGGTTTTTTTAAAGTCGACCTAAGTGCATTCAAATAGCATTCATAGGAGATGTTAAGCTGATCATGAGACAAAAAACTGTTAAAATCGCAAAGGAATTCAATAGCTTCACGATCAAAAGGATACTCTAACATGCACTGAATTTTTTCAAAATTTCTGTGATGTAAATCTAAATTTTGAGCATCTTCTTCTAATGGAAAAAGAATTTCAGTTTGGGGCATTGGTGGATACGGAATACCAAATCTACATATTTTCTGTGCCCTAACTTCACGCCTACATGAGTGCCCGTGATTGTGGATTTGGTATTCCAAAAATGGAGCCACATCTGGGTTATTCACTTCAGTTGTAATAAACTGATCAACAAAAGCCTTTACTGCAGGAATGCTTGACTCATTAGCTAAATCTAACTTTGGGGCATCTTTCAGCCAAAACATTCCATGAATGTGGGGAGAGCCTCTCTGCTGAAACTCTACCCGCCAGTAAAACCTAATGACGTAGTGGCTGCCGAAAATGCCACCTTCCATTTTCATTATTTTCAAAACCTGCCTATAGCGAAAATCAAAATATCTAGCACATGTAACCGGGTCAGATCTAATAAGACGAGCTTTATCGTCAAAACTTAAATTAGCTGCTTGCTCTTCTGAAATTATTAGACTGTCTACATTTTTAGACAATAAAACTAAAAGCTCTGTCCATCTGGTCTCAGCTGCTGAAAAGGTTATGAAAAAAGTCGGTAGACCAAACTGCCTTATCATTGCCATAACTTTCTTTTTCTCTGCTTACCAATGAGCAGGAGAGGTTCTAATACCCTTTAATACCCTATAGCCATCATCGTGGCGAATCATATCATATTTATATGGTCCTCATTGAGAGCATTTGCAGCAGAAATACCTCGATTTGCGCTATGCTTACGTAAGCAAATGGAGGTATTATTCCTAATATTTATCATTTTCAACTTTTTGTAGTTAAGAAATAATTTATCACTCCTACAGCCTCTTCTATCAAAGTTCCTAAGCTCAGACCTGACAATAGTTGTAAAGCTTTCCTTACATTTCCTTTTGATACCAGCAAAGATTGTTGGGAAAGACAACTCTTCAGAATCACTATCCTGAATCATATCTAAAGGTCGTTGACCTTCCCCAGGTGCTATAACAATTCTCTGCATGTCAATATTTTCAACAGGAACATTTTCTAGCAATGTTTCCTAGCCTCCAGGATTTAGTATTTCCTCTTGTAATTCATTTTGCCGTTGTACACCAGCTTGATTTGTCTGCTCTAAAAGTTACGAAACTAAATCTCTATCATCAGTTGATGCTACGAATGGTACGACAGTAATTTGATGTTTCCTATAAAGCTCTGTATTAATCAAATACCTAATAGCAGCTATAATTTTAGAAGGCCTAATGGTTTCTGCCATAAAATCATGACTATATTTCATTCTTCGCTTAAGATGTATCTGAACGACTTCTGCTTCATGAAACGCCCTTGGAAGTGATGTTACCACATTGCCAACCGGAATGGGAACGTTGACCACAGCTCCTTTGATAGCATTTTGACGACCATAACCTAATGATTTTATTATCATGAAAGGAAGACGGGGCGAAACAAGCCTTTCTTCTAACGGCGTTAAGTCCCTTAAGCATTCAGGGAGCTGCGGAAAATCTAGACCATTTGAAATGGCTGACTTTGGTTTTTTGCCCAATTTTACACTTGCACTACATGTTTTGCAAAAAATGTATTTATTATTGGAGGCTGGGAAAACTGAAGATAAACTTAAAATGTCTTCACTGTCTTCTACACTACATTTACTTTCGACGAAATCTCGAGCAATTTTGACGACTTGATGTGGGAACCACAACCCCTTACAGCAAATGCAAACCTGATCTGGACCCTGCTTAACAAGTATATTATAGCTATTTATACATCCAGATAAAGTAGTGTTTCCCCTTTGCAATTCTCTATTCTCTGTCCTAATTTCTGCCCGCACCTGTCTATTACGAGCAGCATTTCGCTGATTTTCAACTATTCTATTTTCTATTATTTGCCTGAATTGTGTGACCCTTTGGGACAAACTTCTATTTATATCAAATGCCTCTTGACGAGCTTCCAAACGCGCAGTTCGCCTTGCACTCGTATTGCGAGCCTGTTCTATACGGCACCGAATAGAATTATCTCTTGCTCGAGACCTTAAAATTCTGTCCCTTGTCCTTTCTAAAAGTCTTCGTTCAAAATTAAGTCTAGTTCGATAGTGCTGAGCAGTATTTTGCTCCTGCTCTATAGCCCTGTATACAGGATCTTGCCTGCGTCTCAATCGACGCGAAGTATTGGCAATTTGCTCCTGTGCCCTAATATGAGGATCACTTCGACGGCTAACGTGCTCAGCGGTATTTTGCTCCTGCTCTACAGCCCTGTATACAGGATCTTGCCTGCGTCTCAATCGACGCGAAGTATCGGCAATTTGCTCCTGTGCCCTAACTGGAGAATTTAACCGATGCATGGCACGATTAACAGAGTTTTCTGTCTGCTCCAAATTTCTAACTCTTACATTATTCCTACGAGTCTGACGACGCTCAGTATTGTTAAGCTGCTCGGCTTGACTATATTCAACATTTTCCCTACGTTGTCTTTGAGAAAGTCTTGAATATTCTCTTTGGCTATCTAAATTATCGGGATTCGACATATTCAATTGGTACCTAACTCTTTGCCTCAGAGATCTGACTGCAGCTGAACTCTTCTTTGTTCTAGGCATCTTCACAATTTTATGATAAATAAATAATATTGTTTAAATTTAGAAAAAATTATTTAACTAGAAACTAACTAAATATTTGATAATTTAAAATAATATATAAAATTTTAGAAAATAATCTAAGAAGTCTTGAAAAAGACTGTGAGATCTATGTTAACTATGTATAATTTATAAACTTCACTTACATTCAAAGTACCAGCAGTAATCGTTGAACACGTAAATGATCGCAACGCACTAAATTATAACCGAAAAGAACTATCACATACACTTTTCACTTCTTCACGGATTAAAATTTACGCGTTGTTCCCTTCTTTACAGTTTAACTATTACCAAAGAGGTACTACGTGAAAGTAGTTCTTAAACTTGTCAACAATTTAACGCACTAAATTATAGCCGAAAAGAACTTTCACATACACTTTTCACTTCTTGACGGAGTACAATTTACGCGTTGTTCACTTGTTTACAGTTTAATAATTACTAAAGAGGAAGTGCGGGAAAGTGGTCCCTTAAATAACTTAAATTGATCAACAATTTTAGGTTAAATATCGGTCCAAAAAACCCTATTCGCCTAACAGTTTGACAAAAAACGTTACATTGGGTTATATTGTCATAAATGAACATATGTACCTGCCGTAACGGTCGACTGTCAATGAATATGAGTATAGAGAGTATGTAAACATTTCATTGATTTCCCATTTTCAATGGGTTAATAAAACCGCAACTAAAAGGGCGTGCATGGAATATATTTTGGCTACCTGCTGACGCTTTTGGAAACATGCTACAGGTCATAAAAAAATCCCATTTTCAATGGGTTCAGGGTATAATAATAAAATAATAAAAAAATTAGTATAATTTAAGTTTCCTAGTCTTGCGTGTAGGGTATTTCGCAAAAAAACTTAATAGATGCAAAACTGTGGAGATTTCGCATTATATTAGACACTTTATATACACGCCCATATAGGCACGCGCTGTGCCAACTGCGCAGTTAGCAGCGACTGCGCTTGAGCTGCAATATGGGCTATACTTAAAGAACTTATTTGTTGAATAAATTCTTTTGTAGTGGGACTATCTTCATCAAACTTTCAGAACATGATTAAAACACTTAAATGTGTGTATTTGCCAAAGCACAAGTCTCTAGTATATGAAATACGATTTTTTCAAATTTAGGGCGAAGGGGGCGTGGTATCCAAAATCTTAAATTTACAAAATCTTTGTATTCATCACATGGATCGAAACAAAAAATTTTAATTCTCTAGGTTTCACAGTCTTAAAATAGCACTTAAAAAACGAAATAAAATGATCGATTATTGTCGATAAAAAATAAATGGGATGAGTTATCGAAAAAATATGGTAAACTCGTACTGCGTATGGTATACACGAGTATACATGTAAAATTTCAGCACTTGTAGTTTAGGAGATCTCTGCGTTAGTACGGACGGACAGACGGACGGACGGACAGACGGACATGGCTAGATCAACTCAGCTCGTCATCCTGATCAAGAATATATATACTTTATGGGGTCTGCCACGCCTCCTTCTGCCTGTTACATACATTTTCTCAAAAACATTATTCCCTGATTACCCATTTTCAATGGGTTCAGGGTATAAAAATACTGTCTACATACCATGATGATCCAATTCAAGGAGGTCATTCAGGCATAACAAAAACTTTAGCTAAAGTAAAGCGACAATACTATTGGAAAAATATGACTCGTCATATCAAAGAGTACATACGTAGATGTCCAAAATGCCAAATGTCAAAAACGACTTTAAATACAAAAACTCCTTTAACAATTACAGAGACACCTATATATGCTTTCGACAGAGTGATAGTATATACTATTGGTCCACTATATAATATGCATAATATGCAGTTACACTAATATGTGACTTAACGAAATATTTAGTTGCCATTCCAATCGCAAATAAAAGCGCAAATAAAATAATATCTGCTAAGCTTCTCAATCTGCAGCAAAAGAATAAAACGGCTAACCAATACACCGAAGAGGTCGAAAAGTTAACCAAATCACTAGAAGGAGCTTACATCCACGATGGTCTAAGCTCAGATCTAGCAACCAAATACAGTACAACATTGGCAGTAAAAGCAATGACTCAGAATTGCTCAATTGATAAGGTAAAACTTATCATGCAGGCAGGTACATTCAGTAACATGAATGATGCCATTTCAAAGTATGTCAACAGTTGCACAGAAGCAACTGGTCAAACAAACACTGTTCTACATTACCGACAACGACAAAATTTCTATAATAATAGAGGTGGTCGTGGTAATTATCGTGGAAGAGGTTATTTTCAAAATAACAATATCAGAGGCCAATATAATAATGATAACCAAGGAGGTAATAGGTCTCAAGGCCAAAATAGAGGCAACTCTAGAGGTCGAAATAACCAAAACCGAAGTAAAATCAAAAGTTCACTCAATCAACTTGTTTGTTTCATTAACAATTCAACTAAAACAAAACTTACATTTTTAATAGATACTGATACGGATATCTCACTTTTAAAAATAAATTCAGATAAATATGAAACTAAAAATTATAAAACTATAAACATCCAAGGCATAGGCCAAGGAGTAAGGAGATCCCAAGGCACCACACAAATAGAACTTCAAACAACCAAATACATAATTCCATACGAATTTCATTTAGTAGACTCCTATTTCGCAATACCATGTGACGGTATTATTGGTATGGATTTCATAAAAAATTCAATTGCCAATTAAACTTCATGCCAACTGAAGATTGGTTTATACTCAGACCCCACAATCTAAATTACCCAATTTATGTACCAATTACATATAGTTCTGGCAACAATACCTTACTTCTGCCAGCAAGATCCCAAGTAATGAGAAAAATATAAATAAATTCAACAGACGACTACATATTTGTACCTAATCAAGAAATACACAATGGAATTTATGTCGCAAATACGATATCAGCATCCAAACATGTTTACATTTGTGTCTTAAACACAACTAATTCTGACCAATTGGTCAATGTTAATAAACTAGCCTATGAACAACTTTCAAATTACGAAATTCTTCAAACAAATCAAGAAAACAGAAGCAATACAGTACTCAATAAATTAAAGAAAAATTTTCCGCCCCAATTCAAAGAACAGTTAACAGAGCTATGTACAAAGTATAGTGATGTATTCGGACTGGAATCCGAACCCATAACAGCTAACAATTTTTATAAGCAAACTCTAAGACTGAAGGATGATGAACCAATTTACATAAAACAAGTAAGAACGTTGCAGTCGGACGTTACCGACTGCGGAATATTCATTCACAGTCCCAACGCTGCCTTACATATCTAATTGATTTTGGGTTGTCAACCCGAGTAGAGAGCGCTAATAGTAATCAACATAAAGCAGGGCCTGAACTCATTAAAAGTAGGGAATCATAGAGAACTATTCCCGTTTATATCTCGTACATCTTTAGAGCTACACTCTCCAAATTTTGCATATAGATGCATGGGTATTTTATATAATTTTGATTTTTCTTATATTTATACCCTGAACCCATTGAAAATGGGAAATCAGGGTATAATGGTTTTGTTAAAATGTATGTAACAGGCAGAAGGAGGCGTGGCAGACCCCATAAAGTATATATATTCTTGATCAGGGCGACGAACCGAGTTGATCTAGCCCTGTCCGTCTGTCTGTCCGTCCGTCCGTCCGTCCGTATGTGTGTATGAACGCGTCGATTTCAGAAGATATAAGAGCTAGAGACTTGAATTTTTTTTGTAGGTCCGTATACTGCACGCGCATATCGAGTTTGTTTTTAAAAAACTACTCCCGTTATTTTGTTATCGATTAAACACCTTATCGAAAATCAGTTATAAAATTATATCTTCTACACCTTTAAAGATAGAGTCTCCAAATTTAAAATGTAGAATCATGTGTATTTTTAAGATTTTCGGTTTTTGTCATATTTCACCCCGCACCCCCCCAAACACCCCCTTCCCTACAAGTTTGCAAAGCCCGTATTTCAAATACTAGAGACTTGAGCGTTGGCACACACACACATTTTAATGTAATAATCACGTTCTGAAAGTTTTATCAATTTTTTTCGTCTACAAAAAAAGATATTAAACAATTAATTTCCCAATGTAAGCCCACATGGCAGCCCATGCATGTTTATACGTGCGTGCGTATGTTTGTATGTGTGTGTGCATGTGTTAGTAGAAGTGAAACGACGAATTATTGAAATATTAGTTCCTGGAAGGGTTCAGGGGATCTCGTAGTCGAGCAGTCTCGACTAGAGCTTTTTTACTTGTTTGGATATCGGCTCAAAAATTTACCGAATTCTCCTTTTATTATACCCTGAACCCATTGAAAATGGGAAATCAGGGTATAATGGTTTTGTTAAAATGTATGTAACAGGCAGAAGGAGGCGTGGCAGACCCCATAAAGTATATATATTCTTGATCAGGGCGACGAACTGAGTTGATCTAGCCCTGTCCGTCTGTTTGTCCGTCCGTCCGTCCGTCCGTATGTATGAACGCGTCGATCTCAGAAGATATAAAAGCTAGAGACTTGAATTTTTTTTCGTAGGTCCGTATACTGCACGCGCATATAGAGTTTGTTTTTAAAAAACGATAACTACTCCCGTGATTTTGTTATCGATTAAAAACCTTATCGAAAATCAGTTATAAAATTATATCTTCTACACCTTTGAAGATAGAGTCTCCAAATTTAAAATGTAGAATTATATGTATTTTTAAGAATTTCGGTTTTTGTAATATTTCACCCCTCACCCCTCATAACACCCCCTTCCCTACAAGTTTGCAAAAACCGTATTTCAAATACTAGAGACTTGTGAGTTAATACATACACACATTTTAATGTTATTATCACGGTCTGAAAGTTTTATCAAAATTGTCCGTCTACAAAAAAAGTTATTAAACAAATAAGTTCCCACAGTAAGCCTACACAGCAGCCCATGCCTGTTTATACGTGCGTACGTATGTGTGTATGTGTGTGTGCATGTGTTAGTAGAAATGAAGTGACGAATTATTGAAATATTAGTTCCTGGAAGGGTTCAGGGGATCTCGTAGTCTCGGCAGCCCAAGCGCAGTAAGTGCGCAGTTAGCAGAGCAATTGTTTATGCGTTCGTATGGATGCATGCGTACGGGTGTGTGTATGTGTTTTTGTATATGTGCATGAAAGATGTGTAGAATGATTGGAACCAGTACTTTGCAGGGTTCAGGGTATCTCCTAGTCGAGCAGTCTCGACTAGAGTCCTCTTACGTGTTGTTTAATATGGGTGCTGTAGCTGTGAAGTTTTGTATTACTTATATTCTGTAAGGTCGGTGCAGTGGCGCTGTTCGCAGAGACTCTGCGCGTTGTGTCAGAAGTCCGCGGTTCGAATCTCTTTTTTTATTTTTTTTGACAATCATGCTGTTTGATTGTGGTGCAAGTTAGAACCCCGCGGGAATTTTTTTTAAAATCGAAATTTATATTGTTATAATATATTTTATATTTTTTAAATTTCTTAAAAATGTTTCGTTTTGTCTTATTAATGCCTATCAAGCTTATATACATATATATGTGACACACGCATATGAATTTTGCATTTGGCCGCTGCAAATGTCGATTCGGCACGCCCCTAGTGGGCGTAGATTGAGGTGCAGGATCGAACCCCGCGGAAAACTTTTTCGTTTTAATTTAATTTATATTTTTTAATTTTCTTAAAAATGTTTCTTTCCTTATTATCAATGCATATTTATATATATAGGTGGCATACGCATATGAAATTCGCTATTGGGCGTCTAAAATCCGTTTTGCCACGCCCCCAGTGGTCGTAGACCCATAATTTTTGGCCAGTTCTTAGAATGAGCTGAAGGCTACGTAACTGTAAAATTTGGACGCTTAGATTCAAAAAATAAGAAAATTACAGGGTATTTTTTGATATGCCACGCCCCCAAAGAGGCGTATCAATTATTTTTGGGTCATCGATGGAGGAGATTATCAGTAACTCAACTATCCAAATTTTAAGCTTCTAGCTCTAAAACTCTAGGAGATATAAGCTTTTGCGGTTTGCCACGCCCCCTGTGGGCGTAGATATATCCGCCATAGCTTATTGATCTTGGGTTGTCAACCCGAGTATACATACCAAATTTCACGTCGCTAACATCAATAGTGCTCAAAATATAGGAGAATTTGGAAAATCAATATATATTTAGATCCGATTTTCCACGCCCCCAGTGGGCGGGGATATAAAGTTTTTTCTTCGGTCTTTTTAGAATCGTAACAATAACTTACGTGCCAAATTTCAGCATTCTAGCTTTACAACTTTAGAAGATACAGTTTTACTCGATTTGCCACGCCCCCAATGAGCGTAGATTTATCCGCCATTTTTTTTTATCTTGGGTGATCAACACGAATCTACATTTTAAATTTCAGCTATCTAGCTCTTCAACTAATATGATTTCTGGCATACAGGAAAATGCATTTTCCGATTTGCACTTTACGATTACGATTTTACACTTTATAAATCGGAGACATATACGAGTATATGTTCCAAGTTTCAAGTCTCTAGCTTCAATAGCCGCGAAAAAAATTGCATTCATACGGACAGACGGACAGACAGCAAGACGGATATTGCACAAAACCAATATATTCATATCACTTCGTGAATGAATATAAAAACTACAGAAGCCCGCATAGCCATATAGAAGAAATTCAAAAGCAAGTAGGAAAACTAGTAAATCACAAAATTGTAGAACCGTCAGGGTATCCGAATACAATAGTCCACTTTTTCTAGTCCCAAAGAAATCTTTACCTAATTCAGAGGAAAAGAAATGGCGATTAGTAATTGACTATCGTCAAATAAACAAAAAACTACTGTCTGATAAATTCCCACTCCCCAGAATTGACGACATTCTAGATCAACTGGGTCGAGCCAAATACTTTTCCTGCCTCGACTTAATGTCAGGTTTTCATCAAATTGAACTGAAAGTCAGTTAAAGAAATATAACGTCATTTTCAATGAGCAATGGCTCATATCACTTCACGCGATTACCATTTGGTCTTAAAATAGCACCAAATTCATTTCAGAGAATGATGACTATAGCATTCTCAGGCTTAGAACCTTCTCAGGCATTCCTTTACATGGATGACTTAATGGTGATAGGATGTTCCGAAAAACTCATGATGTAGGAAATACAACCTAAAGTTGCATCCAAAAAAATGTTCATTTTTCATGCATGAAGTGACATTCCTAGGTCACAAATGCACTGACAAAGGAATACTGCGAGACGACAAGAAATTTGACGTCATTAAAAATTACCCTGTACCTCATGACAAAACGCATTCGAACATTTGAAAAACCAACTTATGCAACCTACACTATTGCAATATCCAGATTTTCGCAAAGAATTTTGCATAATAACTGATGCAAGCAAACAAGCTTGTGGAGCGGTTTTAACTGAAAACCACAATGGAATTCATCTCCCAATAGCCTATGCATCACGTTCATTCACACAAGGTGAAAGCAATAAAAGCACAACAGAACAAGAGTTAGCGGCAATTCATTGGGCAATTACCCATTTCAGACCATATATTTATGGGAAACATTTTACAATTAAAACGGATCATAGACCATTGACATATCTTTTTTCCATGACAAATCCTAGTTCGAAATTAACTCGCATGCGGCTAGAACTTGAAGAATACGACTTCACAGTAGAATACCTAAAGGGGAAAGATAATTTTGTTGCAGACGCACTCTCGCGTATTACAATAACAGAACTTAAAGACATTCAAAACAAAGTCCTGAAAGTCACTACCAGGCGACAAAGTAGAAAAGAAAAAACCTGTACAGTTGAAAATAATGAACTTTTGCCAAGGCAAAGTCATCAAAATGTATCCAAGCCCAACGTATCTAAATGTTTATTTAAACGTGGAAATAAAGTTATCGCAAGAATTGAAGTTAGCGATTTATATACTAATGGAATTCTCGACTTCGGTCAGTTCTTCCAAAAGCTCGAAAAAGAGGTCGGTATATTAAAAATCAGCCAACTAAAGGTGGCACCGAGCGAAAAGGTCTTTGAATCAATTTCAATAGATACCTTTAAGCAAATGGGCAATAAAATATTAAAATCATAACGAGTAGCGCTACTCCAGCCGGTGACCCATATAAAAGAAAAAAGAGATACAAAAAATACTGTCTACATACCATGATGATCCAATTCAAGGAGGTCATTCAGGCATAACAAAAACTTTAGCTAAAGTAAAGCGACAATACTATTGGAAAAATATGACTCGTCATATCAAAGAGTACATACGTAGATGTCCAAAATGCCAAATGTCAAAAACGACTTTAAATACAAAAGCAATTACAATTTAACAATTACAGAGACACCCATATATGCTTTCGACAGAGTGATAGTAGATACTATTGGTCCACTATAAAAATCGGAAAACGGCAATAAATATGCAGTTACACTAATATGTGATTTAACAAAATATTTAGTTGCCATTCCAATCGCAAATACTGTTGCAAAAACTATATTTGAATCTTTTATTCTAAAGTACGGTCCAATGAACACGTTCATAACGGACATGATAACAGAATATAAGAATTCTATTATAAATGACTTGTGCAAATATCTCAAGATTGATAATATAACATCATCTGCACATCATCACCAGACAGTTGGAACAATCGAAAGAAGTCATAGAACATTCAATGAATATGTACGTTCATATATATCTATTGACAAAACAGACTGGGATGTTTGGATTCAATATTTCGTTTACTGTTTTAACACGACACTTTCTATGGCACATAATTATTGTCCATACGAGTTAGTTTATGGTAGGCAGAGTAATTTGCCAAAATATTTTAACACAGTAGTTAATATCAATCCTTTATATAATGAAAATGACTATGCAAAGGAAACAAAGTTTAGGTTAGAGCAAGTTTATAAAAGAGCTAGAATAATGTTAGACAAACATAAAGTTAAAAATAAAGAATATTACGATACGAAAACAATTAATTTCGATTTAAAAATAGAAGATAAAGTTTTATTAAAAAACGAAACGGGTCACAAGTTAGATCCAGTTTATTTAGGACCATACACTGTAGTGAAGATAGAAGATAGAGAAAACATAATAATTAAAGATAGTAAGAATAAGGAACAAAAAGTTCATAAAGATAGGTTAAAAGAATCTTATATTTGAAAGAATACATGGAATAGGACTGATCAACCAAGTACGAGCCCCAACCACTATTAATTCGAACAGCATATTATTTCTGCAGTGTGCAATGTTCAACGCACTATATCATCAATACTACTAAAGATAACGCACACCAATGTATTTTGTCTTAAAGAGAATTTTATTCTCTTGATGATGAAAAAAAAAGTTTTGTTCTATGTCCAACAACAACAACAAAATGAGTAATTTATTCAAACGGTAGCCTGAAGTGATAAGAAAAAAATGACCACTATTAATTCGAACGCTGCGTAAGTTTACATTTATATAGTTATAATCTGAAAATGATATCACGATATAGCATGCAAAAAATTTTAAAATTGCTGCAGATCAGTGAAAGTTTAGCAACGATGGTACGTGGAAAGCCTATTTGCAACGAAATCAGAGTATTGATTAGAGATTATTTTAAATCTGGGAAAACACGGAGATTAGGAAGCAATTAAATTTGTCTAAATCGTCTGTGCATGGAGTGATAAAAATTTTCAAAAAAATGGAAATAATATCGCAAATAGAGGCCGAACATCAGCAATAACACCCCGCGACTAAAGACAACTGGCCAAAATTGTTAAGGCTGATCGTTGCCAATCTCTAAGAAATTTGGCTTCTGAGTGGTCGCAGAACATTGGCAAAACTGTCAAGCGAGAATGAACGCGACTGCACTTAAAAAATATTGGATATGGTTTTTATAAAGTATGAATTGTTATTACCCATGCATCGTACCCAATAACTTATCTTACTCGTAGGCCAAGGAAAAACCCTTGGTTACCCTACGTCAAAAAAGAAGTTAGCAATGAGATCGGGAAAGAATGTCTTTGACTGAAAGGCAATGGGATACAATCATATTTAGCGATGAAGCCAAAATTGATGTTGTGTCGGCGATACGAGAAAACGCGTCATTCGTAGGAGGGCAGACATACCATAAACACTGCCTTAAAAGAACAGCAAGCACAATGGTATGGGGACGTATGTCTGTCAAAGGATTAGGAAAACTGTATTTCATTGAAGGGAGGGCTAATATTAATATTTTAGAAGATAGTTTGCTGCCATCAATACCGAAACTGGCAGATTGCGGTGAAATCACAATTCAGCAGGACGGAGCATCATCGAAAACAACCAAACGAACCAAAAATTGGCTGGAATATAAACAAATGGAGGTTTTAGATTGGCCATCAAATAGCCCAGATTTAAGCCCAGTTGAAAATATTTGGGGGATGATGAAAAGCAAGCTTCGAATTGAGCCAAAAAGGAACATTTCTGACTTGAAAATCAAGTTGAGAGATATGTGGGACTCCATTTCTCAAGAGTACTGCAAAAATATGTTCAAAAAATGCCGAAACGAGTTAAATGCGTAAAACACGCCAAAGACGACGTTACACAATTCTAAATTTAATTAAATTATTGTTTGAAGTATGATAGTAATTAATATTACGCAGCGTTCGAATTAATAGTGGTCATTTTTTTCTTATCACTTCAGGCTACCGTTTGAATAAATTACTCATATTGTTGTTGGACATAGAACAAAACTTGTTTTTTCATCGTGAAGAGAATAAAATTCTCTTTAAGACAAAATACATTGGTGTGCGTTATCTTTAGTAGTATTGATGATATAGTGCATTGAACATTGCACACTGCAGAAATTATATGCTGTTCGAATTAATAGTGTTTGGGGCTCGTATATACAAAACAAACAAAAAATCATAATTAATGAAACGTTTCAAGAAAAAATAATATATATAGAAAGTTAATCTATCCTTGATGTAAAAAAAAAAAAAAAAATGAAAAAGAATGTTTATTTTTATAACGAAAATTAAAATGGAACATAAATTCAAATATATTAAAATAAAATTTTTCAGTTGTACATGGAAATAAAAAAAAAAAACAAGTAAGAGGGCTCTAGTCGAGACTGCTCGACTAGGAGATACCCTAAACTGAAAGTACTGGTTCCAATCATTGTACACATCTTTCATGCACATATACAAAAACACATACACACACCCGTACGCATGCATCCATACGAACGCATAAACAATTGCTCTGCTAACTGCGCACTTACTGCGCTTGGGCTGCCGTGTGGGCAATATTACGAAAATTTGTTTGTTGAATAAATCTCTTTGTAGTGGTACTATCTTCATCAAATTTTCAGAACGTAATAATAACATTCAAATGTGTTTATATGCCAAAGCACAAGTCTCTAGTACTTGATATACGTTTTTTCAAATTTGGGGCGAAGGGGGCGTGGCATCCAAAATCTGTAAATGACAAAATCTTTGTATTCATCACATTAATCTACACAGTAAATCTGAAGTCTCTAGGTCTAACAGTATTCAAACTAGGCTTTAAAAACAAAGTCAGATTTTCGATTGTTATCGATAAAAAAGAAATGGGATGAGTTATCGAAAAAATATGTTAAACTCGTACTGCGTATGGTATACACGAATATACATGTAAAATTTCAAGTCTCTAGCACTTGTAGTTTAGGAGATCTCTGCGTTAGTACGGACGGACGGACAGACGGACATGGCTAGATCAACTCAGCTCGTCATCCTGATGAAGAATATATATACTTTATGGGGTCTGCCACGCCTCCTTCTGCCTGTTACATACATTTTCACAAAAACATTATACCCTGAAATCCCATTTTCAATGGGTTCAGGGTATAAAAACATTTTATTAACACTAGCATAACTTTAAAAACATTATATCTTATACAAAATTAAATTCAAATAACTTCATATTATTACGTTATTTCTCTAAAAAAGAGAGGTGTAGTATGTTTAATATAATATCAATAATATAATATGCACATATTATATATATTATGTTCGGCATATGCAAATAAATATATACATACTACGCTCCCTCGTTCTGTCGCTGCTCGCGGTGGCAGAACCTTTTGTATAAGATTCTTATGTATTAGGCTAAGCTAAAGACATATGAAATTAATCAAATCATTCCAATTTTAAATGCACTACTGAGCTGACGCTCTTTGTTAAAAATCATTGACGACTCTACGATGGCGATCTCTACAACGCAACACGGATCGGCGCCACGACAGGAGGACGCCAAATTCAAAACACGATGGTCTCGTGTTTTCCCCGAAGGAAGAGGGGAGTGTAAGGAGCAATATAGGTATGCACGTATAAATGTATGTAACATACGTAGTTGCTGTATGTTTATATGCATATACGTGCATATGTATGTTGCTCCACACAGCGACGCGAGTACTGCAGGAGCGACCCTCGCGACTGGAAGGGGTCAGAGACCGCACCGGCCGTCTCTGTCGCTCCTACAGATTCAGCAAATGGCTCGCGTCGCTCACACGACGATCATTGGGGGCCGTTAGTCGAGGTGCCGTTCGGGACCGAGTGAAAGTAGTGGATGCTTTCACTCGCATGGCCGTAACGGTACCTCGGCCAATGAGAGGCTGCCACGTATTTTGGCGTCACCCCAGATCTCGCGATATTGCCGTTATTTGGACACGAGCGGCAGACAGGCCCCGCTCCAGAGCCGAGCAGGCCCCGTTACAGCGCGAAGCAGGGCCTGTGGCTGCCCTATAAAAGGGCGCCTGCCGCTCCATACTGGGCAGTAAAAAGAGAGTCAAAAACAGAGAATAGTGGTCAGTCAGAAAGTGAAAAGTGAGCGCCCAGTTAAATTGAAAGTCAACGCGAGTGGTAAATAAGGACATCGAAGGACTTTCAGGACATCGAAAGAACTTCCAGGACATCGTGGGAACAGCAAGGACATCCGAGCGAACCGTCGGAGCTTGCAGAACTAAATCCTGGCCTTATCTTCATCGCTCACCCGAACTTAGCGTGCCTTTAGCACAAGCACTCTCTCAGCCGGAGTACGCTGAGCCACACTCGGCAATCCTGTGACAGGGGTGCCTTGCAGAGGCGAGTCGTTATAAGAGTAGCTTAAGTGAAGTGTCAAATCCTACTTAAATTCGAGAAAATATATCTTACGATTCAAACTAAAATCACAAGTGCTAACCATTATCGCAGGGGCTTCAACAAATAAATTTGTTGGCACGAACACACAGTCGGCTGAAACGAGCCCAGCTTACCTCGGGATAAACCTAAGGTTCGTTACAGTACCAACGAAAGATAACCCAGCAGATATTGCAGTTCAGGGATGTTCAGTTGAGGAGCTTAAAACATCGTTGTGGTTTTGCGGACCAGGATTTTTCAGACACGTTGTGGCCAGCCAACCCACAAATCACATTATCAAAAGAACTAGAGCTGCTACAGAAGCGTAGAACTGCAACTACGCTGATCGCGGTCGATGACATATTGAATCAACTTCTTCATTTTCTAAGTTAATCCGCATAGTTGCATATATGTTCCGCTTTATTAATGGAAAGCAAGAGAGTCTTCACTGATTCCTACAGCTACTGAGTTAAGTTTCGCATCCTTTGCAGTCATATCTGTAATTCAACACATTGAATTCAACGAAGAAATAAAGAAAATAAAGAAGGGAGAGGACAACGCTCCTCCACAACAGTGGATGCTATTCGTGGTAACAGAAGCCATAGCCGGCGGAGATGGTAGGCTGTGCGTAGTTGCCATTATGACCAATTCCAGTTTAGATCACGCAACGCGAACAGGAGAAACTGTTTCTGGACTGATGCGATACGACCCTGATACAATTTATGCTGGAGACCATATTATTGAACAATATTCAAGAATAGGTCGAACCAGTGAGGTATACAAAAGTTAATTGATAAAGGGGTTTTTAAATTCTTTTGACCAACGTTTAATAAAGCCAAGAGCACCTTTAGCTTCATTTACGATGTTAGAGACATGAAGATTGAAACCAACAATTAACAAATTATGCTTGTGCAGAATCAACTACCAGCCTAAAGGAGCATGATTTCTTACAGCATGTCATTTTGGCGATTGGGGTCAAACAAAACAGACGGAAAGAAAAGAGCAAAATAATGCAAAAACCAAAGTAGATGAAAAATGCGTTGAGAGTACAAAAACAAACAAGCGGCTGTACAGAATAGAGAGTATCACGCACGAAGAGAAATATCGTGCACAAAACAAACTAAGCTTGCAACAACAACTACAAACACAGATGTGAGTGTGAGCAATCTGTAACACACACAAGTGTGAGCAGAAGAAAAATAAGAGAGCGGCAAACAATGTATTAAAGCAGAGACGCTAATAAATCAAGTTGCCGAATGAACTAAAACCACAATAATAATCAGATCCCCTGAACCCTTCCAGGAACTAATATTTTAATAATTCGTCGTTTCACTTCTACTAACACATGCACACACACATGCAAACATACGCACGCACGTATAAACAGGCATGGGCTGCCATGTGGGCTTACATTGGGAAATTAATTGTTTAATATCTTTTTTTGTAGACGAACAATCTTGATAAAACTTTCAGACCGTAATTATAACAATAAAATGTGTGCGTGTGCCAACGCTCAAGTCTCTAGTATTTTAAATACGGGTTTTGCAAACTTGTAGGGAAGGGGGTGTTTAGAGAGGTGGGGGGTAAAATATGACAAAAACCGAAACTCTAAAAAAATACATATGAATACACATTTTAAATTTGGAAACTCTAGCTCTAAAGGTGTATTAAATATAATTTTTTACTGGTTTTCGATAGGGTTTTTAATCGATAACAAAATATTGGGATGATTTATCGATTTTCAAAAAACAAACTTGATATGCGCGCTCTATATACGGGCCTACAAAAAAAATTTAAAGTCTCTAGCTCTTATATTTTCTGAGATCGACGCGTTCATATATACGGACAGACGGACAGACGGACGGACGGAAAGACGGACAGACGGACAGAAAAACCCATGTTGGGATGGCGAAACAATCGATAATTTTGGAATAGCAGATAGTTTTTCAATCCCTCTATAATATTTAATATCAGACCTCCCACCTTTTTTATGTAGAGGAATGACGAAGGATTCTTTCCATATAGAAGAAAAAACAGAGGTCTCTAGAGAGACCTATCCCTAGGGATAAATTAAACAGTTTTAATAACGGTAACCGTAAAGAATTACTACATTCTTTCAAAACACTGCTAGACACATTATCAGCACCAGGAACATTATCGTGCCATTGATTTTCTAGCATCGAGGGAAGAAGTTGCTGATTGCATCATCGTGCAAGCAGTGGACCAATCTACTCAGGCCAAGTGGAAGGAAAGCTCATCTGCTGATTAGTTGCCATCTTGGTCCAACTTGTCAGAATTCTTGCAAGGACGGTGTTGAATTCTTGAAAACGTGGATCCAGTATTGCAAGTCAAGTCAGGAAAGATCGTGAGTACACATTTACTTCCAGTTGATCCAAATCACATGATATTCCAATGTAAGCGCTTGAGCAATTGTCGCCAATCGCAAGACATTGTGAGGAGCAATGTATGTATGTATGTAGCAATGTATGTAGCACATGTAGTTTCTGTGTGTTTACATACATATACATACGTACATAATTATATTGCTCCACACAGCGATGCGAGTAGTGTAGGAGCGACCCTCGCGACTGGAAGGGGTCAGAGACCGGACTATAGGCCGTCTCTTTCGCTCCTACACATTCAGCGAATGGCTCGCGTCGCACGCACGACGATCATCGGGGACCGTTAGCCGAAGTGCCGGTCGGGCCGAGTGAAAGGAGTGTATACTTTCACTCGCATGGCCGTAACGGTACTTCGGCCAATGAGAGGCGGCCACGTATTTGACGGGATCTTGGCGTCACCCTAAATCACGCCATAATACCGTTATGGGGATACGAGCGGCAGACAGGCCCCGCTCCAGAGCCGAGCAGGCCCCGTTACAGCGCGAAGCAGGGCCTGCGGCGGCCCTATAAAAGGGCGTTTGCAGCTCCATACGGGTCAGTCAGTTAAAAGCAAATAGAGAAAAGTGCAGTAAATATACAGAAAAGTGAAAAGTGAGCGCCCCGTAACAACCAAAGTCAACGCGAGTGGTAAATAAGGACATCGAAGGACTTTCAGGACATCGAAAGAACTTCCAGTACATCGTGGGAACAGCAAGGACATCCAGTGGGAATCCTTGCGACCCCTATCACAGGACACGAGGCAACCAGGAGCGTCAGCGGGCACCAACGAGGACATTGGTGCGGACCAGGACAACCAGCAGCTTAAGCGAGGCCTGTCGAATACAGGAGCGAGTAAGTTCACGTAGCCGTGCGTAAGAGAAGTGCGCTGTGAGTGAAGCGAAGCTAGGTGTGCTGTGAGCGAGTCATATAGTAGGAGTGGCCTGTATATCCGAGCGAACCGCCGGAGCTTGCAGAACCGAATCCTGGCGTTATCTGCATCGCTCACCCGAACCTAGCGTGCCTTTAGCACAAGCACTCTCTCAGCCGGAGTACGCTGAGCCTACACTCGGCAATCCGGTGACAGGTGTGCCTTGCAGAGGCGAGTGGTTATAAGAGTAGCTTAAGTGAAGTGTCAAATACCACTTAAGTTAATTAAAATATATCTTACGTTCAAACTAAAAATCACAAGTGACTAATTATTATCGCAGGGGCTTCAACAAATAAATTTGTTGGCACGAACACACAGTCGGCTGAAACTAGCCCAGCTTAGACTCGGGATAAACCGAAGGTTCGTTACAACTGGTGGGGCCCTGCGATAAGAATTTAGAAACTAATTGTTACTATGGTGCGAGCGTGGGTATATAACCTGAAAAAGGATGAGGTGCGGCGTTATGGTGACGAGTTCGGAGTGAGCTTGTCAGGCACACTGGACGCGATGCGGAGGCAGTTCGGCGAGTGGGTCGAGAGGAATGAAGGAAGCATTCCTTACTCACTGAGGCTCGCCGATCTCGGCCAACTGCATGGACGCCGTGCCTCACCCAGAGATGAGGCGCCAACAGATGTCTTGGACGACGATCTGGAGGCGGGTCTTGCGCATGTGGCGCGGCTGCGTGTACCCTCCACTAGCGCAACTGCGCGGCTGCAGGATACGCGACAAGGTGAAATGAGAGCTACATCCACTCCACAACCTGAAATAAGGCCACGCGGACTCGGCAACACGGCTCAGGAATACCAAAAGGTAGCCAAGCAAGTGAGGGAATGGAGCTTCCGCTTCGATGGCACCACAAAGCCGTTGGAGTTCCTGGAGCAGGTGGAGTGGTCGGCTGACACGTATGGCCTGGATCTGGACATGATCCCGAGGGCGATGCCAGAATTGCTGAAAGGCATCGCCTTGAAGTGGTACGTGGCCAACAATCGGCACTGGTCAGCGTGGGCGACGTTTGTGCGCAGCTTCCAGGAATTCTTCCTGCCCAGAGGCTATCTGGAGAAGCTGGAGGATGACGTTAAACGCCGGAGGCAGATGGTAGACGAGAGCTTCAAGGTCTACATGGTAGAGATGCCGACTCTCAGCCTGCCCGATCTGCGTGCCTACGCCCGCCCGTATCAATTCCAGACTCTGGTGGAATTGATGCACCTGGCTGACGAGTTCGAGGAGTTGGAGAAGGACCGGGAGAGATTGCGGCAGCAGCCACGGCCCGGCCGCACGCGATTGATGGCCATGGACGACGCTGGAGGCGACGTGGAGTATCGCCGCATGGATGACGAGGTGAGGCCTTCGCCAGCGCCAAGGACAGGCACATCAGGCCCAAGGACACACATCCCGAACCCAGGCAGGGCATGCCGGATGTGTGGCCAGGAGGGGCATCGCGCTTTTGCATGCCGCAACAAGACGCTGGAGTTCTGCTGGCAGTGTGGGCGCATCGGAGTGCGAACTGCGAACTGCTGCCAGTCGGGAAACGAGCAGAGGCACCTGCCATCCAGGGGCGAGCGGGAGCAGCAGCCAGGAGCCCCCAGGCGTTAGTGGGCCGTCTTCAGGACGAAGCCAGCCAGATGACGGCCATCGTGGCCATTGGAGCCACTCATCAACGAGCCACGATCGACACGGGAGCCTCGAGCAGCTTCATCAGTGAAAAGCTTGCTGACCGGCTCCGGGGAGTGGGCATGGTGCGTGCCACACGGCGGCGCATACGCTTGGCGGATGGCAGCTGCAGTCAGGTGGACTCGCAGCTCGAGACGCGGATTAGCCTGGGGTGTCAGCAAATCCAGATCCCGTTGCTGATTCTGCCAGGAGTGATCGACGACCTGGTGCTTTGCTGGGATTTCTTGGCCGGCATTGGCACCACGCTGGAGTGTGGCGGCCTGACGCTGAAGATCGAGCCAAGAATCCCACAGTCGAGCGGACAGCCAGAGGAGAAGCTGTCCGTGGCGGTGGTCAGCGTGGAGGCGGATCCTGAGACGCCATTGGAGGCGACTGCGGAGGATCAACAGCCACTACACGAGGATTCGGAGGTGGACGCGTTCTTAAGGCACGAGCTGCAGAAATTCCAACACGTAAAGGGCACCACCAGGATCACGGAGCACCGGATCAGGATGCAGGACAACAGGCCTATAAAACAGCGCTACTTTCCTAAAAATCCAAAGATGCAGGCGGAAATCAACCTGCAGGTGGATGAGCTGTTGGCCAAAGGCTGCATCGAGCCCTCAAAGAGCCCACATAGCGCGCCGATTGTCATGGTGCGAAAGAAGAATGGGAAGTGGCGGCTATGTGTGGACTTCCGGCAGCTGAACAGCAGATCCATTAAAGATGCGTACCCCCTGCCGCGGGTGCATCACATTTTGGATCAGCTGCGGGAGGCGCGCTATATCACGAGCCTGGATCTGAAGGATGGGTATTGGCAAATACCGATGGAAAAGGCCAGCCGACCACTGACGGCGTTCACGATTCCAGGAAAAGGGCTGTTCCAGTGGAAAGTGATGCCATTTGGGCTCCATTCCCCGCCGGCAACCTTTCAGCGAGCGCTGGACCAGGTCATCGGTCCAGAAATGATGCCACACGCCTTCGCCTACCTGGACGACATCATCGTCATTGGACGGACGCGCCAGGAGCACATGAGCAACCTGCGGGAGGTGTTCCGGCGGCTACGAGCAGCTAACTTGAGGATCAACATCGACAAGTGCGATTTCTTCAAGAAGGAGCTGAAGTATCTGGGTCACAAAGTCACGGAGCATGGCATTTGTACAGACCCAGAGAAAGTGGCCGCAATTGCCGAGCTGAAGCCGCCCACTAACGTGAAGGAGTTGCGGCAATATGTTGGAGTGGCTTCGTGGTACCGCCGCTTTGTGCCAGATTTTGCTGCGACAGTGCATCCCCTCAACGCGCTGCTCAAAAAGGGCACGAAGTGGGAGTGGACGGAGGAACGGCAACAGGCGTTTGAAATGGTAAAGGCCAAGCTGACGGAGTCACCGATGCTGGCGTGTCCGGATTTCACGAAGCCGTTTTGCTTACAGACGGATGCAAGCAATTATGGGCTTGGGGCAATCCTGACGCAGGCCTCTGAGGAAGGAGAGCGTGTAATTTCGTATGCCAGTCGGACACTCAACAGTGCTGAGAGAAACTATTCAGCTACTGAAAAGGAGTGTCTGGCCATAATCTGGAGCATACGAAAGTTCAGGCCATACTTGGAAGGCTACCATTTCGTAGTGGTCACGGACCATATGGCGCTGAAGTGGCTCAACTCCATCGGGAGCCCTTCAGGAAGGATTGCCAGATGGACACTGGAGCTGCAACAATTCGACTTCGAGATTTGCTACAGGAAGGGCAAACTGAATGTGGTGGCAGATGCGCTCTCACGGCAGCCGCTGGACGAGGAGGCATGCCGTTTGGCTACGAGCGAGGAGACGCCAGCTGGGACAGGATGTCGTTGGCTCACCAAGCTACGCCAGGATCGGCTCAAGGCGCCACAAAAGTTTCCAGATTACATGGAAGAGTCTGGAAACGTATACCGGCACATTCCGCACCAGGCCGGCCACGAGGATGTGGCTGCGTGGAAGCTGTGTGTGCCAACGGAGCGGCGCAAACAAGTGCTGGAGGAGAGCCACGACGCAGCCACCGCTGGCCACCTTGGGAGCCGGAAAACAATTGCTCGGGTGGCCGCGCGATACTACTGGCCGGGTATGTATCGAGATGTACGGGCGTACGTGCAGCGCTGCGAGCTGTGTCAGCGATACAAGCCCAGTCAGCTGCAAGCAGCTGGGCAGATGCTGACCCAGGTGCCGGAGGAGCCATGGGCAACGGTATGTGCCGATTTTGTGGGCCCACTGCCGAGGTCGAAGCATGGGAATACCATGCTTCTGGTCTTCATTGACCGGTTCTCCAAATGGACGGAGATGGTGCCATTAAGGAGTGCAACCTCGGCAGCGCTCCAAAAAGCATTCCGGGAGCGGATCTTGGCACGATTTGGTACGCCCAAGGTGCTCATCACGGACAACGGGACCCAATTCACCAGTCGAGCGTTCAGAGGATTTTTAGAAGAGCTTTGTGTGCGTCACCAGCTGACGGCACCATACACGCCCCAAGAGAATCCAACAGAGAGGGCCAACAGGACGGTGAAGACGATGATTGCGCAATTTGCGGGCAGCGATCAGCGATGTTGGGATGACGCGTTGCCGGAGTTGACTCTGGCAGTCAACAGCAGCGTGTCAGCATCTACAGGGTATACGGCAGCCTTCATCACGCAAGGGCGAGAGCCAAGGCTGCCAAAATCCCTATATGATGCGCAAACCATCGGCACAGGCCAAGAGGCACAGAGCCCAGTAGAGAGAGCCACCAAGATGCGCGAAGTTTTCGAAATAGTGCGTCGAAACTTGGAGCGAGCTGGACAGGATCAGGCGCGGCATTACAACCTACGGAGGCGGCAATGGAAGCCGGCCGTGGGGGACAAGGTGTGGGCAAAGGAACGCCACTTGTCCAATGCCGCGGAGGGACTCTCAGCAAAACTGGCACCACGCTATGGAGGACCATATACGGTAACCAGTTTTGTGTCTCCAGTCATCTGCCGGGTCAAGGCGGACGCAGATAATCGGACCAGGACGGCGTATGTGGCTGATCTGAAGCCGTGGATAGGAGACACGGGTGAGCAATAGAGCAGTTGCATGAACGTTTATTTTTTTTTTGTAAAAAAAAAAAAAAAAAAGGGAGTGAATACACAATGAAGTGTATTGCTTCTCATACAAGCATGTATAACTATAAAGAAAAGAAGAAGAAGACAAAATTTTGCTAAAAACTCACAATCGTGTCATAAGTGCAGCTGTGGCTGGAAAATCACAGTTGCCACAGGCAAATTAACTGTAGATGGGGGCACAACAACAATATATTCAAATTGCGCGCGCACGACAGCAAGCAGTATACAATAGTGCGCATAAAACTTAGCTGCCAGTGCAGGCGCAATGCACAGAATGCACGCAACAACAACTTGTGCATGAGCAAGCAGCACCCACATACAGTGCATGCGGACGCGGGAACAACAACACGCACAGCCGAAATTATGCGAATTGCGAACAGCCACAGAATGCGTTTTCTAACGAAAGCGAAAACAATAACAAACAGAGCATATTCCAGGCAAAGAGATGCTGCACACGCACACACATAGGCGTAGGCAAGGGTCAAGGGCCTACGTCGGCCGCTCAGCGATCGCTAGCGCACGAAGCGACACGACGGTGTCAAAGCGAGCGATACACAAAACAGCCAACAACAAAACAGCTGCGACATATAAAACAGCCAACAACAAAACAGAGCGGTATATAAAACAGCCAACAACAAAACAAGCAACGACCTATAAAACAGCCAACAACAATGCAACGCAGCAGAAGAGCTGCTTATATATGTTTGGCCATAGGAAAGCTGTGTATGAGTGCGCAGAGGAGGGCATGTGGGAGAACGGTATCTGGGCGATACCGTAGCATGCCTGGAATTCAGCAATAAGCCTCAGAATGCGAGAGCGGGCTGAACAGAGGATGCAGGACCCGTTAGATGCTGCCGCCTACGCACCAGGCGGCGCGGCAGCATAGGGTATAAAATAGGCACGCGAGCAGGGGCTTGGCCTATTTTTCGCATCGAGATAATGGAGACCACACGCGCAGCAACGAACGACGCGGGACTGGGCATCGGCCGGGTGCACCCAGATGATCCTCGGTTGCTGGCCAGCGACTACGCTGGAGCGGCACGAGGAGTACGCCGGGTGGGCACACCGGTGTCCAGCCGCCGAGCGCGTCGGAGGGGAGTGCGGCTGCCGCCAGTAAGGTTGCCGTTCCACCCGCGGCGACGCACGACCAGGCGTCTACGGCGACACCGGCCATATATGGTGGTGGAGCCGTCGTCCAGCGAAGAGACCAGCGGGGCCACGGCCGACTCCTGGTCGCCGGCAAGCTCCAGCAGCGAGGGATCGGCGTTGGAGACCCCCGTCTTCAGCGACGAGGACGCGTCATGGACGGCCAGGGGCTCGCCCGGCACGGCGACGGCAGAGGTGGCGTCGTTCGCTTGGGCCCGTTGGGAGGAGGAGCGTTGGGACGAGGCGCAGGTATCGGCCTACGTCCGCAACGGGCGGAACTCGCCGATGCGGCTGCTGTGGCAGCCACCACGGCCGCCAACGCTGTACCGAGAAGCGCCGGACAGCAGCGAGGGAGAGCAGGAGATAATTGTTATCTCCGACTCGGAGGACCAGGAGGAAGAGCCAGAGGTCATCTGGATCGAAGACTCCGAGGACGAGGAGGTACCGGAGCCACCCCTGGTCAGCACATTATACTCAACGCTGGTGGTGGGGGGCCGGACGGACCACCGGGCACAGGTGGTCATTACATGGAGCGAGCCCCTCGCCCCGTTGCCACCCGGGTTCGTGCTGGAAGAGATAGCGCAGCCACAGCCACAACCGCAGCTGCAGTCGCCGACGCCAGCGGCGCGGCTACAACCGCAGCCGCGGTCGCCGACGCCAACGGCGCAGCCACAATCGCCGCCGCAGTCGCCGACGCCAACGGCACAGCTACAACCGCAGCTGCAGTCGCCGACGCCAGCGCCTACAGGGCTACCAGAGGACATCGGGGGGTGGAGGCCAATCCGGCTGCCTCCCAGGCCGACGCTGCAGCAACGCGTCCCACACTGCACCGACAGGCATCATGGCCGGGGACGGGGCAGGCGGTGTGGATGGAGGTGTGCCGCGGTGAGTGGCCGCCTGAGATCGAGCACCATGCGGCGAGGATGGAGGCAAAGGGGTGCAGCCGCACCGCCCGGATCGTGTGGGTGGAGGGGGTCCGTTATCGGATCCGAAGGGCACGCGCAGGGTGTCGGGCATTTGTATGTCTAGATTAAAGAAAGAAAGATTAATAAAAATATATTTTTCCCAAAAAAAAAAAAAAAACACAAAAGATATAGCACAAGGTGCCTATAAGACGGGCATGCAGGCAGACACTGGACTGCTTACTGGGCAGGTTGTGGGCGCAGACGCCTGCCACGCGACTGGTTCCATTGGTCGTCGTTACGCAGGTGTCGGAAGAGCTGGGCGGCCGATCCTCGCGCACTGGCCAGCGGCTTCGCTGGAGCCGTGCGCGAATGAGGAGTG
The DNA here is from genome assembly GCA_035045345.1 of Drosophila hamatofila. NCBI lineage: Eukaryota > Metazoa > Arthropoda > Insecta > Diptera > Drosophilidae > Drosophila > Drosophila hamatofila. The sequence goes on from JAWNPA010000012.1 coordinate 245,733, forward strand.
AGCCATAAAAGCCGGCCGACACCAAAGCCTTGACACCGGTGCCCAGTTGCGAACGACGTCTGCGGCGCGACCTCCCAGCAGCAGTCCAGAAATGGACTGCAGTGCCCCACCGGAGCAACTTCAGCAACCGGAAGAGCAGCTGCAGCCATCGGAGGGATGCCACCAGCGGCGATGGACAGGAGGTGCCAATTAGGAAAAGTGGCAGCGGCCGCGCACGAATGCGCCAAAGCACCGGGGGCTGCAAAACGGAGAGGTGCGTTTGCAGCGGCGCCGGGCGTGGGCAATGGCGGCGGCAGGCCCATTAGGTCCAGGGGCATCAAGGAGGAGACGACCTGTCTGGAGAAGGAAGGAAAAGCTTAATTTTTGTAAGATTTTTAAACAAAATTAACACAACACTTACTCGCCGCGCACAGCATTACCAGCGGTAAAGAAAATATCAGCTGATGCTGATAACAGAGACGTAACAGTAGCGATCAGCGCAAATCGGAGCAGCGCTATGGGGAGCAACGCAATACGGAGCGACGCTGCAGAGGAGGGCGCCAAGATTCAAACACGATAGTCTCGTGTTTTTCCCGAAGAAAGAGGGGAGTGTGAGGAGCAATGTGTGTGTTTGTTTACATACATATACATACGTACATAATTATATTGCTCCACACAGCGATGCGAGTAGTGTAGGAGCGACCCTCGCGACTGGAAGGGGTCAGAGACCGGACTATAGGCCGTCTCTTTCGCTCCTACACATTCAGCGAATGGCTCGCGTCGCACGCACGACGATCATCGGGGACCGTTAGCCGAAGTGCCGGTCGGTCCGAGTGAAAGGAGTGTATACTTTCACTCGCATGGCCGTAACGGTACTTCGGCCAATGAGAGGCGGCCACGTATTTGGCGGGATCTTGGCGTCACCCTAAATCACGCCATAATGCCGTTATGGGGACACGAGCGGCAGACAGGCCCCGCTCCAGAGCCGAGCAGTCCCCGTTACAGCGCGAAGCAGGGCCTGCGGCGGCCCTATAAAAGGGCGTTTGCAGCTCCATACGGGTCAGTCAGTTAAAAGCAAATAGAGAAAAGTGCAGTAAATATACAGAAAAGTGAAAAGTGAGCGCCCCGTAACAACCAAAGTCAACGCGAGTGGTAAATAAGGACATCGAAGGACTTTCAGGACATCGAAAGAACTTCCAGGACATCGTGGGAACAGCAAGGACATCCAGTGGGAATCCTTGCGACCCCTATCACAGGACACGAGGCAACCAGGAGCGTCAGCGGGCACCAACGAGGACATTGGTGCGGACCAGGACAACCAGCAGCTTAAGCGAGGCCTGTCGAATACAGGAGCGAGTAAGTTCACGTAGCCGTGCGTAAGAGAAGTGCGCTGTGAGTGAAGCGAAGCTAGGTGTGCTGTGAGCGAGTCATATAGTAGGAGTGGCCTGTATATCCGAGCGAACCGCCGGAGCTTGCAGAACCGAATCCTGGCGTTATCTGCATCGCTCACCCGAACCTAGCGTGCCTTTAGCACAAGCACTCTCTCAGCCGGAGTACGCTGAGCCTACACTCGGCTATCCGGTGACAGGTGTGCCTTGCAGAGGCGAGTGGTTATAAGAGTAGCTTAAGTGAAGTGTCAAATACCACTTAAGTTAATTAAAATATATCTTACGTTCAAACTAAAAATCACAAGTGACTAATTATTATCGCAGGGGCTTCAACAAATAAATTTGTTGGCACGAACACACAGTCGGCTGAAACTAGCCCAGCTTAGACTCGGGATAAACCGAAGGTTCGTTGCAACATAAAGAGGCCAAGAGACTTGCACACTGCCTCAATTGTCTAAGAAAAGGCCATCAGTTGAAAAATTGTAAATCTAACTTCTGTCGTACTTGTTAATCGAAGCACCATACTTTATTGCATTGCAGTCAGTCTTCCATGGCCAAATGCGATTCATTTTACTGCCACGGTTGCAATGTCGCCTTCTTCGCCTCAAACTCACATATCACCTAATTCGTCTGATGTTGTGCTTCTAGCTATAATCTTTGTTAAGAACCGAGGTGGAACATTCATTTCGTGTCGTGTACTCTTGAACACAGGATCTCTACTTAACTTCGTCACCAGTCGCTTCGCAAATCCGCTTCAGCTTCGAAAAAGCAAATCGCTGACTGCTGGTTTTGGCATTTGAGATACTCATCTTAGTCAGAAGCCTCGACTAGTCGAGCATATAATGGCGGACTTGCCTAAGGATTGTGCACAGTGCTCATCGGCACTTACAGTAGCTGGATTGGACTATTTACTACAAGCCTGATGGACGAAACAGAGTATAAGTAAAGTGCTTCATATGCGTGTTCGTCTGCATCGCAAGCATCGCACTGAAGTTCATAACTACTGCATCAACAACAGTTTCAATTGGAAGTTCATACCTCTTCTTTCGCCACATTTTGGCGGCCTATGGGAAGCAGCGCTAAAAAACACTTATATCGCTCTATGGGATTGCCTTCCGCAAACTCCGCATAATTTTATGCCAAATTCAGTCTATAATCAATTCTCGTCCTCTTGTTCCAATTCATAAAATCCCGATAATCTTGGAGTTCTCTTTTCACGACTTTTCTTGATTGGTCGACCACTCATGGATTTCCACGAGCCAGACGTAACTGGGCTCGACCATAATCGCCACGGTCGCTGGCAACGCATGGCGTACATACAACATTTGTTTGGGAAGCGCTGGAGTGAGGAATGCCTCACCATACTCCAACAGCGTGGAAAATGGCACATCCCGCATATTTCTATCAAAGTCAACGATGTGGTTGCTAAGATCATTGCTAGAGCTGATGGTGCCGTGAGAGTTGCTGTTCTGCGTACACCCACTGGAACTACACATCGAGCTGTCAATAAGCTGTGCGTTCTCCCGGTTGATGATGCTGTTAAAAGACTTGGTTTTTCTCTTAGATTTAGTTCTGTTAAGTTATTCTTTTCTTTTATTTATTTTTTCTTAAATTAATAAATAATAAGCTAAATTAAATCGTATTGGCTTTTATTTGTGCCTTCGTTAATGATTGAAGCCAGAGTTGCCGAAAAAGCTCAGCAGCCTCCAACATATTAGAGAATTGTGCATTTTAATGTTACTTAAAGGTATGAAAGGTTGATGAAGATAGTCCCACACAAAAAGATTTATTTAATTATTATTATTATTATTTATTATTATATTATATTATTATTATATAGCGCCCACGGCAGTCCAAGCGCAGTCGCTGGTAACTGCGCAGTTAGCAGAGGGCATGTTCATGCGCGTGAGGGCATGTTCATGCGCGTGAGTGCATGTGATTTTGTACGAGTGCATAAAATAAAATAAATGAATTGGAGCAAAAGCTGTTTGCAGGGTTCAGGGGATCTTCTAGTCGAGCAGTCTCAACTAGAGCCCTCTTACTTCATATACCCTGAACCCATTGAAAATTTGAAGTTGGGGTATAATGTTTTTGGTAAAAATTTATGTATCAGGCAGATGGAGGCGTGGCATATATATTTTTGATCAGGGTGACGAGCTGAGACCTTATAATGTGAAGTAATTAAATACTAATTTTTTTAACACTATTAAAAGTTATTTTTAAACGGTACCTTCCTTTAAGCATTTTAGTCCAATGATATCGCAGTAAGTTTGATCTGCAAACAAATAAGGTGACTTATATAAGCATATGAATTGATTCTAAGACAAAACAGAGATAGAAAAATTTTCAATATGAATAATTTAATCTATTCAATTAATAAATACTGTGAGGAGCAATATAGGTATTCACGTATAAAATGTATATAGAATACCTAGTTGCTGTATGTTTGTATGCATATACTGTGAGGAGCAATATAGGTATGCACGTATAAATGTTGCTGTATGTTTATATCATAGCTTGCAAATAACTGTCGACCGTTTCTCTTCATGCGCTCTCGTTGCGAGCAAAACCGAAAAAGATCGTACTCTATCGCTCCCGCTCTGAGCAAGGGACTCTTGCTGTTTCATTTATGTTTTCTGTTGAGCTCGTTTCGTTGAGCAAACCGCTGTCGGGTTTTCGACGAGCAGTGCGTAAAGAACAAAACGAGAAACGCTCGCACAATGGGGGTCAGCAAAAGAACATTTGACTGAAAAACTCAACGCAAACGGTCTTCAAATTTATTTTTTTATATAGAATTCGTGCACTTTTTTATTCAAGTCTTCCCATTTTGCACAACAAATATTTTACAACTTCACACTTTCAATTCACGACCGCAATTAATATATTTCGTCTGAAAAACAGACGCTTTACGATGAGATTGCCTATGCATGTGAATGTATACCAATGCACACGCAAAAGACCGTTTGCTTTATTTAACACGACGAAATGTTCTTGGAACAACCAGAACAAAACAGAATAGAAAAAACGGTTTCGCTCGGAGCGCGAGCGAGCTCATTTAAGAACCGGTAAATTGGCTGCTCGCTGAATATTTTCGTAAAGGGTCAAGGAAAGACACATATTTGCAGACAACGAGAAACGGTCGACAGTTATTTGCAAGCTATGGTTTATATGCATGTTCGTGCATATGTGTATTGCGCCACACAGCGATGCGAGTACTGTAGGAGCGACCCTCGCGACTGGAAGGGGTCAGAGACCGCACTATAGGCCGTCTCTGTCGCTCCTACAGACTCAGCAAATGGCTCGCGTCGCTCGCACGATCATCGGGGGCCGTTAGCCGAGGTGCCGTTCGGGACCGAGTGAAAGTAGTGGATAGCCGTAACGGTACTTCGGCCAATGAGAGGCTGCCACGTATTTTGGCGGCACCCCAGATCACGCGATATTGCGATATATTGAACCCGAGACAGTTAAAGTGCAGCAAGTGTGATAGTCGGCGAGGTTACAAGTGCAAACTAAAGTGCACCAGGCCACGCAAGGACACTCAAAGACCTCGAGAGACAACGCCATCAAAAGGACTTGAGTCAGCAAGGACATCGAGGACATACAACATATCCAAGGAGGATATTCGGGACGCTTATACAGGACTATAGGCAAACCAGGAGCACCGGCGGCCACCAACAAGGACATTGGTGCAACGGAAAGCAGCGGCAGCAGGTTGGCGAAACCGGAGTGAATGAGTTTGCGTAGCTGTGCGTACGAGTGGCGCATTGTGCGTGAAGCAAAGCTAGGTGTGCCAAGAGTGAGTCCAGTTGCAGGAGTGGCCATTGTGCATCCGAGCGAACCGCCGCAGTCCACAGACCAGCATCCTGCGTTCTCTGGAGCGCTTGGGCGAATCCTAGCGTGTCTTAGCACAATCGCCTTCCCAGCCAGAATACGCCGAGCCACACTCTTAGATCCTGTGTGCAGGTGTGCCAAGTCAGCGGCCGTGCAGAGGCGAGTTGTTCTAAGAGTAGCTTAAGTGAAGTGTGAAATTATACTTAAATTCAAGAAAATATATCTTATTTCTCAAACTAAAATCACAAGTGGCTAATAATTGTCGCAGGGGCTTCAACAAATAAATTTGTTGGCACGAACATGCAGTCGGCTGAAACTAGCCCAGCTCAGACTCGGGATAAACCGAAGGTGCGTTACAACTGGCGCCCAACGTGGGGCCCTGCGATAAGAGTTTAGTAACTAAGTGTGACTATGGTGCGAGCGTGGGTATATAACCTGAAAAAGGATGAGGTGCTGCGTTATGGTGACGAGTTCGGAGTGAGCTTGTCAGGCAAATTGGACGTGATGCGGAGGCAGTTTGGCGAGTGGGTTGAGAGGAATGAAGGAAGCATTCCTTACGCACTGAGGATCGCCGAGCTGTGCCGACTGCATGGACGCCGTGCCTCACTCAGAGATGAGGCGCCCACAGATGTCTTAGACGACGAGGCGGGTCTTGCGCATGTGGCGCGGCTGTGTGTGCCCTCGACTAGCGCAACTGCGCGGCTGCAGGATACGCGACAAGGTGAGATGAGAGCTACATCCACCTCGCAACCTGAAATAAGGCCACGAAGACTCGGCAGCACCGCTCAGGAGTATCCCAAAGTAGCCAAGCAAGTGAGGGAATGGAGCTTCCGCTTCGATGGCACCACAAAGCCTTTTGAGTTTCTGGAGCAGGTGGAGTGGTCGGCTGACACGTATGGCCTGGATCTGGACATGATCCCGAGGGCGATGCCAGAGCTGCTGAAAGGCATCGCCTTGAAGTGGTACGTGACCAACAATCGGAACTGGACAGCGTGGACGACGTTTGTGCGCAGCTTCCAGGAGTTTTTTTTTGCCCAGAGGCTATCTGGAGAAGCTGGAGGATGACGTCAAACGCCGGAGGCAGATGGTAGACGAAAGCTTCAAAGTCTACATGATCGAGATGCTTCCGCGCTATGGAACAGACCGCGAGTGGAAGCTAATATATAACAACAGCCTGACCGATCTGCGTGCCTACGCCCGCCCGTATCAATTCCAGAGTCTGGTGGAATTGATGCACCTGGCTGACGAGTTCGAGGAGTTGGAGAAGGACCGGGAGAGATTGCGGCAACAGCCACGGCCCGGCCGCACGCGACTGATGACCATGGACGATGCTGGAGGCGAAAGGCTAGCTGACAGGCTCCGAGGAGTGGGCGTGGTGCGTGCCACACGGCGCCTGGGGAGTCAGCAAATACAGATCCCGTTGCTGATTCTGCCAAGAGTGATCGACGACCTGGTGCTGGGGTGGGATTTCTTGGCCGGCATTGGCACCACGCTGGAGTGTGGCGGCTTGACGCTGAAAATCGAGCCAAGAATCCCACAGTCGAGCGGACAGCCAGAGGAGAAGCTGTCCGTGGCTGTGGTCAGCGTGGAGGCGGATCCTGAGACACCAGTGGAAGCGACTGCGGAGGATCAACAGCCGCTACACGAGGATTCGGAGGTGGACGCTTTATTGAGGCATGAGCTGCAGAAAGTCCAACACGTAAAGGGCACCACCAGGATACGGACCACCGGATCAGAATGCAGGACAACGGGCCTATTAAACAGCGCTACTTTTTAAAAATCCAAAGATGCAGGCGGAAATCAACCTGCAGGTGGATGAGCTGTTGGCCAAAGTTTGCATCGAGCCATCAAAGAGCCCACATAGCGCGCCGATTGTCATGGTGCGAAAGAAGAATGGAAAGTGGCGGCTATGTGTGGACTTCCGGCAGCTGAACAGCAGATCCATTAAGGATGCATGCCCCCTGCCGCGGGTGCATCACATTTTGGATCAGCTGCGGGAGGCGCGCTACATCACCAGCCTGGATCTGAAGGATGGGTATTGGCAAATACCGATGGAGAAGACCTGCCGACCACTGACGGCGTTCACGGTTCCAGGAAAGGGGCTATTCCAGTGGAAGATGATGCCATTTGGGCTCCATTCCCCGCCGGCAACCTTTCGGCGAGCGTTGGACCAGGTCATCGGTCCAGAGATGATGCCACACGCCTTCGCCTACCTAGACGACATCATCGTCATTGGATGGACGCGCCAGGAGCACATGAGCAACCTGCGGGAGGTGTTCCGGCGGAACGAAGGAGCTGAAGTATCACCACCACCCACCACCCCGCCCACCAACTTGAAGGAGTAGCGGCAATATGTTGGAGTGGCTTCGTGGTACCGCCGCTTCGTGCCAGATTTTGCTGCGACAGTGCATCCCCTCAACGCACTGCTCAAAAAGGGCACGAAATGGGAGTGGACGGAGGAGCGGCAACAGGCGTTCGAAACGGTAAAGGCCAAGCTGACGGAGTCACCGGTGCTGGCGTGTCCGGATTTCACGAAGCCGTTTTGCTTACAGACGGATGCAAGAAATTATGGGCGTGGGGCAATCCTGACGCAGGCCTCTAAGGAAGGAGAGCGCATAATTTCGTATGCCAGTCGGACACTCAACAGTGCCGAGAGAAACTATTCAGCTACTGAAAAGGAGTGTCTGGCCATAATCTGGGGCATACCCTTTTGTAGTGGTCACGGACCATATGGCGCTGAAGTGGCTCAACTCCATCGAGAGCCCTTCAGGAAGGGTTGCCAGATGGGCACTGGAGCTGCAGCAATATGATTTCGAGATTTGCTACAGGAAGGGCAAACAAAATGTGGTGGCAGATGCGCTCTCACGGCAGCCTCTGGGCGAGGAGGCATGCGGTTTGGCCACGAGTGAGGAGACGCCAGCTGGGACAGGAATTTGGCTCACCAAGCTACGCCAGGAGCGGCTCAAGGGTCCACAGAAGTTTCCAGATTACATGGAAGAGTCTGGAAACGTATACCGGCACATTCCGCACCAAGCCGGCCACGAGGATGTGGCTGCGTGCAGCCACCGCTGGCCACCTTGGGAGCCGGAAAACAATTGCTCGGGTGGCCGCGCGATACTACTGGCCAGGTATGTATCGAGATGTGCGGGCAGCGTTGCGAGCTGTGTCAGCGATACAAGCCCAGTCAGCTGCAAGCAGCTGGGCAGATGCTGACCCAGGTGCCGGAGGAGCCATGGGCAACTGTATGTGCCGATTTTGTGGGCCCACTGCCGAGGTCGAAGCATGGGAATACCATGCTTCTGGTCTTCATTGACTGTGTTCAGGCATGAACATACACATATACAAAGATCGTATACACGCCTTCTACGCACTCTACGGCTAGCAGATGGTGTGTTAGAAATTGATTAGGGCCACTTGTATTGATGCTATAAATAGCCAGACGAACGCTGAGCCTTACAACCTCAGCGATAGTATAAGAATAGATAATAGACCAATGCTGAGCCTTACACACTCAGCAATAGACGCACTAGATTTAAGGGTGGAAAATATGCATGAGTCTGGGTATATAAACCCGGACTCAGCTAAATATAGATCAATACTCAACTAAACACCAACGTAGTTTCTTGTCTTCTGGTCTTACAAACCATAGTCAAGTGTATTCGTTCATGGTCCTTCGAGCCGGATGAAGTACAGTCATAGTACTTCGAACCACAAGGCTACTAAATGTTTGTGATTAGTGCTAAGTAAAGTGCTAAAAAATTGTTCTTTGGCTTACAAACCCAAGCTGTGAGTAGAGGCACAGCACGGTCAACCAAGTGATCAAAACAAAAAAACCTCCAAGGGGTTAAGCCAAAGTAACAAATAAATACAAACAGGATGCAGTCGGGCAAAAATCTTGAGGTGCTAAAAAAGCAATCAGAGATTTGTGTCAACATCCAGCAGGCCATCCCGAAGAAGGATGTGCCAAAGTTTAGCTGGAAAATGCAACCGGAAACATCCAGGGAAAAACATACTCAACAAGAAGTATTGTTCTCACGCAAAGTCGCGAGCCCAATGGATGCGTTGGTAGAACTTGTGGATAGAAGAGCTCTAGCATTAAAGCTGCACATTGAAGAGGTGTATGCCAACCTAGAGCTCAGCAACCAGGAGCAAACTCTAGACCATAAAGATATGCTAGAGTTTCTATGGAATAAGGTCCAGTCAGTGCTCAGTGATCTCGAAGTATAATAAACCACCCTACGAAATCAAAGGCATAGACGCATTGGAATACAGAGTCTACAGACTGACAAAAAAATCAACAGAAAGTTAGATGACTTTCACAACAAAAACCATGACCTACTCTTCCCTATTTCGATGGAAGTCCTAAGGCGTGGCCAACGTTCTTCGAGCAGTTCACCAATATAATTCACAACAGAAAGTATATCAGAGACAAGACTAAGCTGATGTACCTAAAATTGTACCTCAGAGGAGACGGCCACAGGGTCATCAGCCATTTCAAATATGAATCGGCTAACTACAATCCACCGTGGGACTATTTATGCAAACGCGGAGGATCAACAGCCGCTACACGAGGATTCGGAGGTGGTCGCTTTATTGAGGCATGAGCTGCAGAAAGTCCAACACGTAAAGGGCACCACCAGGATACGGACCACCGGATCAGGATGCAGGACAACGGGCCTATTAAACAGCGCTACTTTTTAAAAATCCAAAGATGCAGGCGGAAATCAACCTGCAGGTGGATGAGCTGTTGGCCAAAGTCTGCATCGAGCCATCAAAGAGCCCACATAGCGCGCCGATTGTCATGGTGCGAAAGAAGAATGGAAAGTGGCGGCTATGTGTGGACTTCCGGCAGCTGAACAGCAGATCCATTAAGGATGCATACCCCCTGCCGCGGGTGCATCACATTTTGGATCAGCTGCGGGAGGCGCGCTACATCACCAGCCTGGATCTGAAGGATCCAACAGAAAGTATATCAGAGACAAGACTAAGCTGATGTACCTAAAATTGTACCTCAGAGGAGACGGCCACAGGGTCATCAGCCATTTTAAATATGAATCGGCTAACTACAATCCAGCGTGGGACTATTTATGCAAACGCTACAAACGCTATATCGTTAGCAAGCCAGTGGACACGGAACTGCTGAAAAACAATGATGAAGGCAGTATCCGCATGTTCGTGATCACCTCCGTTGACAGCGACAACGCCACCGCTGATCAGCAGCTAATATATCAGGCCGCTTTGGACAAAATAGTGTTCAAGAACTGGGAATCCCTCCCGCCGGCAAGCCGGCATGGGAGGAAAGATAACTAAAACTACAGAAGAACAAGATAATAAAGTTCGAGTAGTAACAACAAAAACAAAGTAAATGATCAAAGGTAAAAGGTCAATAAACATGATCTGTTTGCTACCAACTCCGACAAGGGATCAACCACAAAAGTAGGAGGATATAGAAGATGGGGACGAGAAAGCAATTGCTGCCACATCTTCGACATCGACAGCAACGTTGAGTACTGCTGAAAATACATCAACACATATCCAATTGGCAGTTGAACCAATGGATGATATTACCACTGTTAGCAGCGCGACGGATGACCTAACTTCTTTGGCGACTGCAACGGCGACTGCATATGCAGCTGGAGATAAAATCGATATTATCGACACAAGCTCTTCAGTTATGACCACAGCAGCGGAGTTCAATCTGGAACTACTTCAGAGATCGTAATGATGTAATTACAATTACACCGGACGAGGACTTAACTGGAAATAGCAACATATTAAAGCAAAGAGCCATATCCACTACAAGCGAATTAACAGCTGCCCTAAGGCAGCGTTATCATCAAAATGTGGACGGCTCCCATCTGGAGACAGCAATGAAGCGAGTGGACACCGCCTCAGCAGATTCAATGAGCGATGACGATTATACAATTGAAGTGGCGTAAGTTCTTTAAAGAGCCTCGACTTCACTTGGCATGGGAGCCACCACCTGCGCAAAAGATCAAGGGAACAGCGCAATATATCTGGCTACCATATTTTCTGGACACCGCAGGATGTTCAGGCACGGACACACAAAACGTACAAGGACTGCAGGCATGGACATATTTCATTGGAACTAGTAATAATTAAAATATTTCTATTTGTCCTGTATAAGATTAAGAAAAGAAACCACAGACAGCAGTTGTCACATCTTCTGGCCCCCCGCAGAATGTTCAGGCATGAACATACATACATATACAAAGATCGTATACACGCCTTCTACGCACTCTACGGCTAGCAGATGGTGTGTTAGAAATATTGTTAATGCCAGATCCCATTAACCGGAATTGCTCCTCCCACACAGCCCGGCTATGCTATTAACAGTGCTATGTTAATAGCATAGCTGTTGGCGCTCTCAGTAGTTGGCTCTCCGCTAACTACTGTCTTTTGGCTTCCTGAAACTTACCCTTCACTCTCACTATCTCTAGAAGTGAATTTTTGTACATATTAATCTAAGTGAAATTAACCGAAATAAATTGGAAATTGGAAAACTGCGATCTTTTACTCATCAAGCGCCAACCCTACATATTTTGGTCCTTCGAGCCGGATTCATCCATCCTACCTTCAACATTCACCAGCGATTCAAAGGCCAGATAAGTAAATTTCTTTTATTTCTTTTTTCGTTGCAATTTGCACATACCAGCATACATATACCGGCATTTTGCAATCCGCCATTACTGCCATATATGTATGTACGTTGTCCGGTTGTGCAGGTTGCCTCTCACGAATCGAAATATATATATTCTTATATATTTAGACTCGTATCTGACTCCAAATCCAGACCTTCAAGTCCGTTGTCGAGGGCGATATATTAACATACATATATTTTTCCATAAATATATGTATTTATATAGCCTATCACGACTCATTCCGTCTTACTGAATCACAATACACAATATCCTTTGTGTCTGTCGCAAGTCACCACCGCAGTCCTAATTGTCCGATTATGCAAATTTAATTTCTCTATTTCATTGCAATATTCATATGTACATATACATGTATATACATATGTACATACATACACATGCCCCATTGCCCATATGTGTACACAACATATATATATATACACAATCTAAACTCATCCACAGTATCACAGAAATAAATAAAAACTAAAACCAGAACCTTTTATTGTTGTTTTATTACATTTTTATTGAATTTTATACATATATTTTTACATTTCTATTGTACTTCCATTCGCAGTAGCATACGTATGTACATACATGTATCCGTATGAATATACAAATAGAGCAGCAACACAATTGACACATAATAATGTAAGAAGACAATAATAATTCCTCTTATTATTTCACACAAATATAAACACTTATTAAATAAAAATACAAAGCAAATACATTTGTTGTTTTTTCTTTCAAATAAATGTTTTATTCTTTTCCCACTATAGATTTACAATTGCAATAAACTAATAAATAACAATAATAATACATAATACTAAAATTCACTGTCTTATTTTACAACATAAACGTTTGCACTTTTTGTTAGTTGAGCCCAGTCAGCTGTTCGTCACCGCTAGCGATCGCAACCTCTCCGATCACTATCGCCACCCGCCACAATTCCGTGCCGATAGTCTATGTTCATCGTTCATTGCACGAATATTCGGTGACTGTTTTCTTTGTAAATAAAATTATTCCTTTCTTTTGTTTACTTACTCCAAGTAAACAATTCTTTATTTATTTATTCGACTTAATTTATCCTAATTAAGTTAATTAAATATTTTCTTCCTTTGCCTGTTTATTTATTTTAATTAAATAAACTATCAAAATATTCAATTTATTCTAATTGAATTAATTACATTTTTTCTTTTTTTTCTTTTGCTTATTTATTCAAAGTAAACAATTCCTTATTTATTTATTCGACTTAATTTATCCTAATTAAGTTAATTAAATATTTTCTTCCTTTGCCTGTTTATTTATTTTAATTAAATAAACTATCAAAATATTCAATTTATTCCAATTGAATTAATTACATTTTTATTTTTTTCCTTTTGTTTACTTACTCCAAGTAAACAATTCTTTATTAATTTATTCGACTTAATTTACCCTGATTAAGTTGATTAAATATTTGTTTTCCTGTTTGTTTATTAAACAAACCGCCATATAAGGCAATTAATTTATCTTAATTGAACACCTAGTCCCCCATGTCCGATCGTTCTAGCCGAGCGCAACTAAGTGTGCCCGCTTCGCGTTTGATCAAGCGCAGGGCTTCTGCATCGCCAATTCCGTCCGGGAAACCGCAAACCACAAGCACATTCAAGCGCAGCCGGTCGTAACCCGTTCGAGCCCAAAGCCCGCAAGTCCAATAAAAATGGCACTCGCCGAATCCTATCTCCGCGGATAGGCTCATAAAATTTGAGGCCCGCATTGACGGCCCCGGAGACTCTAACGCCACCCAGGCGGCTCAGCTCCAGCCCTTCGAGATCCGCCGAGATCGAGTCAAGACATTGTGGGATGATGCGGAGCAGCAATACAAGGTCTGTGCCAGAGTATTGAGCCAGGGGGCGAGCAGTGGCGAAGTTGAGTCCATGGAGACCAAGTTCGACCACTGCTATACAGTTTACGAGCGGTGTACGACCCAGTTGGGGATACAGATCGACGCTCTTTCGGCATCGAGTGCACCGCCCGCTCCCATGTCCGCTCCTTTCGCCTCTTCTGGAGGCTGTCGCCTTCCGCCTGTTGGCGACTATTTGCGCTGGCCAACATTCCGAGACCTTTTTACTGCCATCTACATCCAAAATCCGCGCTTGACTCCGGTGGAAAAGTTGTTCCACCTTAATTCAAAGACAGCAGGTGATGCAAACGCCTTAGTCGCCGAGTGCCCGCTCACTAACAACGGCTTTGCATCGGCCTGGGACGCTTTGTGTGACCGGTATGAGAACAAACGGCTGTTAGTTAATAGCCAACTTAAGATTCTTCTCAACCTTCCCATGGTCACCAAGGAATCAGGCAAAGCTCTCAGAGAATTGCATGGCACCATTCATCGGTGTGTCACTGCCATCGAGCAAGCCCATATCTCGACGGAGAACTGGGACTGTATCCTTGTGTTCTTGTGCTCTTCCAAGTTGCCAGAACACACTCGATCTCTTTGGGAGCATTCTCTGATTAGAAAATCAGACATCCCAGCCTGGAAAGACGTAAGTCTCTTCCTTAGCGAGCATGCTCGTGCTCTCGAAGCTATGGAAGGTGATAGGTCTAGTTACCGTTCTCAACGAAGAAAAGCTCGACCACCTCATCTCCAAATTTTGGGAGGTGGAGAATCTCCCCAAGGTAGCCAGTGAGCCAGACTCGGTGTGTGAGGATAACTTTGTCCGAACCACACGAAGAGACAACTCTGGCTCCTATGTCGTGACCCTTCCATTTGAAAATCCGGATCACCCTGACTTAGGTCATTCGCGATCCATCGCTCTTGGGCAATTTCTTAAAAATGAAAGTAGATTGTCAAAGAATCCGACGCTTAAAACCGAATACGAAGCTATTCTGCAAGAGTATCTTGAAACTTGAGTCATATAAGGCCAGTGTCTTTACATTGCAATCCTGCAATCAGTAACTTTTACTTGCCGCACCATGCGGACTTCAAGCCCGACAGTACCACCACCAAAGTGAGGGTGGTGTTCAAAAAAGAAGAAGAAGAAAAAGGTGATCGCAACGTTCGCGGAGCTCATAGAAGCTCTTGAGAGTGCGGGGTTTCCCTTAAGAAAATGGACGTCCAACTCCAAGGATTGTTTAAAAGCCATCCCGAAGAGTCACCGGCTGTGCGAGGACTTCTTCGAGCTAGAAGATGCCAGCACCGCAAAGACTCTGGGCCTCCGTTGGCAAGCGCAGGCCGATAATTTCCTTTTTTCGCCACCTGACATTCGTCTCGAGGAGTCCTACACGAAAAGGGCGGTCCTTTCACAGATCGCCAAGTTGTTCGACCCTGCCGGGTGGCTGGCACCCTTTGTGATCCGTGCCAAAATACTCATGCAAGCGCTATGGCTACGAGGTTTAGAGTGGGACCAGCCTGATCTCCGCACCCAATGGCAAGAGTTTCTCCTTAGCTGCTCCAGCCTTCGGAAGATTCTTGTGCCTCGGTGGGTACACTTCCAACCTCAAGACACAATCCAGTTTTCAGTGCGTACGGAGCGGCTGTCTATCTGCGTGTCGAGTATGGCAGTCAGATCTTTGTTAATCTGCTCTCCGCCAAAACGAGAGTCGCTCCGATCAAGTCCCTTTCGATACCCCGCTTGGAGCTCTGCGGTGCTGTTCTTCTGACCGACTTATGCTCAGTACTGCTCTCGGCATCCCCGGCAGCCAGTTTTCAGTCCTTTTACTGGACCGATTCGACCATTGTCTAAGCCTGGCTAAACAAGCCTTCACGCAATTGGACAACCTTCGTCTGTAATCGGTTCAGTAAAATAACTGAACTTACCAATCCTGGTGACTGGAATCATGTGAGCTCAGAACATAATCCTGCAGACCTCGCTAGCAGGGGAGCTCATCCACAAGAGCTTCTCTCAAATCCGCTATGGTTCCATGGCCCAAAATGGCTTCGGTTTTCCCAGTCTCAGTGGCCACTCGCTCCCGCTCTTAGCATGGAGACTGCTCTGGAGGAAAAAGCAGCTAAATGTCACGCTGCAACTTTAACTCCTCCAGCTGAATTCACAAGCAGGTTTTCAGAATTTCATCGGGCCCTCCGCGTCACCGCTTGGATGCTACGTTTCATCAACCGGTGCAGGAGACCCCCCCCCCCCCACCCCCCCCCCATCACCGTCGCAAGAGGTCAGTGCTGATGAATTGCACTCGATTCAGTGCCGGCTCATCTCCATGTGCCAACAAAGAGTTTACACAAAGGAGATCAGTTGTTTACGCGCAGAGCAACAACTTCCGCTCTCAAGCCCATTCCGAAACCTCAATCCTTTCCTGGATAACAGAGGAATCCTGAGAGCATGCTGGCGCATAAGGACATCCGCCTCATTAAGCTACGACGAATGTCACCCCGTAATCCTTCCGTACTCGTGCTCTTTCACAAGGTTGCTGGTCCGTTTCACCCATCGCATATCCTTGCATGGCGGGAACCAGCTAATTACGAGACTCATCCGTTCACAGTTCTGGGTTCCCAAGCTAAAGGTCCTCATCAAATCTGTGATAAACTCCTGCAAGTCCTGTGTAGTTTATCGAAAGCGTCTCCAAACGCAAATGATGGGCGACCTGCCGGCTGATCGGACAACCTTCTCCAGGCCCTTCCCACTCGTAGGCGTCGACTTTTCAGGCCCCTTCCATGTGAAGAATTACACCGGACGCGCCTGCCTCATTACAAAGGGGTACGTCTGCGTGTTTGTCTGTTTCAGCAACAAGGCCATCCATCTCGAGGCCACGTCCGACTTAACCACCGAAAAATTCCTAGCGGCATTCTCCCCCTTGGTGGCTCGGCGTGGATGTCCGCAAAAGCTTTACTCCGACAACGGCAAGACGTTTGTCGGAGCAGCAAAGACTCTATCGCGAGACTTCCTGGAATCTCTTCGCTCCGAGGTGCTTGCAAAGCACACACTCCATCGCCTCTCCTGGCACTTCAACCCACCGAGCGCACCCCACATGGGCGGCTTGTGGGAATCAGGGGTGAAGAGTTTCAAGGCTCTATTCTATAAATCGACTGCCACAACGAAATATACTTTCGAGGAGCTTTCGACCCTCTTGGCGAGAATAGAAGCCTGCCTCAACTCGAGACCGCTAGCACCCATTCCACCGACCTACTAGCCCTGACTCCAGGTCATTTTCTAGTCGTTGGACCTCTTCTATCAATCACTGAGCCCAGAATTATGGAAGATGCGATGTCTATCCTTAATCGCTGGCAGCGACTCAAGGCTCTTCACCAACAATTTTGTGTCTGTTGGAAGGAAGAGTATCTTAAAGAGCTGCACAAACGTAACAAATGGCAGTTCGCCCAACGTGATTTGAAGGTCGGTGACATGGTCATTGTCAAAGATGACAATACCGCCATTAATGAATGGCGGCTTTGCCGTGTCCACCTCACGCACCCAGGAGACGATGGGAAGGTCCGAGTGGCGGACGTTCTCACCTCCCGGGGCACCATCCGTAGACCCGTCCATAAGTTGGTCATCCTACCAACGGACGAGAATGCACCTGTGTTGTCGAACTAACCTCAGTGTCCATCATCCTCACGAGACAAACATTCATCGCCCACCACATTTCCCTCTCTTTATTCCAGCCATGACACCAGCCACTCATTCTGGGCAGACACCCGGCATCAACTCATTCCGATGCCGCGTGTGCAGAGGGGTCCATGCTCTGCGGAAGTGCCGGCGCTTTCTGGGCCTCCCGGCCGAAAAACGTCTTCGCGCAGTACTAATCAATAAATACTGCGCGAATTGCCTGGCACATCAGCACTCTGGGCAATCCTGCCGCAGCAAGGCAGGGTGCAAGACGTGTGGCCAGAGCCACCATTCGCTACTGCATCTGCCAGGAGCACGTCGCCGACAGCGACAGCGTCCCGCCGCGGCTTTTTCTGAAGACATCGGACTTCGACCTCGACGCTCTGTTCCAAATGGACCCCCAGCTCAATTGCCGGACGCCAATTCGGCCGATCGAGCGTGTAGCCAATCCGGCTGGGATCACGCTTGCCGACAGCAATTGGGCTCAACCCAGCTCGGTGTTCGTTGTGCTGGGGGCTGACGTGTATCCTCACGTCATCCTTCCAGGAATCGTCCCCAGCACTGACGGTCGTCCAATGGCCCAGAACACCGTGTTCGGGTAGGTCCTTTCGGGCTCCTGCTCATGAGGTCCATTCCTTAGATTTGCAATCCTTGCAAGGGGTGGAGTATCTTAATGCCAGATCCCCCTAACCGGAATTGCTCCTCCCACACAGCCCGGCTATGCTATTAACAGTGCTATGTTAATAGCATAGCTGTTGGCGCTCTCAGTAGTTGGCTCTCCGCTAACTACTGTCTTTTGGCTTCCTGACACTTACTCTTACACTCTCACTATCTCTAGAAGTGAATTCTTGTACATATTAATCTAAGTTAAAATAAACGGAATTAATTGGAAATTGGAAATTGGAAAACTGCGATCTTTTACTCATCAAGCGCCAACCCTACACAAATATATAAGGGCCACTTGTATCGATTCTATAAATAGCCAGACGAACGCTGAGCCTTACAACCTCAGCTATAAGCTATAAGAGACGAGCGCTGAGCCTTACAAACTCAGCGATAGGATAAGAATAGATAATAGACCAATGCTGAGCCTTACACACTCAGCAATAGACGCACTAGATTTAAGGGTTGAAAATATGCATGAGTCTGGGTATATAAACCCGGGCTCAGCTAAATAAAGATCAATACTCAACTAAACACCAACGTAGTTTCTTGTCTTCTGGTCTTACAAACCATAGTCAAGTGTATTCGTTCAGACCGGATCTCCAAATGGACAGAGATGGTGCCACTCAGGAGTGCAACCACGGCAGCGCTCCAAAAAGCATTCCGGGAGCGGATCTTGGCACGATTTGGTGCGCCCAAGGTGCTCATCACGGACAACGGGACCCAGTTCACCAGTCGAGCGTTCAGAGGATTCTTAGAAGAGCTTGGTGTGCGTCACCAGCTGACGGCACCATACACGCCCCAAGAAAATACAACAGAGAGGGCCAACAGAACGGTCAAGACGATGATTGCGCAGTTTGCTGAGAGCGATCAGCGAGGAGTTGACGCTGACTGTCAACAGCAGCGTGTCAGCATCTACAGGGTATACGGCAGCCTGCATCACGCAAGGGCGAGAGCCAAGGCTGCCAAAATCCCTATATGATGCGCAAACCATCGGAACAGGCCAAGAGGCGCAGAGCCCATTGGAGAGAGCCACCAAGATGCGCGAAGTCTTGGAAATAGTGCGTCGAAACCTGGAGAGAGCTGGTCAGGATCAGGCGAGGCATTACAACCTACGACGGCGACAGTGGAAGCTGGTCATAGGAGACAAGGTGTGGGCAAAGGAACGCCACTTGTCCAATGCCGCGGAGGGACTCTCAGCAAAACTGGCACCACGCTATGGAGGGCCATATACGGTGACCAATTTTGTGTCGCCGGTCATCTGCCGAATAAAGTCGGAGGCGGACCAGCGGAGCAAGACAGCGCATGTATCGGACCTGAAGCCATGGAGAGGGCAAGCGGGTGAGCAGCAAAGGTTAAAAAAAAAAAATAAATAAATAAATAAAAGCATCGCGAGCGCATCGGTGGCTGGAAGACCACCGTAAATGAATCTGCAAACAACAACAAGTGTTTAAATTGCGCGTGCATAGCAACAAGCAGTGTACAGTAGAGCGCGTAAAACATAGCTAGCAGTGTATGCGCGCGTACACTTCGCTAGCAATGAATGCACACGCAACAACAACAAGCAGTGCACGCGCACAACAACAACAAGCAGTGCATGCGCACGCAATAACAACACAAGCAGCCGAATTTGTGTGCAGTTAAATTAAATCAAAAAGAAACGGACAAAGCAACCAAACTGCTGATATTCCAGGCCCCGCTAACGCAGCGAGAGAACGGAGCGCCACGCATACATACGCAACGAAACCGAGAGAGGTAAAAAAGGGTCAAAGGACTGCGTCGGCTGCTCGGCTGTCGCTAGCGCAAGACGGCACGAAGGTGCCAGCGCTAGAGACATGCAAAGCGGCCAACAACAAAACACAAGCGATAGCCAAAACAACCAACAAAAATGCAATGCTGTAAGATAGGCTTGCATTGTTGGGCAGTGCTGGGCAGTGTATGCGTGTGCACACGCACAGGGCGGGGCCAGGGAATGCAGGGGAAATTTAACTGGGCGATACCGAAGCATGCCTGGAATTCGGCTGTAAGGTGGAGTATGTTAGAGCTGGGCAAAGTGTACCCAGGACCCGTTCTACGCTGCCGCCCACGCAGCCGGCAACGCGGCGGCGTAGGGTATAAAAAGAGTAGGCGGGCATAGGCTCGGCCTGTTAGAAAACAAAGTGATGGAGAACGCAAAAGCAAAATCGGGTCGCTCAGGACTGGGCATCGGCCGGATACACCCGGCTGATCCTCTCTTGCTGGACAGCGGCGCTGCTGGAGCGGCACGAGGAGAATGCCGGGTGGACTCACCGGTGCCCAGGCCCCGGGCGCGCCGAAGCCGGGTGCGGCTGCCGCCGGTGCGGTTGCCGTTTCACCACCGGGCGTACGTGGCGCTGGAGCCATCGTCAAGCGGAGAGGCCAGCAGGACCACGTCCAGCTCGTGGTCACCAGCAAGCTCCAGCAGCGCGGGCCACTATGGCAGCCACCAAACCACCAACACCGCACCGTGTGGCGCCGGACTGCAGCGAGGGAGAGGAGGAGACTATTGTTATCTCCGACTCTGACGATGACGAGGAGGTCATCGTTATTACAACACCACCGGGGGCCGCAAAACCAAACAGGAACGTTTTGCGGCGGCGCCCGACGTTGGCGATGGCGGCGGCAGGCCCATCTGGTCCAAGTGCATGAAGGAGAAGGTGCCTCGGGATGGAAGCAAGCAAATTGGCGATATAAATATGTTAATTGTAAAATATTAACATCAAAACACTTACCAGCAGCGCACAGCATTGCAAGCAGCGAGGGAAGATCAGCTGTTGAGGTTAACAGGGCGTTAACAGCAGCGATCGACGCACAACAGAGCAACGCGCAACGCGCATGGGAGCGACGCACAACAGAGCAACGCGCATGGAATCGACAAATAACGTAACACGTAGCGGCGCCACAACAGGGGGGGCGCCAAATTAAAAAAACGATGGTCTCGTGTTTTTCCCGAAGGAAGAGGGGAGTGTGAGGAGCAATATAGGTATGCACGTATAAATGTATGTAACATACGTAGTTGCTGTATGTTTATATGCATGTACGTGCATATGTATTTTGCTCCACACAGCGACGCGAGTACTGCAGGAGCAACCCTCGCGACTGGAAGGGGTCAGAGACCGTGCTATAGGTCGTCTCTGTCGGTCCTACAGATTCAGCAAATGGCTCGCGTCGCTCGCACGACGATCATCGGGGGCCGTTAGACAAGGTGCCGTTCGGGACCGAGTGAAAGTAGTGGATGCTCTCACTCACATGGCCGTAACGGTACTTCGGCCAATGAGAGGCCACGAATTTTGGCGTCACCCCAGATCACGCGATATTGCGCTTATGTGGACACGAGCGGCAGACAGGCCCCGCTCCAGAGCCGAGCAGGCCCTATAAAAGGGCGCCTGCCGCTCCATACGGGATAGAGAAAAAGTGAACCCAAGAGGCAGTGAAAGTGAACCCGAGCCATAGTAAAATTGAAGCAAGTATGATAGTCGGAGAAGTTACAAGTGAACACTACAGTGAACCAGGCAACGTAAGGACACTCAAGGACCTCGAAGGACAACGCCATCGAAGGACTTTGAGTCAGCAAGGACATCGAGGAACATACAACATATCCCAGGAGGATATACGGGACGCCTATACAGGACGATAGGCAAACCAGGAGCACCGGCGGCCACTAACAAGGACATTGGTGCAACGGAAAGCAGCGGCAGCAGGTTGGCGAAACCTGCGAAACAGGAGTAAGTGAGTTCATGTAGCTGTGCGTATGAGAGGCGCATTGTGCATGAAGCAAAAGCTAGGTGTGTCAAGAGTGAATCCAGTTGCAGGAGTGGTCATTGTGCATCCGAGCGAACCGCCGAAGTCCACAGACCAACATCCTGCGTTCTCTGAAGCGCTTAGGCGAAACCTAGCGTGCCTTAGCACAATCGCCTTCCCAGCCAGAGTACGCCGAGCCACGCTCTTATATCCTGTGTGCAGGTGTGCCAAGTCAGAGGCGTTGCAGAGAATAAGTGATTAATTAATAAGTGAATTGTTAAGTGATCAACTTCGAGAATATATAAACGCTCAAATTTAAAACACAAGTGTAATTATTATTGCAGGGGCTTCAACACATAAATTTGTTGGCACGAACACACAGTCGGGTGATACTGGCCCGGCTTAAACTCGGTATAAACCAAGGCTCGTTACACTACGCACATACTCCATGCTATTTATTAAATAAAATAACAAGTAAGAGTGCTCTAGTCGAGACTGCTCGACTAGGAGATACCCTGAACCCTGCTAAGTACTGATATTCCACTCATTCTACACTTCTTTCATGCACATATAAAGAAACACATACACACCCATGCGTATGTATCCATACGAACGCATAAACACGCGCTCTGCTAACTGCGCAGTTACTAGTTAATGCGCTTGGGCTGCCGTGTAGGCTATATTATGAGAATTTATTTGTTGAATAAATCTTTTTGTAGTGTTTGTAGTGGAACTATCTTCATTAAACTTTCAGAACGTGATAATAACATTTAAATGTGTGTATATGCCAACGCACCAGTTTCTAGTACGTCATATACGTTTTTTCAAATTTGGGGCGAAGGGGGCGTGGTATCCAAAATCTGTAAAAGACAAAATCTTTGTTTTTATCACATAAATCTACACAGTAAATCTGAAGTCTCTAGGTCTTTCAGTATTAAAATTAGGCTTAAAAAAACAAAGTCCGATTTTCGATTATTATCGATGAAAAATAAATGGAATGAGTTATCGAAAAACTATGATAAACTCGTACTGCGTATGGTATACACGTCACCACCGCCTGGTGTTCCACGTGATCCCCCACTACCTGCTCCTCGTATGTGGTGGTCACCAGGGGGCTCCTGTTGGGGTCCCGGCAGCTTGTCCTCGCACTCCGAGTCGGAGATGACGATTATTTCGTCGTTATCGTCGGAATCGGCGATCGTGATGGCGTCTTCTTCTCCCTCGCTGCTATCCGGCGCCACCCGGTGCGGCGTTGGTGGCCTTGGGGACTGCCATAGTGGCCGCGTCGGCGAGTACGAGCCGTTGCGCACGTAGGCGGACACCATTCTTTCGTCGAACCGCTCCTCTTCCCATCGCGCCCACGCGTGCGGCGACAGCGCTGCCGGCGTCACGCTGGGCGAGCCGCAATGACGCGCAACGGAGCAACGCGCAACGCAGCAACGCGCATGGGATCAACGATTAACACAACACGGAGCGGCGCCACAACAGCAGGGGGGCGCCAAATTCAAAACACAATGGTCTCGTGTTTTCCCGAAGGAAGAGGGGAATGTGAGGAGCAATATACGTATGCACGTATAAATGTATGTAACATACGTAGTTGCTGTATGGTTATATGCATATACGTGCATATGTATGTTGCTCCACACAGCGACGCGAGTACTGTAGGAGCAACCCTCGCGACTGGAAGGGGTCAAAGACCGCACTATTGGCTGTCTCTGTCGCTCCTACAGATTCAGCAAATTGCTCGCGTCGCTCGCACGACGATCATCGGGGGCCGTTAGCCGAGGTGCCGTTCGGGACCGAGTGAAGGTAGTTGATGCTTTCACTCGCATGGCATGGTACTTCGGCCAATGAGAGGCTGCCACGTATTTTGGCGAGATTTTGGCGTCACCCCAGATCACGCGATATTGCCGTTATGTGGACACAAGCGGCAGACAGGCCCCGCTCCAGAGCCGAGCAGGCAAAGCTAGGTGTGCCAAGAGTGAGTCCAGTTGCAGGAGTGGCCATTGTGCATCCGTGCGAACCGCCGGAGTCCACAGACCAGCATCCTGCGTTCTCTGGAGCGCTTGGGCGAAACCTAGCGTGTCTTAGCACAATCGCCTTCCCAGCCAGAGTACGCCGAGCCACACTCTTAGATCCTGTGTGCAGGTGTGCCAACTCAGCGGCCGTGCAGAGGCGAGTTGTTCTAAGAGTAGCTTAAGTGAAGCGTGAAATTATACTTAAGTTCAAGAAAATATATCTTACGTCTCAAACCAAAATCGCAGGGGCTTCAACAAATAAATTTGTTGGCACGAACACACAGTCGGCTGAAACTAGCCCAGCTTAGACTCGGGATAAACCGAAGGTTCGTTACAACTGGCGCCCAACGTGGGGCAGGATGTCGCCACAGAAGTTTCCAGATTACATGGAAGAGTCTGGAAACGTATACCGGCACATTCCGCACCAAGCCGGCCACGAGGATGTGGCTGCGTGGAAATTGTGTGTGCCAACGGAGAGGCGCAAACAAGTGCTGGAGGAAAGCCACGACGCAGCCACCGCTGGCCACCTTGGGAGCCGGAAAACAATTGCTCGGGTGGCCGCGCGATACTACTGGCCGGGTATGTATCGAGATGTGGAATATTTATACTTTATGGGGTCTGCCACGCCTCCTTCTTCCAGTTATATACAGGGTATAATGGTTTTGTTAAAATGTATGTAACAGACTCGTGTATACCATACGCAGTACGAGTTTATCATATTTTTTCGACAACTCATCCCATTTATTTTTGATCGATAACATTCGCAAATCTGACTTTGTTTTTCAAGCCTAGTTTGAATACAGTTAGACCTAGAGACTTCAGATTTACTGTGAATACAAAGAATGAATACAAAAATTTTGTCATTTACAGATTTTGGATACCACGCCCCCTTCGCCCCGATCTCCTAATCGAGCAGTCTCGACTAGAGCATTCTTACTTGTTTTAAACAAATTTTAGGCAAACTTAATTTATCCTAATTAAGTTCATTCGAGCTTAATTTATTCTAATTAAGCCAATAATTTTTTTCTGTCCGTTTCATTTTTTTATTTTTAAACAAATTTTAGGCAAACTTAATATATCCTAATTAAGTTAATTTGAGCTTAATTTATTCTAATTAAGTCAATTAATTTTTGTCTGTCCGTTTGATTTTTTCGAACAAATTTTAGGCAAACTTAATTTATCCTAATTTAGTTAATTCGAGCTTAATTTATTCTAATAAAGTCAATTAATTTTTTTGCAGTCCGTTTGTTCTTTTTTTTAAAATAAATTTTAGGCAAACTTAATTTATCATAATTAAGTTCATTCGAGATTAATTTATTCTAATTAAGACAATTAAATTTTTTCAGTCCGTCTGTTCTTTTCAAATAAATTTTAAGCACACTTAATTTATCCTTGTTGAGGGTTGGCGCTAGTTAAGTAAAAAACCGCAGTTTCCAGTTTCTCCAATTTCTTTATTTCACGTTGGTATGTATGGTATGTATAGTTCACAAAAATCACTTCCAATTAGTGCTAAAGTGTAAGTGTAAGTGATAACTCTCGTCCCAAGACCAGGAGAGGCTAGCGACGAGAGCCCCCGGCCATGCTATTAACAGAATGCTGTTAATTGCTACTAACAGAATGCTGTTAATTGCTACAAACAGAATGCTGTTAATAGCATAGCCGTGCTATGTGGGGGAGGAGCAATTCCTGTTAATGGGATTTGGCATTAACATACTCCCCCCTTGCAAGGATTGCAAATCTGACTGGTGGACCTCACGCACAGGAACCCGAAAGGACCCACCCGAACACGGTGTTCTGGGCCATTGGACGACCGTCAGTGCTGGGGACGATTCCTGGAAGGATGACGTGAGGATACACGTCAGCCCCCAGCACAACGAACACCGAGCTGGGTTGAGCCCAATTGCTGTCGGCAAACGTGATCCCAGCCGGATTGGCTACACGCTCGATCGGCCGAATTGGCGTCCGGCAATTTTGCTGGGAGTCCATTTGGAAAAGAGCGTCGAGGTTGAAGTTCGATGTCTTGGAACGGATGATCGCCGTGCAGACCTTTCCCGGACTCACGCTAGTGACGGAAAGGCCTATGGCCCTTGCCAATGAAGCGTGGATCCGAGCAGTACGGCTACACGGATCGATCAGCGCCCTGACATCGAAGTCCTTCTCATCCGTTTGCAGCGTAATGATGGCAGTTGGGAGGATGCTGGCGGCCTAGTGCTGCATAAGCGTGGTCAGCGGCGGCGTCACCTCTCCCGTTTGCGTGGAGGCCGCCTGACGGCGTCGTCCTTTCTAGGATCCACCTGGAGGCGTGGCTGTCACGGCGAGGACGGAAGTAGAGGGCCCACTGGTAAGAGCCGCGGCGGGACGATGTCGCTGTCGGCGACGTGCTCCTGGCAGGTGCAGTAGCGAGTGGTGGCTCTGCCCACACGTCTTGCACCCTGCCTTGCTGCGGCAGGATTGCCCGGAGTGCTGATGGGCCAGACAATTCACGCAGTATTTATTTATTAATACTGCGCGAAGACGTTTTTCGGCCGGGAGGCCCAGAAAGCGCCGGCACTTCCGCAGAGTATGGAGCTCTGCACACGCGGCATCGGAAGGAGTTGATGCCGGGTGTCTGCCCAGAATGAGTGGCTGGTGTCATAGCTGGAATAAAGAGAGGGAAATGTGGTGGGCGATGAATGTTTGTCTCGTGAGGATGATGAACACTGAGTTAGACATCACAGGTGTATTATCGTCCGTTGGTAGGATGACCAACTTATGGACGGGTCTACGGATGGTGCCCCGGGAGGGGAGAACGTCCGCCACTCGGAAATTCCCATCATCTCCTGGGTGCGTGAGGTGGACACGGCCAAGTCGCCATTTATTAATAGCGGTATTGTCATCTTTGACAATGACCATATCAACGACCTTCAAATCACGTTGGGCGAACTGCCATTTGTTACGTTTGTGCACTTCTTTAAGATACTCTTCCTTCCAACGAACACAAAATTGTTGGTGAAGAGCCTTGAGTCGCTGCCAGCGATTCAAGATAGACATCGCATTTTCCGTAATTCTGGACTCAGTAATCGATAGAAGAGGTCCACCGACTAGAAAATGACCTGGAGTAAGGGCTAGTAGGTCGGTGGAATTCTCGGACATGGGTGCTAGCAGTCTCGAGTTGAGGCAGGCTTCTATTCTTGCCAAGAGGGTCGAAAGCTCCTCGAAAGTATATTTCGTCGTGGCGGTGGATTTATAGAATAGAGCCTTGAAACTCTTCACCCCTGATTCCCACAAGCCGCCCATGTGGGGTGCGCTCGGTGGGTCGAAGTGCCAGGAGAGGCGATGGAGAGTGTGCTTTGCAAGCACCTCGAAGCGAAGAGATTCTAATAAGTCCAAGCGGGAGAATGCCGCTAGGAATTTTTCGGTGGTTAAGTCGGACGTGGCCTCGAGATGGATGGCCTTGGTGCTGAAACACACAAACACGCAGACGTACCCCTTTGTAATGAGGCAGGCGCGTCCGGTGTAATTCTTCACATCGAAGGGGCCTGCAAAGTCGACGCCTACGAATGTGAAGGGCCTGGAAAAGGTTGTCCGATCAGCTGGCAGGTCGCCCATCATTTGCATTTGGACACGCTTTCGATAAACTACACAGGACTTGCATGAGTTAATCGCAGATTTTATGAGAACCTTCAGCTTGGGAACCCAGAACTGTGAACGGATGAGTCTCGTAATTAGCTGGTTCCCGCCATGCAAGGATATGCGATGGGTGAAACGGACCAGCACGAGTACGGAGAGATGACGGGGTGGCGTTCGTCGTAGCTTAAGGAGGCGGATGTCCTTATGCGCCCGCATGCTCTCAGGAGTGCAATTCATTAGCACTGAGCTCTTGCGACGGAGGGGTGGGCGGATCTCCTGCACCGGTTGATGAAACGTAACATCCAAGCGGTGACACGGAGGGCCCGATGAAATTCTGAAAACCTGCTTGTGAATTCAGTTGAAGAAGTCAAGGTTGCAGCATGACATTTAGCTGCTTTTTGCTCCAGAGCAGTCTCCATGCTAAGAGCGGGAGCGAGTGGCCACTGAGACTGGGAAAACCGAAGCCAGTCTGGGCCATGGAACCATAGCGGCTTTGAGAGAAGCTCTTGTGGATGAGCTCCCCTGCTAGCGAGGTCTGCAGGATTATGTTCTGAGCTTACATGATTCCAGTCACCAGGACTGGTAAGTTCAGTTATTTTACTGAACCGATTACAGACGAAGGTTGTCCAATTGCGGGAAGGCTTGTTTAGCCAGGCTTAGACAATGGTCGAATCGGTCCAGTAAAAGGAATGAAAACTGACTGCCGGGGATGCCGAGAGCAGTACCGAGCCTAAGTCGGTCAGAAGAACAGCACCGCAGAGCTCCAAGCGGGGTATCGAAAGGGACTTGATCGGAGCGACTCTCGTTTTGGCGGAGAGCAGATTGATGAAGATCTGATTGCCATACTCGACACGCAGATTGACAGCCGCTCCGTACGCACGCTCAGATGCGTCACAAAACCCGTGAAATTGGATTGTGGCTTGCGGTTCGAAATGTACCCACCGAGGCACACGAATCTCCCGAAGGCTGGAGCAGCTAAGGAGACACTCTTGCCATTGGGTGCGGTGATCACCCGGTCTCACTCTAAACCTCGTAGCCATAGCGCTTGCATAAGTATTTTGGCACGGATTACAAAAGGTGCCAGCCACCCGGCAGGGTCGAACAACTTGGCGATCTGTGAAAGAACCGCCCTTTTCGTGTAGGACTCCTCGAGACGAATGTCAGGTGGCGAAAAAAGGAAATTATCGGCTTGCGCTTGCCAACGGAGGCCTAGAGTCTTTGCTATGCTGGAATCTTCTAGCTCTAAGAAGTCCTCGCACAGCCGGTGACTCTTCGGGATGGCTTTTAAACAATCCTTGGAGTTGGACGTCCATTTTCTTAAGCGAAACCCCGCACTCTCAAGAGCTTCTATGAGCTCCGCGAACGGTTGCGATCACCTTTTCCTTAGAGTGTGCTCCTGCAAGTACGTCGTCGACGTACATGCACTCGGAGATGATCTTGCTGGCGAGAGGCAAACGTGATCTCACGTCACTTGCGAGCTGTTTGAGAACTCTCAGAGCCAGGAAGGGAGCACAATGTGACGGTGCTTAGATCGAAGTCAACGATGTTGCCATCTGGCTTGCGGAAAAGGATCCGTTGGAATGGGGTGTGTTTTGGATCAACACGAATTCGGCGATACATCTTTGTGATATCGGCAAGTAAAAGTTACTAATTGCAGGATTGCAATGTAAAGACACTGGCCTCATATGACCCAAGTCGAGATACTCTTGCAGGATAGCTTCGTATTCGGCCTTGAGCGTCGGATTCTTTGACAATCTACTCTCATTCTTAAGAAATTGCCCAAGAGCGATGGATCGCGAATGACCTAGGTCAGGGTGATCCGGATTTTTAATAGGAAGGGTCACGACATAGGAGCCACAATTGTCTCTTCGTGTGGTTGGGACAAAGATATCCTCTCACGCAGAGTCTGGCTCACTGGCTACCTTGGGGAGATTCTCCACCTCCCAAAATTTGGAGATGAGGTGGTCGAGCTTTTCTTCGTTGAGAACGGTAACCCGTGTCGTGAACGCTGATATCGTCTCTTGAGTCTTCTGTGTGACTGGACCCGTAAGTATCCAGCCAAAGATTGTCTCTTGCCCCATAAGTGATACGCAGAGGTTTGGGCGGAAGCCCCCCTGAACGATCGACGGAAGGATATCCGCGCCTAAGAGAACATCAATTTGAGCGCTCTTGAAGAACAGGGGGTCAGCTAATGAGATGTTGGGCACATTATCTAAGAGCTGGGGTATGATGGCAGATTGCCGGAGAGTCGTAGGAGGACCAGGGCTGAGGCTTCAATTCTGAGTCTCGGTTTCAGCGGGGTGCCGATATGGAAGTCGCAAAGCTTCTTCGATTGGGCTGCCACAGAGTGACCTAGACCGGACACTTGTGTTTGCACGGACCGAAAGGGTAGCTTCATTAGGCGGAATAATCGTTCGTAAATGAACGTTGCCTCGGACCCCAAATCGATCAGAGCCCTGGCTGGATATGTGACCCCCAAATAACACACATCAATTACAACCGTACCGAGCAGGACCATGAAATACGACTGAACATTCTGAGGTATTTCGGACGCACGGGGAGCTACAGTGGCTTCAGACGAAGAGCTGGTTGCCGTGGGCCCTTCACGGTGGAGCAGCGTGTTATGCCTCCCTTTGCACTTGGCGCAATTTTCGATGCAGTCGCGCAGTTGATCACCTTGCGCAAAGCAATTCAGACAGAGTTGCTTTCGCATTATATAGGTCTCGCGCGCTGAAAGGGACATTTGGATAAAGAGAGGACATTGTCGAACCGGATGGTTCATTGTGACTCAAATGTATGGACTTTCTTGTGAGAGTCGATGTTCGTAGATTTCGGATCTGCACCTGGGACTTTCGGGATGGACCTATCACCTTCTAGCACACGAGCATGCTCGCTAAGGAAGACACGTACGTCTTTCCAGGCTGGTATGTCTTATTTTCGAATCAGTGAATGCTCCCAAAGAGATCGAGTGTGCTCTGGCCAGTGTTCGCAAGAACTACTCCGTAGCAGTAAGAGCAATGAAAATATTACTATGCTCTGGCTACCGCTCTCATTTATGACGGGAGCCGTAGCGGAGCCATAGTCGTACGAAAAAATGTATGAGCTCTGCTCTGCTCTCGTAGCTTGTTGTGTTTAAATCTGTAGCGATAGCAATAGCACAAAACGAAATGAGCGACTACGCTACGGCAGAACGGTAGTCGAAAAACGAGAGCGAGATGAGAGCAGAGAAAACGTAATTGTGCCGTTCATATAATACGCTTTACGAACCAGCAAAAACAAACGAACGCCAAATTGCAGCATAAGAACGGCACAAAGAGCCGAAGCAAACAAATCAATTACGTTTGCTCTGCTCTCATCTCGCTGTCGTTTTTCGACTACCGTTCTGCCGTAGCGTAGTCGCTCATTTCGTTTTGTGCTACTGCTATCGCTACAGATTTAAACACAACAAGCTACGAGAGCAGAGCAGAGCTCATACATTTTTTCGTACGACTATGGCTCCGCTACGGCTCCCGTCATAAATGAGAGCGGTAGCCAGAGCAAAACGAAAAACTACGGAGTAGCGTAGCATTTTCAAACGCTGGTTCTGGCAATTTGGAAGTGCACAATAACACAATAATACAATCCCAATTCTCCGTAGAGATATGGGCTTGCTCGATGGCAGTGACACACCGATGAATGGTGCCATGCAATTCTCTGAGAGCTTTGCCTGACTCCTTGGTGACCATGGGAAGGTTGAGAAGAATCTTAAGTTGGCTATTAACTAACAGCCGTTTGTTCTCGTACCGGTAACACAAAGCGTCCCAGGCCGATGCAAAGCCGTTGTTAGTGAGCGGGCACTCGGCGACTTAGGCGTTTGCATCACCTGCTGTCTTTGAATTAAGGTGGAATAACTTATCCACCGGAGTCAAGCGCGGATTCTGAATATAAATAGCAGTAAAAAGATCCCGCAATGTTGGTCAGCGCAAGTAGTCGCCGTGGAACACTTCCGTGTCAACGGGTGGAAGGCGACAGCGAAAGGAGCGGACATAGGAGCGGGCGGCGCACTCGACGCTGAAATTGTGGCGAGTTGTCTGCTTAATTGCGCTATACACCGCTCATAAACAGTGTAGCAATGATCGAACTTTGCTTCCATGGCCACAACTTCGCCACTACCCGCCCCCTGGCTAAGCGCTTTGGAACACGCATCGTACTGCTGCTCTGATTTCTCCCAAAGGATCTTAACCCGATCCCGTCGGATTGCTAAGGCTTCGAGTTGAGCTGCCGGAGTGAAGCCAATGTCCTCAGCATAATCTATGCGGGACTCAAACTTGATGAGCCTATCCGCAGCCGAGATGAAATCAGACAGCGACATTTGTGGTAGTGGACTCGCGGGCTGGGAGGTGGATCGCGTTGCGATCGGATTGCGCTTGAACGTGCTGGTGGTCTGTGGTTTCCCGGACGGAATGGGATTTTCAGAAGCACTGCGCTTGATCAGACGGGAAGCAGGTACACTCAGCTGCGCTCGGCTAGAACGATCGGACATGGAGGTTTACTCGGACACCGCGTTAAGCAAAAACTGGAAAGTTGCCAGTGAAGGCAGGATTTGAAAACCGATATGCAACTTGTTAGACCAAATAAACAGTTTTATTTTGTAGCCCGAGAAGAAAAATAAAAAATAAAAAAATAAGAAAAAACGCAAAACAAAAAACAAACGGGAAGAATAATAAACAAATCCGAAAAAAAACAAAAAATACAAAACGCGAGAAACAATAGAAATATTTATACCAAAAATTTGAAACAGTGCTCAGGTAGAAAAAGAGAGGTATATAAAAGTAAAAATAAAGTAAAGTGAAATTTCTATGGCTGGATATAATCGCAATATTAATTAAAATCTTAATTAAAAAATACGGTTAAGTGGTTTCTATTTTATTTTTAATTTTTTTTTTTTTCAATTCTTTTATTTATTTAATTCTCCCCTTTTTTTTATTTAATAAAAAATATTTTTGTTTAAATATTGTAGAATAAATTCTATTCGGATTGTAGCTATCAGTTTCAATTCGATGATACGATAGTTGCGCGTTATTTTCTCTAGGAAATATCGCCACGGAATTGTGGCGGCTAGCGATGAACGTCGATATCGATAGTTCTGTGAAATTTCTTAAAGTACGATCACTAGCGTATTTTGATATATTTATTATTTATAAGTGTTTATATTTGTGTGAAATAGTATTAAGTGGAATTACCGAGTTTATGTGTTAATTGTGTTGCTGCTCTGTTTGTATATTCATATGGACATAGGTATGCACACGCGTATGCCACTTCAGATGGTAGCACATATGTACGTATAAGCAGAGCAATGCGGAGACACAACTAGCACATAAACACGTACTGTGAAGAGCAATATACGTATGCACGTAGAAATGTATGTAACATACGTAGTTGCTGTATGGTTATATGCATATACGTGCATATGTATGTTGCTCCACACAGCGACGCGAGTACTGTAGGAGCGACCCTCGCGACTGGAAGGGGTCAGAGACCGCACTATTGGCTGTCTCTGTCGCTCCTACAGATTCAGCAAATGGCTCGCGTCGCTCGCACGACGATCATCGGGGGCCGTTCGGTACCGAGTGAAAGTAGTTGATGCTTTCACTCGCATGGCCGTAACGGTACTTCGGCCAATGAGAGGCTGCCACGTATTGTGGCGGGATTTTGGCGTCACCCCAGATCACGCGATATTGCCGTTATGTGGACACGAGCGGCAGACAGGCCCCGCTCCAGAGCCGAGCAGGCTCCGTTACAGAGCGAAGCAGGGCCTGTGGCGGCCCCATAAAAGGGCGCCTGCCGCTCCATACGGGGTCAAAAAAGTAAAAGAGATACGTTAAAAAAAGTAAACGAGAGATTGTGAGAGTGAACCAGTACAAATTAAAGTGAACCAGGCAACATCAGGACACTCAAGGACCTCAAAGGACAACGCCATCAAAGGACTTGAGTCAACAAGGACATCGAGGACACACAACAATATCCAAGGAGGATATTCGGGACGCCTATACAGGACTATAGGCAAACCAGGAGCACCGGCGGCCACCAACAAGGACATTGGTGCAACGGAGAGCAGCGGCAGCAGGTTGGCGAAACCTGCGAAACCGGAGTGAGTGAGTTCGCGTAGCTGTGCGTACGAGTGGCGCATTGTGCGTGAAGCAAAGCTAGGTGTGCCAAGAGTGAGTCCAGTTGCAGGAGTGGCCATTGTGCATCCGAGCGAACCGCCGGAGTCCACAGACCAGCATCCTGCGTTCTTTGGAGCGCTTGGGCGAAACTTAGCGTGTCTTTGCACAATCGCCTTCCCAGCCAGAGTACACCGAGCCACACTCTTTGATTCTGTGTGCAGGTGTGCCAAATCAGCGGCCGTGCAGAGGCGAGTCGTTATAAGAGTAATATAAGTGAAGTGTGAAATTATACTTCTAATTTCTTCAAGAAGGAGCTGAAGTATCTGGGGCACAAAGTGACGGAGCATGGCATTTGTACAGACCCAGAGAATGTGGCCGCAATTGCCGAGCTGAAGCCGCCCACCAATGTGAAGGAGTTGCGGCAATATGTTGGAGTGGCTTCGTGGTACCGCCGCTTCGTCCCAGACTTTGCTGCCACAGTGCATCCTCTCAACGCGCTGCTACTGAGGAAGGAGAGCGCGTGATTTCGTATGCCAGTCGGACACTCAACAGTGCTGAGAGAAACTATTCAGCGACTAAAAAAAAGTGTCTGGCCATAATCTGGGGCATACGAAAGCTCAGGCCATACCTGGAAGGCTACCATTTCGTAGTGGTCACGGACCATATGGCGCTGAAGTGGCTCAAGTCCATCGAGAGCCCTTCAGGAAGGATTGCCAGATGGGCACTGGAGCTGCAGCAGTATGATTTCGAGATTTGCTACAGGAAGGGCAAACTGAATGTGGTGGCAGATGCGCTCTCTCGGCAGCCTCTGGGCGAGGAGGCATGCCGTTTGGCTACGAGTGAGGAGACGCCAGCTGGGACAGGATGTCGTTGGCTCACCAAGCTACGCCAGGAGCGGCTCAAGGCGCCACAGAAGTTTCCAGATTACATGGAAGAATCTGGAAACGTATACCGGCACATTCCGCACCAAGCCGGCCACGAGGATGTGGCTGCATGGAAATTGTGTGTGCCAACAGAGAGGCGCAAACAAGTGCTGGAGGAGAGCCACGACGCAGCCACCGCTGGCCACCTTGGGAGCCGGAAAACAATTGCTCGGGTGGCCGCACGATACTACTGGCCAGGTATGTATCGAGATGTGCGGGCGTACGTGCAGCGTTGCGAGCTGTGTCAGCGATACAAGCCCAGTCAGCTGCAAGCAGCTGGGCAGATGCTGACCCAGGTGCCGGAGGAGCCATGGGCAACTGTATGTGCCGATTTTGTGGGCCCACTGCCGAGGTCGAAGCATGGGAATACCATGCTTCTGGTCTTCATTGACTGTGTTCAGGCATGAACATACACATATACAAAGATCGTATACACGCCTTCTACGCACTCTACGGCTAGCAGATGGTGTGTTAGAAAAATAAGGGCCACTTGTATCGATTCTATAAATAGCCAGACGAACGCTGAGCCTTACAACCTCAGCGATAGTATAAGAATAGATAATAGACCAATGCTGAGCCTTACACACTCAGCAATAGACGCACTAGATTTAAGGGTGGAAAATATGCATGATTCT
Organism: Drosophila hamatofila; assembly: GCA_035045345.1. Lineage (NCBI taxonomy): Eukaryota > Metazoa > Arthropoda > Insecta > Diptera > Drosophilidae > Drosophila > Drosophila hamatofila. The sequence goes on from JAWNPA010000012.1 coordinate 280,880, forward strand.
GGGTATATAAACCCGGACTCAGCTAAATATAGATCAATACTCAACTAAACACCGTCTTGTCTTCTGGTCTTACAAACCATAGTCAAGTGTATTCGTTCATGGTCCTTCGAGCCGGATGAAGTACAGTCATAGTACTTCGAACCACAAGACTACTAAATGTTTGTGATTAGTGCTAAGTAAAGTGCTAAAAAATTGTTCTTTGGCTTACAAACCCAAGCTGTGAGTAGAGGCACAGCACGGTCAACCAAGTGATCAAAACAAAAAAACCTCCAAGGGGTTAAGCCAAAGTAACAAATAAATACAAACAGGATGCAGTCGGGCAAAAATCTTGAGGTGCTAAAAAAGCAATCAGAGATTTGTGTCAACATCCAGCAGGCCATCCCGAAGAAGGATGTGCCAAAGTTTAGCTGGAAAATGCAACCGGAAACATCCAGGGAAAAACATACTCAACAAGAAGTATTGTTCTCACGCAAAGTCGCGAGCCCAATGGATGCGTTGGTAGAACTTGTGGATAGAAGAGCTCTAGCATTAAAGCTGCACATTGAAGAGGTGTATGCCAACCTAGAGCTCAGCAACCAGGAGCAAACTCTAGACCATAAAGATATGCTAGAGTTTCTATGGAATAAGGTCCAGTCAGTGCTCAGTGATCTCGAAGTATAATAAACCACCCTACGAAATCAAAGGCATAGACGCATTGGAATACAGAGTCTACAGACTGACAAAAAAAATCAACAGAAAGTTAGATGACTTTCACAACAAAAACCATGACCTACTCTTCCCTATTTCGATGGCAGTCCTAAGGCGTGGCCAACGTTCTTCGAGCAGTTCACCAATATAATTCACAACAGAAAGTATATCAGAGACAAGACTAAGCTGATGTACCTAAAATTGTACCTCAGAGGAGACGGCCACAGGGTCATCAGCCATTTCAAATATGAATCGGCTAACTACAATCCAGCGTGGGACTATTTATGCAAACGCGGAGGATCAACAGCCGCTACACGAGGATTCGGAGGTGGACGCTTTATTGAGGCATGAGCTGCAGAAAGTCCAACACGTAAAGGGCACCACCAGGATACGGACCAGCGGATCAGGATGCAGGACAACATGCCTATTAAACAGCGCTACTTTTTAAAAATCCAAAGATGCAGGCGGAAATCAACCTGCAGGTGGATGAGCTGTTGGCCAAAGTCTGCATCAAGCCCTCAAAGAGCCCACATAGCGCGCCGATTGTCATGGTGCGAAAGAAGAATGGAAAGTGGCGGCTATGTGTGGACTTCCGGCAGCTGAACAGCAGATCCATTAAGGATGCATACCCCCTGCCGCGGGTGCATCACATTTTGGATCAGCTGCGGGAGGCGCGCTACATCACCAGCCTGGATCTGAAGGATCCAACAGAAAGTATATCAGAGACAAGACTAAGCTGATGTACCTAAAATTGTACCTCAGAGGAGACGGCCACAGGGTCATCAGCCATTTCAAATATGAATCGGCTAACTACAATCCAGCGTGGGACTATTTATGCAAACGCTACAAACGCTATATCGTTAGCAAGCCAGTGGACACGGAACTGCTGAAAAACAATGATGAAGGCAGTATCCGCATGTTCGTGATCACCTCCGTTGACAGCGACAACGCCACCGCTGATCAGCAGCTAATATATCAGGCCGCTTTGGACAAAATAATGTTCAAGAACTGGGAATCCCTCCCGCCGGCAAGCCGGCATGGGAGGAAAGATAACTAAAACTACAGAAGAACAAGATAATAAAGTTCGAGTAGTAACAACAAAAACAAAGTAAATGATCAAAGGTAAAAGGTCAATAAACATGATCTGTTTGCTACCAACTCCGACAAGGGATCAACCACAAAAGTAGGAGGATATAGAAGATGGGGACGAGAAAGCAATTGCTGCCACATCTTCGACATCGACAGCAACGTTGAGTACTGCTGAAAATACATCAACACATATCCAATTGGCAGTTGAACCAATGGATGATATTACCACTGTTAGCAGCGCGACGGATGACCTAACTTCTTTGGCGACTGCAACGGCGACTGCATATGCAGCTGGAGATAAAATCGATATTATCGACACAAGCTCTTCAGTTATGACCACAGCAGCGGAGTTCAATCTGGAACTACTTCAGAGATCGTAATGATGTAATTACAATTACACCGGACGAGGACTTAACTGGAAATAGCAACATATTAAAGCAAAGAGCCATATCCACTACAAGCGAATTAACAGCTGCCCTAAGGCAGCGTTATCATCAAAATGTGGACGGCTCCCATCTGGAGACAGCAATGAAGCGAGTGGACACCGCCTCAGCAGATTCAATGAGCGATGACGATTATACAATTGAAGTGGCGTAAGTTCTTTAAAGAGCCTCGACTTCACTTGGCATGGGAGCCACCACCTGCGCAAAAGATCAAGGGAACAGCGCAATATATCTGGCTACCATATTTTCTGGACACCGCAGGATGTTCAGGCACGGACACACAAAACGTACAAGGACTGCAGGCATGGACATATTTCATTGGAACTAGTAATAATTAAAATATTTCTATTTGTCCTGTATAAGATTAAGAAAAGAAACCACAGACAGAAGTTGTCACATCTTCTGGCCCCCCGCAGAATGTTCAGGCATGAACATACATACATATACAAAGATCGTATACACGCCTTCTACGCACTCTACGGCTAGCAGATGGTGTGTTAGAAATATTGTTAATGCCAGATCCCATTAACCGGAATTGCTCCTCCCACACAGCCCGGCTATGCTATTAACAGTGCTATGTTAATAGCATAGCTGTTGGCGCTCTCAGTAGTTGGCTCTCCGCTAACTACTGTCTTTTGGCTTCCTGAAACTTACCCTTCACTCTCACTATCTCTAGAAGTGAATTTTTGTACATATTAATCTAAGTGAAATTAACCGAAATAAATTGGAAATTGGAAAACTGCGATCTTTTACTCATCAAGCGCCAACCCTACATATTTTGGTCCTTCGAGCCGGATTCATCCATCCTACCTTCAACATTCACCAGCGATTCAAAGGCCAGATAAGTAAATTTCTTTTATTTCTTTTTTCGTTGCAATTTGCACATACCAGCATACATATACCGGCATTTTGCAATCCGCCATTACTGCCATATATGTATGTACGTTGTCCGGTTGTGCAGGTTGCCTCTCACGAATCGAAATATATATATTCTTATATATTTAGACTCGTGTCTGACTCCAAATCCAGACCTTCAAGTCCGTTGTCGAGGGCGATATATTAACATACATATATTTTTCCATAAATATATGTATTTATATAGCCTATCACGACTCATTCCGTCTTACTGAATCACAATACACAATATCCTTTGTGTCTGTCGCAAGTCACCACCGCAGTCCTAATTGTCCGATTATGCAAATTTAATTTCTCTATTTCATTGCAATATTCACAATACTGTGCGTGTATATACATATGTACATACATACACATGCCCCATTGCCCATATGTGTACACAACATATATATACACAATCTAAACTCATCCACAGTATCACAGAAATAAATAAAAACTAAAACCAGAACCTTTTATTGTTGTTTTATTACATTTTTATTGAATTTTATACATATATTTTTACATTTCTATTTGTACGTGTATATGTGCTAATTGTGTCTCCGCTTTGCTCTGCTTATACGTACATTTGTACTTCCATTCGCAGTAGCATACGTATGTAAATACATGTATCCGTATGAATATACAAATAGAGCAGCAACACAATTGACACATAATAATGTAAGAAGACAATAATAATTCCTCTTATTATTTCACACAAATATAAACACTTATTAAATAAAAATACAAAGCAAATACATTTGTTGTTTTTTCTTTCAAATAAATGTTTTATTCTTTTCCCACTATAGATTTACAATTGCAATAAACTAATAAATAACAATAATAATACATAATACTAAAATTCACTGTCTTATTTTACAACATAAACGTTTGCACTTTTTGTTAGTTGAGCCCAGTCAGCTGTTCGTCACCGCTAGCGATCGCAACCTCTCCGATCACTATCGCCACCCGCCACAATTCCGTGCCGATAGTCTATGTTCATCGTTCATTGCACGAATATTCGGTGACTGTTTTCTTTGTAAATAAAATTATTCCTTTCTTTTGTTTACTTACTCCAAGTAAACAATTCTTTATTTATTTATTCGACTTAATTTATCCTAATTAAGTTAATTAAATATTTTCTTCCTTTGCCTGTTTATTTATTTATTTTAATTAAATAAACTATCAAAATATTCAATTTATTCTAATTGAATTAATTACATTTTTATTTTTTTCTTTTTGTTTACTTACTCCAAGTAAACAATTCTTTATTAATTTATTCGACTTAATTTACCCTGATTAAGTTGATTAAATATTTTTTTTCCTGTTTGTTTATTAAACAAACCGCCATATAAGGCAATTAATTTATCCTAATTGAACACCTAGTCCCCCATGTCCGATCGTTCTAGCCGAGCGCAACTAAGTGTGCCCGCTTCGCGTTTGATCAAGCGCAGTGCTTCTGCATCGCCAATTCCGTCCGGGAAACCGCAAACCACAAGCACGTTCAAGCGCAGTCCGGTCGTAACCCGTTCGAGCCCAAAGCCCGCAAGTCCAATAAAGTCCGCTTGACTCCGGTGGAAAAGTTGTTCCACCTTAATTCAAAGACAGCAGGTGATGCAAACGCCTTAGTCGCCGAGTGCCCGCTCACTAACAACGGCTTTGCATCGGCCTGGGACGCTTTGTGTGACCGGTATGAGAACAAACGTCTGTTAGTTAATAGCCAACTTAAGATTCTTCTCAACCTTCCCATGGTCACCAAGGAGTCAGGCAAAGCTCTCAGAGAATTGCATGGCACCATTCATCGGTGTGTCACTGCCATCGAGCAAGCCCATATCTCGACGGAGAACTGGGACTGTATCCTTGTGTTCTTGTGCTCTTCCAAGTTGCCAGAACACACTCGATCTCTTTGGGAGCATTCTCTGATTAGAAAATCAGACATCCCAGCCTGGAAAGACGTAAGTCTCTTCCTTAGCGAGCATGCTCGTGCTGTCGAAGCTATGGAAGGTGATAGGTCTAGTTACCGTTCTCAACGAAGAACCCTGACTTAGGTCATTCGCGATCCATCGCTCTTGGGCAATTTCTTAAAAATGAAAGTAGATTGTCAAAGAATCCGACGCTTAAAGCCGAATACGAAGCTATTCTGCAAGAGTATCTTGAAACTTGAGTCATATAAGGCCAGTGTCTTTACATTGCAATCCTGCAATCAGTAACTTTTACTTGCCGCACCATGCGGTCTTCAAGCCCGACAGTACCACCACCAAAGTGAGGGTGGTGTTCAATGCATCGTGCCCATCTTCCAATGGGAAGAGCCTGAATGATATTCTTCATCGAGGCCCGGTCCTTCAGTCCGACCTCACGATGCAAATCCTCCAATGGCGATACTATAGATACGTGTTCAATGCCGATATCACAAAGATGTATCGCCGAATTCGTGTTGATCCAAACCACACCCCATTCCAACGGATCCTTTTCCGCAAGCCAGATGGCCACATCGGTGACTTCGAGCTAAGCACCGTCACATTCTGAGTAAATTGTGCTCCCTTCCTGGCTCTGAGAGTTCTCAAACAGCTCGCAAGTGACGTGAGATCACATTTGCCTCTCGCCAGCAAGGTCATCTCCGAGTGCATGTACGTCGACGACGTACTTGCAGGAGCACACTCTAAGGAAAAGGTGATCGCAACGATCGCGGAGCTCATAGAAGCTCTTGAGAGTGCGGGGTTTCCCTTAAGAAAATGGACGTCCAACTCCAAGGATTGTTTAAAAGCCATCCCGAAGAGTCACCGGCTGTGCGAGGACTTCTTCGAGCTAGAAGATGCCAGCACAGCAAAGACTCTGGGCCTCCGTTGGCAAGCGCAGGCCGATAATTTCCTTTTTTCGCCACCTGACATTCGTCTCGAGGAGTCCTACACGAAAAGGGCGGTCCTTTCACAGATCGCCAAGTTGTTCGACCCTGCCGGGTGGCTGGCACCCTTTGTGATCCGTGCCAAAATACTCATGCAAGCGCTATGGCTACGAGGTTTAGGGTGGGACCAGCCTGATCTCCGCACCCAATGGCAAGAGTTTCTCCTTAGCTGCTCCAGCCTTCGGAAGATTCATGTGCCTCGGTGGGTACACTTCCAACCTCAAGACACAATCCAGTTTTCAGTGCGTACGGAGCGGCTGTCTATCTGCGTGTCGAGTATGGCAGTCAGATCTTTGTTAATCTGCTCTCCGCCAAAACGAGAGTCGCTCCGATCAAGTCCCTTTCGATACCCCGCTTGGAGCTCTGCGGTGCTGTTCTTCTGATCGACTTATGCTCAGTACTGCTCTCGGCATCCCCGGCAGCCAGTTTTCAGTCCTTTTACTGGACCGATTCGACCATTGTCTAAGCCTGGCTAAACAAGCCTTCACGCAATTGGACAAATTTCGTCTGTAATCGGTTCAGTAAAATAACTGAACTTACCAATCCTGGTGACTGGAATCATGTGAGCTCAGAACATAATCCTGCAGACCTCGCTAGCAGGGGAGCTCATCCACAAGAGCTTCTCTCAAATCCGCTATGGTTCCATGGCCCAAAATGGCTTCGGTTTTCCCAGTCTCAGTGGCCACTCGCTCCCGCTCTTAGCATGGAGACTGCTCTGGAGGAAAAAGCAGCTAAATGTCACGCTGCAACTTTAACTCCTCCAGCTGAATTCACAAGCAGGTTTTCAGAATTTCATCGGGCCCTCCGCGTCACCGCTTGGATGCTACGTTTCATCAACCGGTGCAGGAGACCCCCCCCCCCCCCCCCCCCCCCCCCATCACCGTCGCAAGAGGTCAGTGCTGATGAATTGCACTCGATTCAGTGCCGGCTCATCTCCATGTGCCAACAAAGAGTTTACACAAAGGAGATCAGTTGTTTACGCGCAGAGCAACAACTTCCACTCTCAAGCCCACTCCGAAACCTCAATCCTTTCCTGGATAACAGAGGAATCCTGAGAGCATGCTGGCGCATAAGGACATCCGCCTCCTTAAGCTACTACGAATGTCACCCCGTAATCCTTCCGTACTCATGCTCTTTCACAAGGTTGCTGGTCCGTTTCACCCATCGCATATCCTTGCATGGCGGGAACCAGCTAATTACGAGACTCATCCGTTCACAGTTCTGGGTTCCCAAGCTAAAGGTCCTCATCAAATCTGTGATAAACTCCTGCAAGTCCTGTGTAGTTTATCGAAAGCGTCTCCAAACGCAAATGATGGGCGACCTGCCGGCTGATCGGACAACCTTCTCCAGGCCCTTCCCACTCGTAGGCGTCGACTTTGCAGGCCCCTTCGATGTGAAGAATTACACCGGACGCGCCTGCCTCATTACAAAGGGGTACGTCTGCGTGTTTGTCTGTTTCAGCAACAAGGCCATCCATCTCGAGGCCACGTCCGACTTAACCACCGAAAAATTCCTAGCGGCATTCTCCCCCTTGGTGGCTCGGCGTGGATGTCCGCAAAAGCTTTACTCCGACAACGGCAAGACGTTTGTCGGAGCAGCAAAGACTCTATCGCGAGACTTCCTGGAATCTCTTCGCTCCGAGGTGCTTCCAAAGCACACACTCCATCGCCTCTCCTGGCACTTCAACCCACCGAGCGCACCCCACATGGGCGGCTTGTGGGAATCAGGGGTGAAGAGTTTCAAGGCTCTATTCTATAAATCGACTGCCACGACGAAATATACTTTCGAGGAGCTTTCGACCCTCTTGGCGAGAATAGAAGCCTGCCTCAACTCGAGACCGCTAGCACCCATTCCACCGACCTACTAGCCCTGACTCCAGGTCATTTTCTAGTCGTTGGACCTCTTCTATCAATCACTGAGCCCAGAATTATGGAAGATGCGATGTCTATCCTTAATCGCTGGCAGCGACTCAAGGCTCTTCACCAACAATTTTGTGTCTGTTGGAAGGAAGAGTATCTTAAAGAGCTGCACAAACGTAACAAATGGCAGTTCGCCCAACGTGATTTGAAGGTCGGTGACATGGTCATTGTCAAAGATGACAATACCGCCATTAATGAATGGCGGCTTTGCCGTGTCCACCTCACGCACCCAGGAGACGATGGGAAGGTCCGAGTGGCGGACGTTCTCACCTCCCGGGGCACCATCCGTAGACCCGTCCATAAGTTGGTCATCCTACCAACGGACGAGAATGCACCTGTGTTGTCGAACTAACCTCAGTGTCCATCATCCTCACGAGACAAACATTCATCGCCCACCACATTTCCCTCTCTTTATTCCAGCCATGACACCAGCCACTCATTCTGGGCAGACACCCGGCATCAACTCATTCCGATGCCGCGTGTGCAGAGGGGTCCATGCTCTGCGGAAGTGCCGGCGCTTTCTGGGCCTCCCGGCCGAAAAACGTCTTCGCGCAGTACTAATCAATAAATACTGCGCGAATCGCCTGGCACATCAGCACTCTGGGCAATCCTGCCGCAGCAAGGCAGGGTGCAAGACTAGTGGCCAGAGCCACCATTCGCTACTGCATCTGCCAGGAGCACGTCGCCGACAGCGACAGCGTCCCGCCGCGGCTTTTTCTGAAGACATCGGACTTCGACCTCGACGCTCTGCTCCAAATGGACCCCCAGCTCAATTGCCGGCCGCCAATTCGGCCGATCGAGCGTGTAGCCAATCCGGCTGGGATCACGCTTGCCGACAGCAATTGGGCTCAACCCAGCTCGGTGTTCGTTGTGCTGGGGGCTGACGTGGAATCGTCCCCAGCACTGACGGTCGTCCAATGGCCCAGAACACCGTGTTCGGGTAGGTCCTTTCGGGCTCCTGCTCATGAGGTCCATTCCTTAGATTTGCAATCCTTGCAAGGGGTGGAGTATCTTAATGCCAGATCCCCCTAACCGGAATTGCTCCTCCCACACAGCCCGGCTATGCTATTAACAGTGCTATGTTAATAGCATAGCTGTTGGCGCTCTCAGTAGTTGGCTCTCCGCTAACTACTGTCTTTTGGCTTCCTGACACTTACTCTTACACTCTCACTATCTCTAGAAGTGAATTCTTGTACATATTAATCTAAGTTAAAATAAACGGAATTAATTGGAAATTGGAAAACTGCGATCTTTTACTCATCAAGCGCCAACCCTACACAAATATATAAGGGCCACTTGTATCGATTCTATAAATAGCCAGACGAACGCTGAGCCTTACAACCTCAGCTATAAGCTATAAGAGACGAGCGCTGAGCCTTACAAACTCAGCGATAGGATAAGAATAGATAATAGACCAATGCTGAGCCTTACACACTCAGCAATAGACGCACTAGATTTAAGGGTTGAAAATATGCATGAGTCTGGGTATATAAACCCGGGCTCAGCTAAATAAAGATCAATACTCAACTAAACACCAACGTAGTTTCTTGTCTTCTGGTCTAACAAACCATAGTCAAGTGTATTCGTTCAGACCGGTTCTCCAAATGGACAGAGATGGTGCCACTCAGGAGTGCAACCACGGCAGCGCTCCAAAAAGCATTCCGGGAGCGGATCTTGGCACGATTTGGTGCGCCCAAGGTGCTCATCACGGACAACGGGACCCAGTTCACCAGTCGAGCGTTCAGAGGATTCTTAGAAGAGCTTGGTGTGCGTCACCAGCTGACGGCACCATACACGCCCCAAGAAAATACAACAGAGAGGGCCAACAGAACGGTCAAGACGATGATTGCGCAGTTTGCTGAGAGCGATCAGCGAGGAGTTGACGCTGACTGTCAACAGCAGCGTGTCAGCATCTACAGGGTATACGGCAGCCTGCATCACGCAAGGGCGAGAGCCAAGGCTGCCAAAATCCCTATATGATGCGCAAAACCATCGGAACAGGCCAAGAGGCGCAGAGCCCATTGGAGAGAGCCACCAAGATGCGCGAAGTCTTGGAAATAGTGCGTCAAAACCTGGAGAGAGCTGGTCAGGATCAGGCGAGGCATTACAACCTACGACGGCGACAGTGGAAGCTGGTCATAGGGGACAAGGTGTGGGCAAAGGAACGCCACTTGTCCAATGCCGCGGAGGGACTCTCAGCAAAACTGGCACCACGCTATGGAGGGCCATATACGGTGACCAATTTTGTGTCGCCGGTCATCTGCCGAATAAAGTCGGAGGCGGACCAGCGGAGCAAGACAGCGCATGTATCGGACCTGAAGCCATGGAGAGGGCAAGCGGGTGAGCAGCAAAGGTTAAAAAAAATAAATAAATAAATAAATAAAAGCATCGCGAGCGCATCGGTGGCTGGAAGACCACCGTAAATGAATCTGCAAACAACAACAAGTGTTTAAATTGCGCGTGCATAGCAACAAGCAGTGTACAGTAGAGCGCGTAAAACATAGCAAGCAGTGTATGCGCGCGTACACTTCGCTAGCAATGAATGCACACGCAACAACAACAAGCAGTGCATGCGCACGCAATAACAACACAAGCAGCCGAATTTGTGTGCAGTTAAATTAAATCAAAAAGAAACGGACAAAGCAACCAAACTGCTGATATTCCAGGCCCCGCTAACGCACCTGGAGAGAGCTGGTCAGGATCAGGCGAGGCATTACAACCTACGACGGCGACAGTGGAAGCTGGTCATAGGGGACAAGGTGTGGGCAAAGGAACGCCACTTGTCCAATGCCGCGGAGGGACTCTCAACAAAACTGGCACCACGCTATGGAGGGCCATATACGGTGACCAATTTTGTGTCGCCGGTCATCTGCCGAATAAAGTCGGAGGCGGACCAGCGGAGCAAGACAGCGCATGTATCGGACCTGAAGCCATGGAGAGGGCAAGCGGGTGAGCAGCAAAGGTTAAAAAAATAAATAAATAAATAAATAAAAGCATCGCGAGCGCATCGGTGGCTGGAAGACCACCGTAAATGAATCTGCAAACAACAACAAGTGTTTAAATTGCGCGTGCATAGCAACAAGCAGTGTACAGTAGAGCGCGTAAAACATAGCTAGCAGTGTATGCGCGCGTACACTTCGCTAGCAATGAATGCACACGCAACAACAACAAGCAGTGCACGCGCACAACAACAACAAGCAGTGCATGCGCACGCAATAACAACACAAGCAGCCGAATTTGTGTGCAGTTAAATTAAATCAAAAAGAAACGGACAAAGCAACCAAACTGCTGATATTCCAGGCCCCGCTAACGCAGCGAGAGAACGGAGCGCCACGCATACATACGCAACGAAACCGAGAGAGGTAAAAAAGGGTCAAAGGACTGCGTCGGCTGCTCGGCTGTCGCTAGCGCAAGACGGCACGAAGGTGCCAGCGCTAGAGACATGCAAAGCGGCCAACAACAAAACACAAGCGATAGCCAAAACAACCAACAAAAATGCAATGCTGTAAGATAGGCTTGCATTGTTGGGCAGTGCTGGGCAGTGTATGCGTGTGCACACGCACAGGGCGGGGCCAGGGAATGCAGGGGAAATTTAACTGGGCGATACCGAAGCATGCCTGGAATTCGGCTGTAAGGTGGAGTATGTTAGAGCTGGGCAAAGTGTACCCAGGACCCGTTCTACGCTGCCGCCCACGCAGCCGGCAACGCGGCGGCGTAGGGTATAAAAAGAGTAGGCGGGCATAGGCTCGGCCTGTTAGAAAACAAAGTGATGGAGAACGCACAAGCAAAATCGGGTCGCTCAGGACTGGGCATCGGCCGGATACACCCGGCTGATCCTCTCTTGCTGGACAGCGGCGCTGCTGGAGCGGCACGAGGAGAATGCCGGGTGGACTCACCGGTGCCCAGGCCCCGGGCGCGCCGAAGCCGGGTGCGGCTGCCGCCGGTGCGGTTGCCGTTTCACCACCGGGCGTACGTGGCGCTGGAGCCATCGTCAAGCGGAGAGGCCAGCAGGACCACGTCCAGCTCGTGGTCACCAGCAAGCTCCAGCAGCGCGGGCCACTATGGCAGCCACCAAACCACCAACACCGCACCGTGTGGCGCCGGACTGCAGCGAGGGAGAGGAGGAGACTATTGTTATCTCCGACTCTGACGATGACGAGGAGGTCATCGTTATTACAACACCACCGGGGGCCGCAAAACCAAACAGGAACGTTTTGCGGCGGCGCCCGACGTTTGCGATGGCGGCGGCAGGCCCATCGGGTCCAAGTGCATGAAGGAGAAGGTGCCTCGGGATGGAAGCAAGCAAATTGGCGATATAAATATGTTAATTGTAAAATATTAACATCAAAACACTTACCAGCAGCGCACAGCATTGCCAGCAGCGAGGGAAGATCAGCTGTTGAGGTTAACAGGGCGTTAACAGCAGCGATCGACGCACAACAGAGCAACGCGCAACGCAACGACGCGCAACGCGCATGGGAGCGACGCACAACAGAGCAACGCGCATGGGATCGACAAATAACGTAACACGTAGCGGCGCCACAACAGGGGGGGCGCCAAATTAAAAAAACGATGGTCTCGTGTTTTTCCCGAAGGAAGAGGGGAGTGTGAGGAGCAATATAGGTATGCACGTATAAATGTATGTAACATACGTAGTTGCTGTATGTTTATATGCATGTACGTGCATATGTATTTTGCTCCACACAGCGACGCGAGTACTGCAGGAGCAACCCTCGCGACTGGAAGGGATCAGAGACCGCGCTATAGGTCGTCTCTGTCGGTCCTACAGATTCAGCAAATGGCTCGCGTCGCTCGCACGACGATCATCGGGGGCCGTTAGACAAGGTGCCGTTCGGGACCGAGTGAAAGTAGTGGATGCTCTCACTCACATGGCTGTAACGGTACTTCGGCCAATGAGAGGCTGCCACGAATTTTGGCGAGATTTTGGCGTCACCCCAGATCACGCGATATTGCGCTTATGTGGACACGAGCGGCAGACAGGCCCCGCTCCAGAGCCGAGCAGGCCCTATAAAAGGGCGCCTGCCGCTCCATACGGGATAGAGAACAAGTAAGAACGTTGCAGTCGGGCGTTACCGACTGCGGAATATTCATTCACAGTCCCAACGCTGCCTTACATATATAATTGATTTTGGGTGGTCAACCCGAGTATATTTTAAATTTCAAGTCTCTAGCGCTAATAGTAATCAATATAAAGCAGGGCCTGAACTAATTAAAAGTGGGGAATCTTAGAGAACTATTCCCGTTTATATCTCGTACATCTTTAGAGCTAGACTCTCCAAATTTTGCATATAGATACATGGGTATTTTATATAATTTTGATTTTTGTTATATTCTGAATATCGACTCAAAAATTTACCGAATTCTCCTGTTAATTTTAGTTGCAAATGTAGCAATGTGAATGAGCTGGTATTTCTTAAGAAATGACAAAAATTCAATGGAAATGTAGATCATAGTTAATAAACAAAATATTTGGCCAATTAGCAAACGCAGAGCAGAGCGTTTTTCCTATACGTGTGCACATACATATTGATCGTTTATTCTATGCATACAGTCATATGCATATGTATGTATGTATATACATACATATAAAAGCGTGTCTTCTAGCATATTCTAAGAATTGATTCATGAAATTCCAGCCGTTACTTTAGCTTACTTTTGTCAGATGACGCTCTCGAAGTGAAGCTATTTCGTTTTAGCTACCGCCTGATTGTACGTTGCAGTGGCGTCGATGGTAAATGCTATGCAAGTTGCGCTGGAATAGCGCGGGTTCTAATCTCGCTAATGTCAAGTTTTTTAAATGTCTTTTTATAAATTAGTTATTTTATTGGGAAAATGATAGCTTATATGACAAACACATAACATTTTTGTTATTAGTGAAATATTTTTATAAGTTTTTATAAGTTAAATTTTATTTTTGCTATGTGTATGTATGTATGTATATTCAAATGCGTATTTGAGCAATTCTAAGAATCTCAATTGTCTTTGAATTGTCTTTGAATTTTCAGCCGCTACTTTGGTTTTTGTTTACTATAGGTGCTGTAGCTGTAAAGTTTTGTGTTAGTTATGTTGCGTAAGATCGGTGCAGTGGCGCTGTTAGCAGAGACTCTGCGCGTTGTGTCAGAAGTCCGCGGTTCGAATCTCTCTTTTATTTTTTTGACAAAGAATTTTTTTTAAATCGAAATTTATATTGTTATAATATATTTTATATTTTTTAAATTTCTTAAAAATGTTTCGTTTTCTCTTATTAATGCCTATTAAGCTTATATACATATATATGTGAGTGACACACGCATATGAATTTTGCATTTGGCCGCTGCAAATGTCGATTTGGCACGCCCCTAGTGGGCGTAGATTGAGGTGCAGGTGCAGGTTCGAACCCCGCGGAAAACTTTTTCGTTTTAATTTAATTTATATATTTTAATTTTCTTAAAAATGTTTCTTTCCTTATTATCAGTACCTATTAAGCATATTTATATATATAGGTGGCATACGCATATGAATTTCGCTATTGGGCGTCTAAAATCCGTTTTGCCACGCCCCCAGTGGTCGTAGACCCATAATTTTTGGCCAGTTCTTAGAATGAGCTGAAGGCTACGTAACTGTAAAATTTGGACGCTTAGACTCAAAAAATGTAAAAATTACAGGGCCAAAGAGGCGTAACAATTATTTTTGGGTCATCGATAGAGGAGATTATCAGTAACTTAACTATCCAAATTTTAAGCTTCTAGCTCTAAAACTGTAGGAGATATAAACTTTTGCGGTTTTCCACGCCCCCTATGGGCGTAGATATATCCGCCATAGCTTATTGATCTTGGGTCGTCAACCCGAGTATACATACCAAATTTCAAGTCGCTAACATCAATAGTGCTCAAAATATAGAAGAATTCGGAAAATCAATATATATTTAGATCCGATTTGCCACGCCCCCAGTGGGCGGGGATATATAGTTTTTTCTTCTGTCTTTATAGAATCGTAACATTAACTTACGTGCCAAATTTCAGCATTCTAGCTTTACAACTTTAGAAGATACAGTTTTACTCGATTTGCCACGCCCCCAATGGGCGTAGATATATCCGCTATATCTTTTTGATCTTGGGCAATCAACACGAATATACATTTTAAATTTCAGCTCTCTAGCTCTTCAACTAATATGATTTCTGGCATACAGGAAAATGCATTTTCCGATGTGCCACGCCCCTAGTGGGCGTACATGGAAAATTTTTACACTTTATAAATCGGAGACATATACGAGTATATGTTCCAAGTTTCAAGTCTCTAGCTTCAATAGCCGCGAAAAATATTGCATTCATACGGACAGACGGACAGACGGACGGACAGCAAGACGGACATTGCACAAAACCAATATATTCATATCACTTCGTGAATGAATATAAAAAGTGAACCCAAGAGGCAGTGAAAGTGAACCCGAGCCATAGTAAAAGTGAAGCAAGTATGATAGTCGGAGAAGTTACAAGTGAACACTACAGTGAACCAGGCAACGTAAGGACACTCAAGGACCTCGAAGGACAACGCCATCGAAGGACTTTGAGTCAGCAAGGACATCGAGGAACATACAACATATCCCAGGAGGATATACGGGACGCCTATACAGGACGATAGGCAAACCAGGAGCACCGGCGGCCACTAACAAGGACATTGGTGCAACGGAAAGCAGCGGCAGCAGGTTGGCGAAACCTGCGAAACAGGAGTAAGTGAGTTCATGTAGCTGTGCGTATGAGAGGCGCATTGTGCGTGAAGCAAAAGCTAGGTGTGTCAAGAGTGAATCCAGTTGCAGGAGTGGCCATTGTGCATCCGAGCGAACCGCCGAAGTCCACAGACCAACATCCTGCGTTCTCTGAAGCGCTTAGGCGAAACCTAGCGTGCCTTAGCACAATCGCCTTCCCAGCCAGAGTACGTCAGAGGCGTTGCAGAGATTAAGTGATTAATTAATAAGTGAATTGTTAAGTGATCAACTTCAAGAATATATAAACGCTCAAATTTAAAACACAAGTGTAATTATTATTGCAGGGGCTTCAACAAATAAATTTGTTGGCACGAACACACAGTCGGCTGATACTGACCCGGCTTAAACTCGGTATAAACCAAGGCTCGTTACACTACGCACATACTCCATGCCATTTATTAAATAAAATAACAAGTAATAGTGCTCTAGTCGAGACTGCTCGACTAGGAGATACCCTGAACCCTGCTAAGTACTGATATTCCACTCATTCTACACTTCTTTCATGCACATATAAAGAAACACATACACACCCATGCGTATGTATCCATACGAACGCATAAACACGCGCTCTGCTAACTGCGCAGTTACCAGTTAATGCGCTTGGGCTGCCGTGTAGGCTATATTATGCGAATTTATTTGTTGAATAAATCTTTTTGTAGTGTTTGTAGTGGAACTATCTTCATTAAACTTTCAGAACGTGATAATAACATTTAAATGTGTGTATATGCCAACGCACCAGTTTCTAGTACGTCATATACGTTTTTTCAAATTTGGGGCGAAGGGGGCGTGGTATCCAAAATCTGTAAAAGACAAAATCTTTGTTTTTATCACATAAATCTACACAGTAAATCTGAAGTCTCTAGGTCTTTCAGTATTAAAATTAGGCTTAAAAAAACAAAGTCCGATTTTCGATTATTATCGATGAAAAATAAATGGAATGAGTTATCGAAAAACTATGATAAACTCGTACTGCGTATGGTATACACGTCACCACCGCCTGGTGTTCCACGTGATCCCCCACTACCTGCTCCTCGTATGTGGTGGTCACCAGGGGGCTCCTGTTGGGGTCCCGGCAGCTTGTCCTCGCACTCCGAGTCGGAGATGACGATTATTTCGTCGTTATCGTCGGAATCGGCGATCGTGATGGCGTCTTCTTCTCCCTCGCTGCTATCCGGCGCCACCCGGTGCGGCGTTGGTGGCCTTGGGGACTGCCATAGTGGCCGCGTCGGCGAGTACGAGCCGTTGCGCACGTAGGCGGACACCATTCTTTCGTCGAACCGCTCCTCTTCCCATCGCGCCCACGCGTGCGGCGACAGCGCTGCCGGCGTCACGCTGGGCGAGCCGCAATGACGCGCAACGGAGCAACGCGCAACGCAGCAACGCGCATGGGATCAACGATTAACACAACACGGAGCGGCGCCACAACAGCAGGGGGGCGCCAAATTCAAAACACAATGGTCTCGTGTTTTCCCGAAGGAAGAGGGGAATGTGAGGAGCAATATACGTATGCACGTATAAATGTATGTAACATACGTAGTTGCTGTATGGTTATATGCATATACGTGCATATGTATGTTGCTCCACACAGCGACGCGAGTACTGTAGGAGCAACCCTCGCGACTGGAAGGGGTCAAAGACCGCACTATTGGCTGTCTCTGTCGCTCCTACAGATTCAGCAAATTGCTCGCGTCGCTCGCACGACGATCATCGGGGGCCGTTAGCACCGTTAGGTGCCGTTCGGGACCGAGTGAAGGTAGTTGATGTTTTCACTCGCATGGCCGTAACGGTACTTCAACCAATGAGAGGCTGCCACGTATTTTGGCGAGATTTTGGCGTCACCCCAGATCACGCGACAGGCCCCGCTCCAGAGCCGAGCAGGCCCCGTGAAGCAAAGCTAGGTGTGCCAAGAGTGAGTCCAGTTGCAGGAGTGGCCATTGTGCATCCGAGCGAACCGCCGCAGTCCACAGACCAGCATCCTGCGTTCTCTGGAGCGCTTGGGCGAAACCTAGCGTGTCTTAGCACAATCGCCTTCCCAGCCAGAGTACGCCGAGCCACACTCTTAGATCCTCAGCGGCCGTGCAGAGGCGAGTTGTTCTAAGAGTAGCTTAAGTGAAGCGTGAAATTATACTTAAGTTCAAGAAAATATATCTTACGTCTCAAACCAAAATCGCAGGGGCTTCAACAAATAAATTTGTTGGCACGAACACACAGTCGGCTGAAACTAGCCCAGCTTAGACTCGGGATAAACCGAAGGTTCGTTACAACTGGCGCCCAACGTGGGGCAGGATGTCGCCACAGAAGTTTCCAGATTACATGGAAGAGTCTGGAAACGTATACCGGCACATTCCGCACCAAGCCGGCCACGAGGATGTGGCTGCGTGGAAATTGTGTGTGCCAACGGAGAGGCGCAAACAAGTGCTGGAGGAGAGCCACGACGCAGCCACCGCTGGCCACCTTGGGAGCCGGAAAACAATTGCTCGGGTGGCCGCGCGATACTACTGGCCGGGTATGTATCGAGATGTGCGGGCGTACATGCAGCGTTGCGAGCTGTGTCAGCGTTATAAGCTTAGTCAGCTGCAAGCAGCTGGGCAGATGCTGACCCAGGTGCCGGAGGAGCCATGGGCAACTGTATGTGCCGATTTTGTGGGCCCACTGCCGAGGTCGAAGCATGGAAACACCATGCTTCTGGTCTTCATGGTCCAAATGGACGGAGATGGTGCCACTCAAGAGTGCAACCACGGCAGAGCTCCAAAAAGCATTGCGGGAGCGGATCTTGGCACGATTTGGCGAGCCCAAGGTGCTCATCACGGACAACGGGACCCAGTTCACCAGTCGGGCGATCAGAAGATTTATGGAGGAGCTTGGGGTGCGTCACCAGCTGACGGCACCATACACGCCCCAAGAAAATCCAACGGAGAGGGCCAACAGAACGGTCAAGACGATGATTGCGCAGTTTGCTGGGAGCGACCAGAGATGTTGGGATGACGCGTTGCCGGAGTTGACACTGGCAGTCAATAGCAGCGTGTCAGCATCTACAGGGTATACTGCAGCTTTCATAACGCAAGGGCGCGAGCCAAGGCTGCCCAAATCTCTGTTTGACGCGCAAACCGTTGGGACAGGCCAAGCGGCGCAGAGCCCGTTGGAGGGAGCCACCAAGATGTGCGAGGTTTTCGAAATAGTGCGTCGAAACCTGGAGAGAGCTGGTCAGGATCAGGCGAGGAATTACAACCTACGCCTACCTACCAAGGTGTGGGCGAAGGAACGCCACTTGTCCAATGCCGCGGAGGGATTCGCAGCAAAACTGGCACCACGCTATGGAGGGCCATATACGGTGACCAGTTTTGTGTCGCCGAATCAAGTCGGAGGCGGACCAGCGGAGCAAGACGGCGCATGTCTCAGACCTGAAGCCATGGAGAGGGAAAGCGGGTGAGCAGTAAAATTTTTTTTACAAAAAAAAAAAAGGGGTGAACGCACATAATTGCTACATATAAATGTGTATAGCCGGGTTTTTAAAATACACATAAATGGGTATTGCTACACATAAATGTGTATAGCCGTTTTTTTTTAAATATACATAAATGTGTATTTCTACACATAAATGTGGATAGCCGTTATATATACATATATATATACTATATATATATATATATATATATATATATATATATATATATATATATATATATATATATATATATATATATATATGTATATACATTTACACATTCGTTGCTGCAGAAAAAGAGCGCATCGGTGGCTGGAAGACCACCGTAAAGGAATCTGCAAACAACAACAAATGTTTAAATTGCGCGCGCATAGCAACAAGCAGTGTACAGTTGAGCGCGTAGTACATAGTTAGCAGTGCATGCGCGCGTACACTTCGCTAGCAATGCATAGGCCGGGCATAGGCTCGGCCTATTGGAAAGCAAAATAATGGAAATGGTCGCTCAGGACTGGGCATCGGCCGGGTACACCCGGCTGATCCTCGCTTGCTGGCCAGCGGCGCTGCTGGAGCGGCACGAGGAGAAGGCCGGGTGGACTCACCGGTGTCCAGGCCCCGGGCGCGCCGAAGCCGGGTGCGGCTGCCGCCAGTGCGGTTGCCATTCCACCCGCGTCGACGCAACACGAGACGCCTATGGCGCCACCGGGCGTACGTATCATTGGAGCCCTCATTGAGCGGAGAGGCCAGTAGGACGACGTCCGGCTCATGGTCGCCAGCAAGCTCCAGCAGCGCAGGAGTTGCTGAGGCGGAGAGTTGGAGGGACGACGACAGCATGGCCGGGACGTGGTCCCCAAGAGGCTCGTGACGCCGGCAGCGCTGTCGCCGCACGCGTGGGCGCGACGGGAAGAGGAGCGGTTCGACGAAACAATGGTGTCCGCCTACGTGCGCAACGGCTCGTACTCGACGACGCAGCCACTATGGCAGCCCCCAAGGCCACCAACGCCGCACCGGGTGGCGCCGGACAGCAGCGAGGGAGAAGAAGACGCCATCACGATCGCCGATTCGGACGATGACGACATAACGTCATCTCCGACTCGGAGTGCGAGGAGGAGCTGCCGGGACCCCAACAGGAGTCCCCTGGTGACCACCACATACGAGGAGCAGGTGGTGGGAGCAGGTGGTTCCTGCTGGAGGAGCAACCGCAGTCGCCGCCATCACCAGCGCCGCAGCCGCAGTCGCCGCCATCACCAGCGCCGCAGCCGCAGTCGCCGTCAGCGCCGCAGTCGCTACCAGTAGAGGAGGACACCCGGGAGGAGTGGCGGCCCATACGGCTGCCGCCAAGGCCGACTCTACAGCGCCAGCACTCGGAGCCGACGCCGGGGCCGTCGACGCGACCCACGTTGCAGCGGCAGGCATCCTTGCCGGAGGGCGAGACGGCGGTCTGGATGGAAGTGTGTCGGGGTGAGTGGCCGCCAGAGGTGGAGCGCCATGCCACCAGCTTGGAGGCGAAGGGGTGCAGCCGTACTGCACGGATTGTGTGGGCGGAAGGTGCCCAATATAGAGTGCGACGGGCACGCACTGGGTGCCGGGCGTTTGTATGCTTAACTGCAAATAAATAAAAGAGAAATAATCACACCAAACTAAAAGTGTGTTATATGGGGCTGCTAGGGAGAGCAGCTGCAGCCAACGGAGAGACGTCACCAGCGCCGAGGGACAAGGCATGGCAAATGGGCATATTTGGCCACTGCCGCGCGGCCATATGCCAACACCACCGGGGGCCGCAAAACCAAAGTGGAACGTTTTGAGGCGGCGCCCGGCGTTGGCAATGGCGGCGGCAGGGCCCATCAGGTTCAGGGACATGGAGAAGGAGGCGTCTCGGGCGAGCAGCGAGGGAGAAGAAGACGCCATCACGATCGCCGATTCGGACGATGACGACATAACGTCATCTCCGACTCGGAGTGCGAGGAGGAGCTGCCGGGACCCCAACAGGAGTCCCCTGGTGACCACCACATACGAGGAGCAGGTGGTGGGAGCAGGTGGTTCCTGCTGGAGGAGCAACCGCAGTCGCCGCCATCACCAGCGCCGCAGCCGCAGTCGCCGTCAGCGCCGCAGTCGCTACCAGTAGAGGAGGACACCCGGGAGGAGTGGCGGCCCATACGGCTGCCGCCAAGGCCGACTCTACAGCGCCAGCACTCGGAGCCGACGCCGGGGCCGTCGACGCGACCCACGTTGCAGCGGCAGGCATCCTTGCCGGAGGGCGAGACGGCGGTCTGGATGGAAGTGTGTCGGGGTGAGTGGCCGCCAGAGGTGGAGCGCCATGCCACCAGCTTGGAGGCGAAGGGGTGCAGCCGTACTGCACGGATTGTGTGGGCGGAAGGTGCCCAATATAGAGTGCGACGGGCACGCACTGGGTGCCGGGCGTTTGTATGCTTAACTGCAAATAAATAAAAGAGAAATAATCACACCAAACTAAAAGTGTGTTATATGGGGCTGCTAGGGAGAGCAGCTGCAGCCAACGGAGAGACGTCACCAGCGCCGAGGGACAAGGCATGGCAAATGGGCATATTTGGCCGCTGCCGCGCGGCCATATGCCAACACCACCGGGGGCCGCAAAACCAAAGTGGAACGTTTTGAGGCGGCGCCCGGCGTTGGCAATGGCGGCGGCAGGGCCCATCAGGTTCAGGGACATGGAGAAGGAGGCGT
The DNA here is from genome assembly GCA_035045345.1 of Drosophila hamatofila. Taxonomy (NCBI): domain Eukaryota; kingdom Metazoa; phylum Arthropoda; class Insecta; order Diptera; family Drosophilidae; genus Drosophila; species Drosophila hamatofila. Next base: position 302,721 of record JAWNPA010000012.1, read on the forward strand.
CTCGGGCTAAAAATAAGGAAATTGGCGATTAAAGCATGTAATTATAAAATTATTTACATGTAAAAACTTACCAGCAGCGCACAGCATTGCCAGCAGCGAGGGAAAATCAGCTGTTGAGGTTAACAGCGATTAACAGCGATAACAGCGTTAACAGCAGCGATCGACGCACAATAGAGCAACGCGCAAGGCAACGACGCGCAACGGAGCAACGCGCCGGGGATCGACGGTTAACGTAACATGGAGCGGCGCCACAACAGCAGGGGGGCGCTAAATTCAAAAACACGATGGTCTCGTGTTTTTCCCGAAGGAAGAGGGGAGTGTGAGGAGCAATATACGTATGCACGTATAAATGTATGTAACATACGTAGTTGCTGTATGTTTATATGCATATATGTGCATATGTATGTTGCTCCACACAGCGACGCGAGTACTGTAGGAGCGACCCTCGCGACTGGAAGGGGTCAGAGACCGCACTATTGGCTGTCTCTGTCGCTCCTACAGATTCAGCAAATGGCTCGCGTCGCTCGCACGACGATCATCGGGGGCCGTTAGCCGAGGTGCCGTTCGGTGCCGAGTGAAAGTAGTTGATGCTTTCACTCGCATGGCCGTAAAGGTACTTCGGCCAATGAGAGGCTGCCACGTATTGTGGCGGGATTTTGGCGTCACCCCAGATCACGCGATATTGCCGTTATGTGGACACGAGCGGCAGACAGGCCCCGCTCCAGAGCCGAGCAGGCCCCGTTACAGAGCGAAGCAGGGCCTGTGGCGGCCCTATAAAAGGGCGCCTGCCGCTCCATACGGGGTCAAAAAAGTGAAAGAGATACGTTAAAAAAAGTGAACGAGAGATTGTGAGAGTGAACCAGTACAAATTAAAGTGAACCAGGCAACATCAGGACACTCAAGGACCTCGAAGGACAACGCCATCAAAGGACTTGAGTCAACAAGGACATCGAGGACACACAACAATATCCAAGGAGGATATTCGGGACGCCTATACAGGACTATAGGCAAACCAGGAGCACCGGCGGCCACCAACAAGGACATTGGTGCAACGGAGTACAGCGGCAGCAGGTTGGCGAAACCTGCGAAACCGGAGTGAGTGAGTTCGCGTAGCTGTGCGTACGAGTGGCGCATTGTGCGTGAAGCAAAGCTAGGTGTGCCAAGAGTGAGTCCAGTTGCAGGAGTTTCCATTGTGCATCCGAGCGAACCGCCGGAGTCCACAGACCAGCATCCTGCGTTCTCTGGAGCGCTTGGGCGAATCCTAGCGTGTCTTTGCACAATCGCCTTCCCAGCCAGAGTACACCGAGCCACACTCTTTGATTCTGTGTGCAGGTGTGCCAAATCAGCGGCCGTGCAGAGGCGAGTCGTTATAAGAGTAATATAAGTGAAGTGTGAAATTATACTTAAACTCAAGAAAATATATCTTACGTCTCTAACTAAATTCACAAGTGGCTAATTATTATCGCAGGGGCTTCAACAAATAAATTTGTTGGCACGAACACACAGTCGGCTGAAACTAGCCCAGCTTAGACTCGGGATAAACCGAAGGTTCGTTACAGTGTATGTGCACTTCACAAGCCCGACAAACGGCAAATTGTGGACCTTACAATATGCACAGGCATCAAGACTAGACTTTCGCACACAGGCACATAAATGTTCATACATGAAGAGTTCGGTATACTCTTCGCTCAGAAGACAATAAATAGGATCGTCGCGAACAAAATTAAATTTTTGTGCGTTGCTGGCTTGTACGTGCATACATACATATATGTAAATGTGAGAGAGCATAGAAAGAGAGGGAGAGTAAAGAAAGAATAATACATAGCGGTGCTTTATGTGAGAATGAGACCATTTAATTAGAGCGCTGGCAGCGCACTGAATTTTCCGTATTATATTTTTTCTGCCCGAGCCTAAACAGACTGAGCCGAATAGGCATGAAGCTACTAGGCCGCAATGCATACTTTATCTTCGTTAAACAAAAATTTCCAGTCTGTGTTGTATGGTTAGTGAAAATACTTAATCTAGTGTTGAATAATTTTATTTTTGTAAGTTGAATAGTAGTATTCCAACACGCACCCTCAAAAATTACATTGTTCAATAAACAAACAAAAATTAAATACAAATTCAAATTGGTGTGCCTTCTGGGAAGTCTTATCTGATCCAGCATTCACTCTAACCTGTAGTATGTTGTATAATGAAAAGGCATATGCCCACCGTATTATACTGTATACAATATGTATACAATATATAAAGTGGTCATATGCTCAGCCAAAGGCTTGAGTAAATTACTCATCAATACAATGACACTTTGTCACTGTATTTACATAAAATAACCACACACAAGTGCACGTAATATGATCAGCCATATATATGTAGACTGGCCTGCAGCGTGGGAACTGCAGCGTAAGCACTGTGTCCGAGTGGTAGCCTAATGCCCAATGCGCATTTGAATGTATATGCCTTCTGCATATACATATAAACATATATACAACATACCATATACTCCAGTTCTGCCGCTGCCTGTAGCGACAGAACTCTTTATATACTTTTATATATTTAGAGTAAGAACTTATATTTTTGAAAAAGAATAAATTATTATGAATTGAACCGCACAAGAGAGAACAGTGTTTACAAACCATATAGGAAAAACCCAGAAAAACCTGTATCGGATCAACTTAAAATTTTTGCAACAAATTAAAAAAAAAAAAATTCATTAACTTAACGTTTAACAATTCAAAAATTCAAATAGTTCGTAAATGCAATAGAGTTAAAGCTAAATTTTATTTAAAAAAAAAAAAATATCTTTGGAATTAAAGGAGGTTTAGTCATCTTCTAGGAGTCGCAACATGTTTCGAAACTCCACAAATTTTCCGACGGGCAGCGGCTTTGTAAAGATGTCAGCAGCTGGGTTCTCTGTGGGTATATACTCGAAAAAATTTGTAAGGTGGCTCTATGGCGACCCACCTCACATAGGTTTTGTAGGATTAGTTTTGTAGTATTAGTTTTGTAGCAGTTAAGTTTAAATTTGGTTTGCACTGCTTGGATCGCGGCTCCGAAAAGTACAGCGCGCGCCAAAACGTGCAGAAGCGCGCGACGAAAAGGCACACGATTACACGCACATGCATAGGCACGCGTCGGTTCGGCACGCGCCAGATAGAGCGAAGAGTGCAGCATGCGAAGCGAATAGCATGGACAGTGACAGAAGTGACTGAAAACAAAAAGCGCATGCAAGAGTACACCGAAAGCGAAGCGGACGGCATGCGAAGTTTGAAGTGAAGAACGAAAGACGTGAACAAGAAAAAGAAGAAGAACCAAAGTGCGCGAAAAGAAAAAAAGACAACGAAGACAATTATTTTATTTATTTTTGAAGTGAATAAAAAAAAGAAAATTTTGCAAAATGCGAACTGGTGGTCGGATATACCCCAATACCGGGTGAGAGACAAAGTGAACAGAGCGGCTTAACGGACCAGAGGCCATAAAACTTGAGTGCACAGTGGGTGCTAACTAGTGTGATAAAGAATATAAAATAAAAGAAAATAAAATAAATAACATCAAATCAAATCAAAGAAAAATAAAATATAAATATAAATATAAATATAAATATAAATATAAATAAAATAAAATAAAATAAAAATACAATAAAATTAAAATTAAAATAAAAAAATAAATAAAAAATAAATAATAATAAATAAAAACAAAAATAAACTAAATAAAATAAATAAATAATAAATTAAAATAAAATAAAACAAAATAAAACAAGTAAGAAAGCTCTAGTCGAGACTGCTCGACTACGAGATCCCCTGAACCCTTCCAGGAACTAATATTTCAATAATTCGTCACTTCATTTCTACTTACACATGCACACACACATACACACATACGCACGCACGTATAAACAGGCATGGGCTGCTGTGTAGGCTTACTGTGGGAACTTATTTGTTTAATACCTTTTTTTTAGACGGACAATTTTGATAAAACTTTTAGACCGTGATAATAACATTAAAATGTGTGTATGTACTAACTCACAAGTCTCTAGTATTTGAAATACGGTTTTTGTAAACTTATAGGGAAGGGGGTGTTATGAGTGACGAGAACGCCGCCTGTGAGTACAGGTTGTATGTGAGGCGCCAAGATTTCACGACGCTCACTCGACCGACCCAGATGGCGGCGGAGTACGAGAACGTGCAAGGGCAGCGAAGGGAATAGGAGAGGAAATCTGCAGCGAACCGGTCGAAGACTGCCTGAAAGGAGCCGGCAGAGGGTTGACCCGGCAATCCATTCCGCACGCAAGCGCTGGAATCCCGGCCCGAAGGGCCAGCGGCAGGCCCTGTTGCGGCGCCGCCAGAGGCAACACCAGAACCGTTTCAAAGAATGATGGCTCTGGAAGCCGGATTCAGGGTGGATCCGCAGCGGGTGTGCTACCGGTGCGCACAGGCAGGGCATATCGCTAGAGAGTGCCGCAACGAACAATCGGTGCTTTGTAGGCGTTGTGGGCTGATAGGAAAGAGCACGCAGGAATGTTGCGATAGAGACTGCTCGGAAAGCGGGCGTGGGCGCCCCCTGCAAGGTCCGGGAGGCGCCGTGTAAGCAGCAGGGGCAGAGTAGAGTACCCCTTAGCTGTTAAGGACGGGAAGATCGTCGCGGCGGTGCTGATCGAGGGTCAGAGGATGACCGCCACGATCGACACCGGGGCCACACGCAGCTTTATGAGCGAAGACTGCGTGCGCCGGCAAACGATCAAAGGAGAGTTCCAGGAGGTGCAGTCGCGGATCAGGTTGGCCGATGGGTCAATACTGGACGTGACGAGGACGATGAGAGTGGAGGTGGGTCTGGCTGGGAAGGTTGTGCGAATGACAGTGCTAATCATGCCGACCATGCCATGGGCACCACGTTGCGTTGCGGAAACGCAGTAAGGTTGCATCCCGAGGCGCCGTGCTGGGTCTCCGCGCCAAAGGAGACTGTGGTGAAGTCGGGCGTACGATTGCCGGCCGATGTGCGGGGCACGTCGAGTGGGGGCACGGCGTCCGACAAAGCAAAGCAGAGGATAAGTAAAGGTACGCCGCAAGGGGAACTCGGGGAGTGTCCTCTGGTGGCGAGGACGAAGGATCCGGAAGGAGGGCTTAAGGAGTGTCCTCCAGGAGGGAAGGCGGAAAAGTCGGAGTCGGAGGGTGAAGCGAGAGGTAGCCCACCGACGCGAGAAGTGTACGATGCGAAGAACCTACCCCCGGCGGCGAAGGGCGGCCGGAAGGACGAGATCATGGGGTGTCAACCAGAGGTGAAAATGATAGAGTCAGAGGCGGTCGGGCAATACGGGGGTAGCCCGCCGGCGCCGGAAGCAGGGGAGGAGCGCCTGGACTGTTCCCCCCAGCTACGCAGGGTGGCCGGAGGACTTGGAGGACGAGCTAAAGGAGTTCCTGGAGGCGGAGCTGGCGCTTTTTGAGAACCTTGAAGGGGTTTCTCATATCGCCGAACATAGCATCAGGATGCGGGATGAAAAGCCTCTCAAACAGAAATATTATCCCAAGAATCCGGCTATGCGGAAGGTGATTGACGAACAGGAAGACGAATTGACTCGTGTCGGAGCCATTGAACCATCGCGGAGTCCGCACAGTGCGCCCATAGTCTTGGTAAAGAAGAAGACTGGGATTGGCGCATGTGTGGACTACCGGCAGCTCAATGCACACTCGATTCCGGATGCCTACCCTGTTCCCAGGATAAATCACATTATGGAAAGATTACGACATGCACGATTCATATCCACACTGGATATACATATACACACTCTAAAGAGCGGATAGTGGCAGAAAACAATGGCGGCGGATAGTATGGAGTGCACGGCGTTCACCGTACCAGGGAGAGGCTTGTTCCAATGGCGGGTGAGCGCTGGACACGGTCATCGGACCCGATATGGAGCCCCATGTGTTTGCTTACCTATATGACATCGTGGTGATCGGATCCATAAAGGAACAACACGTGGGCAACTTGAAGGAGGTCTTCCGCCGGCTAAGAGCGGCTAACCTCAAAGTGAATCGGAAGAAGTGCAGCTTCTTCAGAGAGAGGCTAGCCTACCTAGGCTATGTCATAAGTGGCGAAGGGATTTGCACGGATCCTGCAGGTCGAGGCGATTCGTAGCCTACGGGCCCCGACGAACCTAAAGGAGTTGCGGCAATGTTTAGGAATGGCATCGTGGTACAGACGGTTCGTACCAAACTTCGCGTCGCTTGTACAGGACTCCTCAAAAAGGGCCAGAAGTGGATGTGGGGTGAAGACCAAGAGTAGGCGCTGCAGAAGCTCAATGAGAGACAAGTAAGAACGTTGCAGTCGGGCGTTACCGACTGCGGAATATTCATTCACAGTCCCAACGCTGCCATACATATCTAATTGATTTTGGGTGGTCAACCCGAGTATATTTTAAATTTCAAGTCTCTAGCGCTAATAGTAATCAATATAAAGCAGGGCCTGAACTAATTAAAAGTGGGGAATCATAGAGAGCTATTCCCGTTTATATCTCGTACATCTTTAGAGCTAGACTCTCCAAATTTTGCATATAGATGCATGGGTATTTTATATAATTTTGATTTTTGTTATATTTTGAATATCGGCTCAAAAATTTACCGAATTCTCCTTTTAATTTTAGTTGCAAATGTAGCAATGTGAATGAGCTGGTATTTCTTAAGAAATGACCAAAATTCAATAGAAATGTAGATCATATTTAATAAACAAAATATTTGGACAATTAGCAAACGCACCTGCAAGCAGCAAGCTAGCAGCGGAGCAGAGCGTTTTTCCTATACGTGTGCACATACATATTGATCGTTTATTCTATGCATACAGTCATATGCATATGTATGTATGTATATACATACATATAAAAGCGTGTCTTCTAGCATATTCTAAGAATTGATTCATGAAATTTTCAGCCGTTACTTTAGCTTACTTTTGTCAGATGACGCTCTCGAAGTGAAGCTATTTCGTTTTAGCTACCGTCTGATTGTGTGTTGCAGTGGCGTCGATGGTAAATGCTATGCAAGTTGCGATGGAATTGCGCGGGTTCTAATCTCGCTAATGCCAAGTTTTTTAAATGTCTTTTTATAAATTAGTTATTTTATTGGGAAAATGATAGCTTGTTTGTCATATAAGCATAACATAACACATAACATTTTTGTTATTAGTAAAATATTTTTATAAGTTTTTATAAGTTAAATTTTATTTTTGCTAAAATAACCCACAAATGCTTATACGTACATACTTACATACATATTTACAAATGTATGTATTCGTCTGCACACACAATTTCAGTATGCCAGCGTTTTTTACGCGTGGGCAAATGTGTATGTATGTATGTATATTCAAATGCGTATTCGAGCGATTCTAAGAATCTCAATTGCGATTGAATTGTCTTTGAATTTTCAGCCGCTACTTTGGTTTTTGTTTACTATAGGTGCTGTAGCTGTAAAGTTTTGTGTTAGTTATATTGCGTAAGATCGGTGCAGTGGCGCTGTTAGCAGAGACTCTGCGCGTTGTGTCAGAAGTCCGCGGTTCGAATCTCTTCTTTTATTTTTTTTGACAAAGAATTTTTTTTTAAATCGAAATTTATATTGTTATAATATATTTTTTATTTTTTAAATTTCTTAAAAATGTTTCGTTTTGTCTTATTAATGCCTATTAAGCTTATATACATATATATGTGAGTGACACACGCATATGAATTTTGCATTTGGCCGCTGCAAATGTCGATTTGGCACGCCCCCAGTGGGCGTTGATTGAGGTGCAGGTTCGAACCCCGCGGAAAACTTTTTCATTTAAATTTAATTTATATTTTTTAATTTACTTAAAAATGTTTCTTTCCTTATTATTAATGCCTATTAAGAATATTTATATATATAGGTGGCATACGCATATGAATTTCGCTATTGGGCGTCTAAAATCCGATTTGCCACGCCCCCAGTGGTCGTAGACCCATAATTTTTGGCCAGTTCTTAGAATGAGCTGAAGGCTACGTAACTGTAAAATTTGGACGCTTAGATTCAAAAAATGTGAAAATTACAGGGTATTTTTTGATATGCCACGCCCCCAAAGAGGCGTAACAATTATTTTTGGGTCATCGATAGAGGAGATTATCAGTAACTCAACTATCCAAATTTTAAGCTTCTAGCTCTAAAACTGTAGGAGATATAAACTTTTGCGGTTTGCCACGCCCCCTATGGGCGTAGATATATCCGCCATAGCTTATTGATCTTGGGTCGTCAACCCGAGTATACGTACCAAATTTCAAGTCGCTAACATCAATAGTGCTCAAAATATAGAAGAATTTGGAAAATCAATATATATTTAGATCGGATTTGCCACGCCCCCAGTGGGCGTAGATATATCCGCCATATCTTTTTGATCTTGGGTGATCAACACGAATCTACATTTTAAATTTCAGCTCTCTAGCTCTTCAACTAATATGATTTCTGGCATACAGGAAAATGCATTTTCCGATTTGCCACGCCCCTAGTGGGCGTATATGGAAAATTTTTACACTTTATAAATCGGAGACATATACGAGTATATGTTCCAAGTTTCAAGTCTCTAGCTTCAATAGCCGCGAAAAATATTGCATTCATACGGACAGACGGACAGACGGACGGACAGCAAGACGGACATTGCACAAAACCAATATATTCATATCACTTCGTGAATGAATATAATTAACAACCGCGCCGGTGGTGGCATGTCCCGACTTCTGGGCGAGATTTGTGTTGCAGACCGACGCCAGTGATTACGGGCTGGGTGCGGTGCTCACAGAAGAGGTCGAGGGCCAGGAGAGAGTAATATCTTAAGCTAGCCGGAAGATGCTGAAAGCGGAGTTGAACTACTCGGCTACGGAAAAGGAGTGCCCCGCGATCATCTGGGCGATCCAGAAGATGCGCTGTTACCTTGAAGGCTACAAGTTCGACGTGATTACCGACCACCTGGCACTGAAGTGGCTTAACTCTATAGAGAGTCCCACGGGCAGGATCGCTCGGTGGGCACTAGAGTTGCAGCAATACCAGTTTGATGTCCACTATCGTCGAGGGAAGTGGTGGCTGACGCCCTTTCATGACAGCCATTTGATAGCTATCAGCAGGTGGTCAAGGTCAATGAACCTTGTCGTTGGGTAGAAAAGATGCGAGAAAGGATTAGAAAGGATCTGGAAAAGTTTAAAGACTACGTCGAGGAGAACGGACAGCTATACCGTAACCTAGGCCACCGAACAGACGATGAGGATTATATTCCCTGGAAGTTGTGCGTCCCCGCCAGTCAAAGGAGTAGAGTGCTGCACGAGTGCCATGGCGCTCCAATAGCAGGGCATCAAGGAGTGAGGAAGACAGCTACCAGACTGGCGCAGCGGTACTATTGGCCAGGCTTGTTTCGAGATGCAGCCAGGTACGTGCGGTGTGCCAGAAGTTTAAAACCGAACAACAAAAGCCGGCCGGCAGATGCTGACTCGAGCATATGTCGGTCTTGTGCGCTGACTTTGTGGGTCCCTGCCTCGCTCTAAGCATGGGAACACAATGCTGTTGGTGTTTCACGACGCGTTCGCCAAGTGGGTAGAGCTGGTGCCGCTGAAGAGAGCCACTACTGCTCTGCTACAGACGGCGTCTGGAGAGCCCATTTTGAGTCGGTTTGGAGTACCCAAGATGATGGTCTGCGATAACGGCGTGCAGTTCACGAGCAGGAGTTTCCAATCGTTCATGGGATGCTTGGGAGTAGAGCTACCGTACACGGCTCCATACTGATAGCGCAATAAATCAAGGGCCATCAAAGTTCGTGGGACGAACTGCTGCCCGAGATAACTCTAGTGTGGCGGACTCAACGAGGTTCACACCGTCGTTCCTGATGATGGCGCGGAAACCACGCTAACCGGCCACGCTATACGATGAGGTTACGCCTGGCTCAGCGACGAGGAAGATCGATCCGGCGACTCGAGAAGCGAAGATAAAGGAGATTTTCGAGATAGTCGAAGAATCAGGGCAGGTACTACAACCTCCGTCGACACGAGTGGAGGCCGACGCTAGGTTCAGTAGCACTGTTGCGGCAACATCAGCTGTCAAATGCGGCAGAGGGCTTCGCGGCGAGGTTGGCACCCAAGTTCGACGGCCCCTATAGGGTCGTACAATTCGTCTCACCCAATGTGGTGCGTCTCGCTCGACGGGGCGAGCGCAAGAGGTGGCCAACCACTCGCAGTTAAAGCCCTTCCACCAGGAAGAAGAGGAAGCTTAGGAGGAGAAGACAACAGACAGGTCCCCGTCACGGTGGCGGGACGACGGCAGGTAGCACTGTCCCTCCATCCTCAATCCCACCCCGGAGACCGCGGCGCGGGACAGCGCGGAGGATGAAACGGCGACGAAGGCGTTTAACTTGACAGTGGCGGCCTCAGGAGCCGAGGTCATCTCCTTGTTAAGTAAGGGAGGCGTGTAAGGTGGCTCTATAGCGACCCACCTCACATAGGTTTTGTAGGATTAGTTTTGTAGCATCAGTGTAGTATTAATTTTGTAGTGTTTTCTTTAACCTTTTAAAGAAAACCCCAACCATATAACTAGCTGGCGGTGGCGAGAGTAACCACGCCACGCCGAATAACTCCCGTTGCCACGTGGGCGACCATAACCTCTAACCAAATGCCCTACACCCCGCCCGTGCCTGCCACACGATTCGCGCCGTGCCCCTTCGCCTCTAGCGTGACGGCAAGACGCTCCAGCTCCTCTGGCCATTCGCCGCGACTCACCTCTACCCAGCCTACGGCACGCTGCTCCGACCATGACGCCTGCCGCTGCAGCGTGGGTCGAGGTGGTGGCGCTGCAGTGTCGGCAGGTATGCTCCTGCGCCGCCGGCGGCCGTGGTGATGGCTGCACTTTCCGAGGCTGCGGCGGCAGCTGTGACTGCGGCGTTTGCGACTGCACTGGTGGCTGCGGCTGCGGCTGCGGCTGCGCCTCCTCTAGCAGGAACCCGGGCGGAAAAGGTGCGAGGGGCTCACTCCACGACACCGTTACCACCGCCCGAGCTCGCCGGTGACCATGAGCCGGACGTGGCTCCGCTGGCCTCTCCGCTCGATGATGGCTCCACATAACCCCGGTGTCTTCGGAGGCGTCTTGCTGTGCGCCGCCGCGGGTGGAAGGGAAACCACGGCAGCCGCACCCGACTTCGGCGCGCCCGGAGCTTGGACGCCGGTGAGACCAGACCGGGTGGACTCCTCGTGCCGCTCCAGCAGAGCCGCTGGCCAGCAAGCGAGGATCCATGCCCGATGCCCAGTCCCGAGCGGCCTGTTGTTGCGTGGGAGTTCTCCACTCTTAATAGGCCGAGCCTATGCTCGCCTAATCCTTTTATACCCTACGCCGCAGCGTCGCCGACTGCGTAGGCGGCAGCGTGTAACGGGACCTGAGTGCACTCTGCCCAGCTCTAGCATAGCCTTACTGCTGAATTCCACGCATGCTATGGTATCTCCCAGGTACCTTAACCTGTATGTCCTGACCCCGCCCCACAATGCAAGCTTCTCTACATTGCATTGTTGTTGGCTGTTTTGTGTATCGTGTGTGTTTTGTTGTTGGCCGTTTTGCATGTCGCTAGTGTTGACACCTTCGTGCCGTCTTGCTCTAGCGACAGCCGAGCAGCCAACGCAGTCCCTTGACCTTTCTCTCTCTCGGCTTCGTTGCGAGTGTATGCGTGGCGCTTTGTTCTCTCGCTGATTTAGTGAGGCCTGGAATATCAACAGTTTCTGGTTGCTTTGTGTGTTTTTATTTTTGATAAGCTATCCGTTCAAGCACACAACAACAACAAGCAGTGCGTGCACACGCAACAACAACAAGCAGTGCAGCAACAACACAAGCAGCCTAAGTTGTGCGAGGGTATTTCAAGCACCTCATTCATTTTGGCGGCTCTCTCCGCCGGGCTCTGTGCCTCCTGTCCTGTCCCGACTGTTTGCTCGTCAAACAAAGATTTGGGCAGCCTTGGCTCTCGCCCTTGCGTGATGAAGGCCGCCGTATACCCTATACATGCTGACACGCTGCTGTTGACTGCCAGCCGGCAACGCGTTATCCCTGCATCTCTGGTCGCTCAGCAATCATCGTCTTCACAGCCCTGTTGGCCCTTTTCGATCTCGGCAGTGGGCCCACAAAATTGGCACATGCTGTTGCCCATGGCTCTTCAGGCAGCTTGCAGCTGACTGGGCTTATATCGCTGACACAGGTCACAGCGTTGCACGTATACCCGCACATTCCGATACATACGCGGTCAGTAGTATCGTTCGGCCACCCGAGCAATTGTTTTCCGGCTCCCAAGGTGGCCAGCGGTGGCTGCGTCGTGGTTCTCCTCCAGAGCTTCTTTGCGCCGTTCTTTTGACATGCACAGTTTCCACGCAGCCGCAGCACGAGGGTGACCTCGTGGCCGGCTTGGTGCGGGATGTGCCGGTATAAGTATCCAGCCTCTTCCATATAGTCTGGAAACTTCTGCGGCGCCTTGAGTGTCTGGCTGGCATATGAAATTACGCGCTCTCTTTCCTCAGGATTGGTCCCAGTCTATAAAACGCCTCTTATCGCTCCTCCGTCCACTCCCATTTCGTGCTCCTTTTGAGCAGTGCGCTGAGGATATGCACCTTCGCAGCAAAATCTGGCACGAAGCGGCGGTACGGTTGTTCATGTGCTCCTGACGCATCTTTCTAATGACTATGATAGGCGAAAGCGTGTGGCATCATTTCTGGACCAATAACCTGTTCGAGCACTTGCTGAAATGTTTCCGGCGCAGAATGGAGGCCGAACTGAATCACCTTCCACTGGATAAGCCCCTCTCGTGGAACTGTGAACGCCGTCAGTGGTCGGCTGGCCGTTTCCATTGGTATCTGCCAATACACATCCTTCAGATCCATCAGGATGGTGATGTTGCGCAGCTGATCCAAAATGTAATGCACCCGCGGCAGGGCATATGCAAACTTAATGGATCTGCTGTTTAGCTGCCGGAAGTCCACACATAGCCGCCACTTGCCGTTATTCTTTCGGCCCATGACAATCGGCATTTTGAGAGCGGCCCTCATCTTAAAGGCGGCCTACTAACGCCTGGGGGCTTCTTGGCGCTGCTCCCGCTCACCCCTGGATGGAGGGTGGCGCTGGTCGTTTCCCGACTGGCAACAGGTGACAGTGCGCATACCAATGCACCCACACTGCCTGCAAAAATCCAGTGCCAGTGACCGTCCTGGCCACACATCCGGAATGCCCTGGCAGGATTTGCGATGTAAGTCTTCGGTCTCCTTGACTTCTTCTTCTCTCTTTCTCTTCTTCTCTTCTCTTTCTCATCCATGGCCATTAAGCGCGTCCAGCCGGGCCGCGGTAGCTGCCTCAATTTCTCGCGGTTCTTCTCCAGCTCCTCATCAATTCCACCAGGCTCCGGAATTGATACGGGAGGGCGTAGGCACACAGATCGGGCAGGCTGTTGTAAATGCGCTTCATCTCATGGTCTGCTCCATAGCGCAGAGGCCGCATGAGAGTCTGCATCTCTTCCATGTAGACTTTGAAGCGTTCGTCCACCCTCTGCCTCCGGTGCTTAACCTTATCCTCCAGATCGTCCAGTTAGTCCCTGGGCAAGAAGAACTCCTGGAAGCTGCGCACGAATGATTTCCACCTTGCCCAGTGCCTGTTGTTGGCCACGTACCACCTCAAGGCCATGCCTTTCAGCAGCTCTGGAATCGCCCTCGGGATCATATCCAGGTCCAGGCCATACGTGTCCACTCCACCTGCTCCAGGAACTCCAAAGGCTTTGAAGTGCCGTCAAAGCGGAAACTCCACTCCCGCACCTTGACCACCTTTGGATATTCCTGAGCTGCGCTGCTTGTCCCTCGAGCCTTCTTTCAGGATGCGGACTTGATGTAGCTCTCCACTCGCTTCATCTCCAAGTCGTCCTCCTCGACGGCGGTTTTTGGTTCATCCCGTAGCGAGCTGCGGCGTCCACGCAGGCGGCTCAGCTCGGCGATCCTAAGTGAGTAAGGAATGCCTCCTGCATTCCTCTCAACCCACTCACCGAACTGCCTCCGCATCACATCCAGTGTGCCTGATGAGCTCACTCCAAACTCGTCACCGTATCGCAGCACGTCCTCTTTTCTCAGGTTATTTACCCACGCTCGCACCATAGTCACAAATATCTAAACTTTTATCGCAGGGCCCCACGTTAGGCATCAGTTTTAACGAACCTCGGTTTATCCCGAGTTTATGCCAACAAATTTATTTGTTGAAGCCCCTGCGGTAATAATTACTCACTTGTGTTTTAGATTTGAGTTGGAGTTGATCACTTTATCTTTACAATAATACAAGATATTTGAGTGTGACTCAGCGTACTCCGGCAGGGAAGGCGATTGTGCTAAGGCACGCTAGCTTTTCGCACAATGCGCCGCTCGTACGCAGAGCTACGTGACTCACTCACTCCTATTTCGCAGGTTTCGCTAACCTGCTGCCGCTGCTTCCCGTTGCACCAATGTCCTCGTTGGACGCCGCCGGTGCTCCTGAGTTGCCTATAGTCCTTTACAGGCGTCAAAAGTATCCTCCTAGACATCTCACGATGTCCTTGCCTACTCGAAGTCCTTTGATGGCATTGTCCTCCGAGGTTCTTTGATTGGCCTTACGTTGCCTGGTTCACTTGAACTTTATTTCTCACTGTTAACTTTCGCCGACTATATCACTTGTGATGCACTGTCTCTTTTTTCACTGTTTAACTCTCTGTATATCTTTTTCCAACTATCCCGTATGGAGCGGCAGGCGCCCTTTTATAGGGCAGCACCTGTCTGCTGCTCGTGTTCCAATAACGGAAATATCTCGTGATCTGGGGTGACGCCAAAATCCCGCCAAAATACGTGGCAGCCGAAGTACCGTTTCGGCCATGCGATTGAAAGCATCCACTACTTTCACTCGGCCCCGAACAAGAATCGGCTAACGGTCTCCGATAATCGACGTGCGAGCTACGCGAGCCATTTGCGGAATATGTAGGAGTGACAGAGACGGCCTATGGTGCGGTCTCGGACCCCTTACAGTCACGAGGGTCGCTCCTACAGTACTCGCGTCACTGTGTGGAGCAACATACATATGCACATATATGCATATAGACATACAGCAACTACGTATGCTACATACATTTATACGTATATAGGTATGCACGTATAAATGTATGTAGCATACGTAGTTGCTGTATGTCTATATGCATATATGTGCATATGTATGTTGCTCCACACAGTATATATTTGATTTTATGTCGCCTTTATCTAAAATGTAAATACAGAGATCTACTGGCGAATTCGCAAACTCGCTTTCTTTTAATGCTTGCTCAAAAACTTCAAACCAGCACCTTGCTGCTTGTTTGAGTCCACAAATTGCCTTGTTCAATTTACATATATATTGGACATTGCTTGATGCACCTTGAGGAAGTTGCATATATATTCTCATTAAGCTTTCCATTCAAGAAAGCTGTTTTCACATCCATTTGATGAATTTTCAAATTATATTGGACAGCTTACGATAGAATAAACCGAAAACTATAATTTCTACCGACGGGGCAAATGTTTCGTCATAATCCACCTGTTATCTTTAAGTACACCACTATGCGACAAGTCTTGCCTTATATTTTAAAGGACTTCCTAGCTCATTATATTAATTGGAAAATACCCATCTGCTATCGACAATGTTTTTGTTTTCTGGCCTTTCTGTAATGGTTTAAGTATTATTTACTTCATGAGCATTTACCTCTTTTTTTATGGTTCCTTCCCAAATATGTTTATTATTTCGACGCTTTATTTCGTCAAATGTATTTGGGACATATTGTAATGGTCGTCAACAAAAAAAACAAAAATACTTTAGCATTTAACTGATCGCAATTAGTAAGCTTAGAAATGTTACCGCGTAAAAGCTTCGTAAGACTGCATAGGAGAAGCTTTATGCGGGTGCAGCAAAAGCTTCGCTGTCGCGCATGCGTAGCAGCTGATCTAGTCGCCGCCGAGCTTATTCAGCAGCTAGAAGCGCAGCCAATTTTATGGGCAATAAAATTTAAAGCGTTAATTTTCGCCGAAGCTATAAAAGCAGCTGAGCTGCAAAAATAAGTTGTTTTTATACGCACGTGACCAGTTAAATAATATTCAACAAATATCGACTATTGACCAACGATATATATATTTCCTCCCGGAATCCAAGGTATGAAAAAAAAAAGAACAAATTTAACAACCAGAAAGTTTTCTTAGTTTTTCTAAAAAAAAAAAACAAGTAAGAACGTTGCAGTCGGGCGTTACCGACTGTGGAATATTCATTAACAGTGCCAACGCTGCTATACATATCAAATTGATTTTGGGTTGTCAACCCGAGTATATTTTAGATTTCAAGTCTCTAGCGCTAATAGTAATCAACATAAAGCGGGGCCTGAACCCATTAAAAGTGGGGAGTCATAGAGAAATATTCCCGTTTATATCTCGTACATCTTAAGAGCTAGACTCTCCAAATTTTGCATATAGATGCATGGGTATTTTATATTATTTTGATTTTTGTTATATATCGGATATCGGCTCAAAAATTTACCGATTTCCCCTTTTAATTATATTCATTCACGAAGTGATATGAATATATTGGTTTTGTGCAATGTCCGTCTTGCTGTCCGTCCGTCTGTCCGTCTGTCCGTCTGTCCGTATGAATGCAATATTTTTCGCGGCTATTGAAGCTAGAGACTTGAAACTTGGAACATATACTCGTATATGTCTCCGATTTATAAAGTGTAAAAATTTTCCATATACGCCCACTAGGGGCGTGGCAAATCGGAAAATGCATTTTCCTGTATGCCAGAAATCATATTAGTTGAAGAGCTAGAGAGCTGAAATTTAAAATGTAGATTCGTGTTGATCACCCAAGATCAAAAAGATATGGCGCATATATCTACGCCCACTGGGGGCGTGGCAAATCCGATCTAAATATATATTGATTTTCCAAATTCTTCTATATTTTGAGCACTATTGATGTTAGCGACTTGAAATTTGGTACGTATACTCGGGTTGACGACCCAAGATCAATAAGCTATGGCGGATATATCTACGCCCATAGGGGGCGTGGCAAACCGCAAAAGTTTATATCTCCTACAGTTTTAGAGCTAGAAGCTTAAAATTTGGATAGTTGAGTTACTGATAATCTCCTCTATCGATGACCCAAAAATAATTGTTACGCCTCTTTGGGGGCGTGGCATATCAAAAAATACCCTGTAATTTTCACATTTTTTGAATCTAAGCGTCCAAATTTTACAGTTACGTAGCCTTCAGCTCATTCTAAGAACTGGCCAAAAATTATGGGTCTACGACCACTGGGGGCGTGGCAAATCGGATTTTAGACGCCCAATAGCGAAATTCATATGCGTATGCCACCTATATATATAAATATTCTTAATAGGCATTAATAATAAGGAAAGAAACATTTTTAAGTAAATTAAAAAATATAAATTAAATTAAAATGAAAAAGTTTCCCGCGGGGTTCGAACCTGCACCTCAATCAACGCCCACTGGGGGCGTGCCAAATCGACATTTGCAGCGGCCAAATGCAAATTTCATATGCGTGTGTCACTCACATATATATGTATATAAGCTTAATAGGCATTAATAAGACAAAACGAAACATTTTTAAGAAATTTAAAAAATAAAAAATATATTATAACAATATAAATTTCGATTTAAAAAAAAATTCTTTGTCAAAAAAAAATAAAAGAAGAGATTCGAACCGCGGACTTCTGACACAACGCGCAGAGTCTCTGCTAACAGCGCCACTGCACCGATCTTACGCAATATAACTAACACAAAACTTTACAGCTACAGCACCTATAGTAAACAAAAACCAAAGTAGCGGCTGAAAATTCAAAGACAATTCAATCGCAATTGAGATTCTTAGAATCGCTCGAATACGCATTTGAATATACATACATACATACACATTTGCCCACGCGTAAAAAACGCTGGCATACTGAAATTGTGTGTGCAGACGAATACATACATTTGTAAATATGTATGTAAGTATGTACGTATAAGCATTTGTGGGTTATTTTAGCAAAAATAAAATTTAACTTATAAAAACTTATAAAAATATTTTACTAATAACAAAAATGTTATGTGTTATGTTATGCTTATATGACAAACAAGCTATCATTTTCCCAATAAAATAACTAATTTATAAAAAGACATTTAAAAAACTTGGCATTAGCGAGATTAGAACCCGCGCAATTCCATCGCAACTTGCATAGCATTTACCATCGACGCCACTGCAACATACAATCAGACGGTAGCTAAAACGAAATAGCTTCACTTCGAGAGCGTCATCTGACAAAAGTAAGCTAAAGTAACGGCTGAAAATTTCATGAATCAATTCTTAGAATATGCTAGAAGACACGCTTTTATATGTATGTATATACATACATACATATGCATATGACTGTATGCATAGAATAAACGATCAATATGTATGTGCACACGTATAGGAAAAACGCTCTGCTCCGCTGCTAGCTTGCTGCTTGCAGGTGCGTTTGCTAATTGTCCAAATATTTTGTTTATTAAATATGATCTACATTTCTATTGAATTTTGGTCATTTCTTAAGAAATACCAGCTCATTCACATTGCTACATTTGCAACTAAAATTAAAAGGAGAATTCGGTAAATTTTTGAGCCGATATTCAAAATATAACAAAAATCAAAATTATATAAAATACCCATGCATCTATATGCAAAATTTGGAGAGTCTAGCTCTAAAGATGTACGAGATATAAACGGGAATAGCTCTCTATGATTCCCCACTTTTAATTAGTTCAGGCCCTGCTTTATATTGATTACTATTAGCGCTAGAGACTTGAAATTTAAAATATACTCGGGTTGATCACCCAAAATCAATTAGATATGTAAGGCAGCGTTGGGACTGTGAATGAATATTCCGCAGTCGGTAACGCCCGACTGCAACGTTCTTACTTGTCATAGTTGCAAATGTAGCAATGTGAATGAGCTGGTATTCTTAAGAAATGACCAAAATTCAATAGAACTGTAGATCATATTTAATAAAGCAAATATTTGGCCAATTAGCAAACGCACGTGCAAGCACATGTGTATGCGTACATTGATCGTTTATTCTATGCATATGCATATATATAAAAGCGTGTCTTCTAGCATATTCTAAGAATTGATTCATGAAATTTCCAGCCGTTACTTTAGCTTACTTTTGTCAGATGACGCTCTCGAAGTGAAGCTATTTCGTTTTAGCTACCGCCTGATCGTATATTGCAGTGGCGTTGATGGTAAATGCTATGCATGTTGCGCTGGAATAGCGCGGGCTCAAATTTCGCTGATGTCAAGTTTTTTAAATGTGTTTTTATAAATTATTTATTTTATTGGGAAAATGATAGATGAATGAAAATGATGATGAATGACAAACACATATCATTTTTATACCCTGAACCCATTGAAAATGAGATTTCAGGGTATAATGTTTTTGTGAAAATGTATGTAACAGGCAGAAGGAGGCGTTGCAGACCCCATAAAGTATATATATTCTTGATCAGGATGACGAGCTGAGTTGATCTAGCCATGTCCGTCTGTCCGTCCGTCTGTCCGTATGTATGAATGTATGTAACAGGCAGAAGGAGGCGTGGCAGACCCCAAAAAAGTATATATATTCTTGATCAGGATGACGAGTTGAGTTGATCTAGCCATGTCCGTCTGTCCGTCCGTCTGTCCAAATGTATAATCGCGTCGATCTCAGAAGATATAAGAGCTAGAGACTTGAAATTTTTTTCGTTGGTCCGTATATTCCACGCGCATATCGAATTTGTTTCCAAAAATTGATAACTATCCCCGTTTTTTAGTTATCGATTAAAAACCTTATCGAAAATCAATTAAATAATTATATTTTCTACATCTTTAGAGCTACAGTCTCCAAATTTAAAATATAGATTCGTATGTATTTCTAAGAATTTCGGTTTCTATCACATTCCACTCCCACCCCCAGAATCAAACCCCTTTCCTCCAAATTAGCAAAAAACGTATTTCAAGTAGTAGAGACTTGTGATTTGGCGAATACACACATTTTAATGTTTTTATTATGGTCTAAAAGTTTTATGAAGGTTGTCCGTCAACAAAAAAAATTATCAAACAATTAAGTTCGCATAGTAAGCCCACACTGCAGCCCATGCCTACTTATGTGAGTGCATATTTTGTTTCTTGTATAAGCAGAAATGCGAGGAATAACTGAAACTGAAATATCAGTTCCTGTTCAGGGGATCTCGTAGTCGAGCAGTCTCGACTAGAGCTTTCTTACTTGTTTGTTATTAAGGTGTAGTTGATGGGTATGAAGTTGTGTATTATGTGTGTTTCTTGTAGATATAAAATAAGGGGCATGTGTTTTTTAATTATTATTTGTAGTTTGTAGATATAACTGTAATTATTTGTATAACCAAATTTTTTTGTTGAATCCCCTGCGATAATAATTAGTCACTTGTGTTTTAGCTTTGAACGTAATTATATTTTCGGAGTTGATCACTTTATCTATACAATTCACTTATTATTTAACTTCTTAATATCTGCAAGGCCTCGCCTCTGGATGGCACACCTGCACACAGGATATTTGAGTGTGGCTCAGCGTACTCCGGCTGGGAAGGCGATTGTGCTAACGGCACGCTAGGTTTCGCACAAGCGCTCCAGAGAACGCAGGATGTTGCTCTGTGGACTCCGGCGGCTCGCTCGGATGCATAATGGCCACTCCTGAAACTAGACTCACTCTTGGCAGACCTAGCTTTGATTCCAACTGTCCCGTATGGAGCGGCAGGCGCCCTTTTATAGGGCTTCGCGCTGTAACGCGGACTGCTCGGCTCTGGAGCGGGGCCTGTCTGCCGCTCGTGTCCGAATAACGGCAATATCGCGTGATCTGGGGTAACGCCAAAATATATATATATATATATTCTCTTTATTGCCAAAATGGCCGCTGCGGTCCTAAAGACCCGAGTGAAAGTAGTGGATGGTTTCACTCACATGGCCGTAACGGTACTTCGGCCAAGGAGAGACTGCCACGTATTTTGGCGGAATTTTGGCGTCACCCCAGATCACGCGATATTGCCGTTATTCGGACATATATTATATATATATATATGGATATCAACTGCAGTTAATCTCTTTATTTTAAGTTTTAACTACTGAAAATATTTGTAAATTTATTTTTTAGAACTGATAATGAAAGTCACATACTTGTTAATGATGGATTACGTAATGAACAATTGCATAGATTAAGTTCCATTTCATTTCGGATTTGAGATAAGCAAGTAGAGAAACTGAAATGAAAAAAAAAAATTTTAATTATATTTCATAATAACTAAGCATCTTTCTGGAATTATTATATTTCTATTTTTTTTGTAGAGCATAAGCATTGTTTGTTAGTTCAGTAGTAAAAATAGGCTAGGTATAACTCTCATTGTTAATCTAGGGTAGCAACACAAAAACGCAGCAGCGGACAGACGCAACGACAAGACGGACAAAGACAGAAGACGACAGAGGAAACCTAACGGCGCTCAAAGTACAGGTTGCATCGCTCGCTGGGCAATGCACACAGCGGAGCATAGCAACAGCAGCATAGCAACAGCAGTAACGACAGCGGCATGCAAACAACGTCGGACAGAAGCAACCATTGGGGACAGAGAAGAATGCTGGGGTCCAACGGCGTCTCTCTGGTGTTTCGCAGCACAGCGACCACGCGCCAAAGAGAGCACGTAGCAGCGGTGCGGCAGAACGAAAAGCGCAGATCCGCACTGAGAGCCGAAAGCTCTAGTAGGCGAGTGCACATAGCGGCGGCGCTAACAGAACAAAGAGCGCAGATCCGCACTGAGAGCCATGCACATGCGCGCAGCGACGCTCAGCCGAGCAGAGCAAAAGGCCCATGCGTAGCAGAGCGCGTACAAGTGCATACGGCGGCTGCGCCGCTGAGAGCAGCATGAATTGGGAAGGCACATGGCCGCGCGCCGATTAGAAGCTCGTTCACTTCTTTTCGAGCTCTGGAAGCGATCGGACGTAAGCACGGAAACCACCAATACCGACAATACCGACGCCACCACGTGACGGACCAGATGACGCCTCCTGCTGCAGATCGCTGGTTAGCCGGCGGACTTTTCGGTGTTGTGTAATCTGGTTTTTAGAGTGCGAGTGCCGAGTTAGGAAGCGAGGGTAGTGATTAAAGAGACCCCAATGGAGAAAGAATAAATATAAAAGTGAATTATAGTAAACTTCGACTAAACAAGGACTAGTGATTGGCGACGGGATCTTCCAGGTGTGACCACAGGCCACAGCGAGTGCCCCGCGATTCTGCTCCCGCGGTATACACGAGAGCTGGGTCGCGACGGTAACCAGCTTGGCTATGCGCCAGACTAAGTGTTGGTGTCGGAATCTTTCAGGGGTCTAGCCACGGGCTACAGCGGGTGCCACGCGATCCTGCCCTCGCGTTATACACGAGAGCTGGGTCGTGGCGGTAGCTGGTAGCTGGGCTGTCACCTCCCTATCGCCGGTTCCGGCAAAACTTGCACCCAAGCCAGGATAGCCCGGCCATTGCGGCCCCGCTATCCCTCTCATTCCGTGGTCTCGGAAATTTTACAAATATTCTTGTAAAAGACCCTGGGGAAGACTGAGACTCGTCCCCAGCCATAGAAATTTCTTTACAAGTGGCGCCCGAACAGGGACCCGGGATAAATGAGAGGCACACAAGGGGTGAGCAATTTGCAGGGAACTAGGCAGCAGCAATTCATAGAAAACAGTGTAAACCAGAAGAAACGGATAGAGAATAAAAATGGCCGTCGAGATCGGCAAAATCGACGAGTAGCGAATCACGAGGCGGCACTACTCGTAGGAATATACGTAGGGGAAAAGTTACGACACGGCACCGTTAGGGGAAGGAGCTGCACAAACGTAATAAGTAGCAGTTCGCTCAACGTGACTTGAAGGTCGGTGACATGGTCATTGTCAAAGATGACAACGTCGCCATAAACTTGGTCGTGTCCATCTCACCCACCCGAGGGATGATGGGAAGGTCCGAGTGGCGGACGTTCTCACTTTCCGGGGTATCATCCGCAGACCCGTACATAAGTTGGTCATCCTAACAACGGACGACAATATCCCTGTGTTGCCCAGTTAATCTATGTATTTCACGACCTTCACAACGACAACAGTACATCTTCCTACTTATTTCTTCTCTTCCAGCAATGACGCCATCGTCTCACCCCGTATAGCCATTCGGCACCAACTCCTTCCGGTGCCGCGTGTGCAGGGGGATCCACGCGCTGCGGAAGTGTCGCCGTTTTTTGGGCCTTTCGGCTAAGAAACGTCTGCGCGCAGTATTAATTAACAAATACTGCGCGAACTGTTCGGCCCCCCAACACTCTGGGCAATCCTTCCGAAGCAAAGGGGGGTGTAAGACGTGCGGCCAGAAACATCACACGCTGCTGCACCTTCCAGCAGCTCGACGAAGCCGGCGAGCTTCAAAGCGTCGCCCCACCAAGAATCCTACTAAAGCGACCACTCCCCCGTTGACGACATTGATGCAGCACAAGGCTGTCTGCATCCTCCCGACGGCCATCATCACCATCACTAACGGAGAAAAGGAGTTCGACATGAGGGCTCTCATCGACCCGTGCAGCTCTACCACTCGGATCCATGCTTCATTGGCAAGGACCATGGGTCTCTCCGTCACCAGCGTGGGTCCGGGAGAGGTCTGCACGGCCATCATCCGGTCCAATGTCGCAGCCTTCACGTACGACGTCATCCTTCAGTTGGACCCACAGCTGAATTGCCGGACGCAGATTCGGCCGATCGAGCGTGCGACCAGTCCGACTGGGATCACGCTCTCTGACAGCACTTGGGCTCGCCCGATTCCTTCCAGGAATCGTCCCCAGCACAGACGGCCTACCGATGGCTCTGAACATCGTGTTCGGGTGGGTCCTTTCGGGCTCCTGCTCCTGAATTGACAATTGCAATCCTTGCAAGGGGGGGAGTATGTTAATGCCAAATCCCATTAACAGGAACTGCTCCTCCCACACAGAACCCGGTTATGCTATTAACAGCGTTCTGTTAATAACATGGCTGGAGACTCGCGGTACTTGGCTCTCTGCTAAGTACTGTGAGCCACTCTCCCTTTTTTACATACGATTGTGATATATTAAAAATATATATATTAAAAACCCAAATTCGAGACTTTTGACCTAACAACTAACTGGAGCGCCTTCACTACAAACAATCATCGTACCAGAGTATCATCGTGGGCGTTCCAGAGTATCATCGTGGGAGTTCCAGAGTATCATCGTGGGCGTTCCAAAGTATCATCATGGGATAATTTTAGTTCGAGTAGCAGCGTAAGTATCTTCATAGTTCCAGAATATCATCGTGGGATAATTTTAGTTCCCGAGCATCGTTCCAGAGTATCATCGTGGGATAATTTTAGTCCCAGAGCATCGTTCGAAAGTATCATCATAGTTCCAGAGTATCATCGTGGCTCCAGAGCATCGTCCGAAAGTATCATCATTGTTCCAGAGTATCATCGTGGGCGTTCCAGAGTATCATCGTGGGCGTTCCAGAGTATCAGTTTTAGTCCCAGGGCATCGTTCGAAAGGATCATCATAGTTCCAGAGTATCATCGTGGTTCCAGAGCATCGTTTGAAAGTATCATCATAGTTCCAGAGTATCGTCGTGGTTACAGAGTATCATCGTGGGATAATTTTAGCTCCAGAGCATCGTTCGAAAGGATCATCATAGTCCCAGAGTATCATCGTGGTTCCAGAGCAACGTTCGAAAGTATCATCGTGGGTGTTCCAGAGTATCATCGTGGGCGTTCCAGAGTATCATCGTGGGATAATTTTAGTTCCAGAACATCGTTCCAGAATATCATCGTGGGAATTGGAGTTCCAGAACACCGTTCCAGAGTATCTTCGCAGGATAAATTTAGTGACAGAACATCGTTCCAGAGCACCATCGTGGGATCATTTGAGAGTATCATCGTGGGATCATTACAGCTCCAGAGCCGTGAATCGTGATAGGTGTTCCCAGCGTTTCGTGTGTGAAGTATCACATTTTTCCGCGGTCGGTTTTGTAGTATAAGTAGCATAAGCATCTTTCTGGAATTATTATATTTCAATTCTTTTTGTAGAGCATAAGCATTGTTTGTTAGTTCAGTAGTACATATAGGTTAGGTATAACCAGTACACCCACTCCCGTTGTTAATCTAGGGTAGCAACACAGAAACGCAGCAGCGGACAGACGCAACGACAAGACGGACAAGAACAGAAGACGACAGAGGAAATCTAAAGGCGCTCAAAGTACAGGTTGCATCGCTCGCTGGGCAATGCACACAGCGGCATGCAAACAACGTCGGACAGAAGCAACGGATGGGGACAGAGAAGAATGCTGGGGTCCAACGGCGTCTCTCTGGTGTTTCGCAGCACAGCGACCTCGCGCCAACGAGAGCACGTAGCAGCGGCGCGGCAGAACGAAAATCGCAGATCCACACTGAGAGCCGAAAGCTCTAGTAGGCGAGTGCACATAGCGGCGGCGCTAACAGAACAAAGAGCGCAGATCCGCACTGAGAGCCATGCACATGCGCGCAGCGACGCTCAGCCGAGCAGAGCAAAAGGTCCATGCGTAGCAGAGCGCGTACAAGTGCATACGGCGGCTGCGCCGCTGAGAGCAGCATGAATTGGGAAGGCACATGGCCGCGCGCCGATTAGAAGCTCGTTCACTTCTTTTCGAGCTCTGGAAGCGATCGGACGTAAGCACGGAAACCACCAATACCGACAATACCGACGCCACCACGTGACGGACCAGATGACGCCTCCTGCTGCAGATCGCTGGTTAGCCGGCGGACTTTTCGGTGTTGTGTAATCTGGTTTTTAGAGTGCGAGTGTCGAGTTAGGAAGCGAGGGTAGTGATTAAAGAGACCCCAATGGAGAAAGAATAAATATAAAAGTGAATTATAGTAAACTTCGACTAAACAAGGACTAGTGATTGGCGACGGGATCTTCCAGGTGTGACCACAGGCCACAGCGAGTGCCCCGCGATTCTGCTCCCGCGGTATACACGAGAGCTGGGTCGCGACGGTAACCAGCTTGGCTATGCGCCAGACTAAGTGTTGGTGTCGGGATCTTTCAGGGGTCTAGCCACGGGCTACAGAGGGTGCCACGCGATCCTGCCCTCGCGTTATACACGAGAGCTGGGTCGGGGCGGCAACCAGCTTGGCTGTGCGCCGGACTGGGTTGTGGGTGTCGTTATCACAGGCCACGGCGGATGCCGCTCGATCCTGCCCTCGCATTATACAGAGAGCTGGGTCGTGGCGGTAGCTGGTAGCTGAGCTGTCACCCCCCTATCGCCGGTTCCGGCAAAACTTGCACCCAAGATAGGATAGCCCGGCCATTGCGGCCCCGCTATCCCTCTCATTCCGTGGTCTCGGCAATTATACAAATATTTTTGTAAAAGACCCTGGGGAAGACTGAGACTCGTCTCCAGCCATAGAAACTTCTTTACAAATTGAATTGTCTAACCAATGATAGCTTTATAAATAAAATGCCAATTGATGTTATTTATACTGATTTTAGTAAAGCATTTGATTCTGTTAATCATGACATCTTAATTCATCCTATTTAAAATGTAGGACTCATTCGAAACCTGTTTTTGCTTCCTCAAGTGTACCTCAGGGCAGTCCGCTACTTTTTTCCCTTTTTATTAATGACCTTCCTGACTGTATTACCCATTCAAAAATTTTAATGTATGCAGATGATGTAAAACTTTGCCTTGCGTATTCTAACTCAGTGGATCATCGTCACCTACAAAATGATCTAAATTCCTTTCAACTTTAGTGGGTGGATAATCAATTGCATTTAAACTGCTCCAAGTGTATGACAATGACCTTCAGTCGTACCATTCCACATATTGTTAATTATACAATTAACAACATTTCAACGAATTTTTACTGTCAAAGATCTGGGTGTGCTTTTTGACACAAAACTTTGTTTTAATCTTCATGTCTCTAACATCGTAAATGAAGCTAAAGGTGCTCTTGGCTTTATTAAACGTTGGTCAAAGGAGTTTAAGGACCCCTTTATCACTAAACTTTTGTATACCTCACTGGTACGACCTATTCTTGAATATTGTTCAATTATATGGTCTCCTCAGCATAATTTATATCACGATCGTATTGAATCACGCGTTGCGTGATCTAAACTGGGATCCTAATCTCCGTTTACTGTCCTACCATAGTAGACTTCTTCTTATATATCTTCCATCTTTAATCAATCGTAGGACAATTCTAGGGATTGTTTTCTTACATAAGTTGATTATTGGTAATAAAGATACGCCCTGTTTGTTAAAGCAACTAGTTTCTCTATTCCTTCTAGAACAACCAGACACTTTCGTCCGTTATATTTACCTTTGTGCACATCAGATTATTCTTTGCATAGCGCGTTTCCCGTTTTATGCAATAATTACAATAAATATTATCATGTGTTTTCTCTTGAACTCACTCTCCCGTTAATTAAGTCTTTGCTTGCAGGTCATTTTAGAGAAATCACACACACTTCCCACGCGTGAGCTGATATATATGGATGTTCCGGCAGAGTATCCATATTGTGTAGTGATTTCTCAATTCCTATTTACCATAGTTACTTTTAGCATTCTTTAATAATTATTTTGTAAGTTTCCTTTAATAATCTCTATCTTTCTTAGCTCAATAATATCACTGACCATATATTGTAACAACTTCTTTCTTGTGCAGTTTAATTCATAATGATTTATTCGTTCTCCAAAAACATAAGTTCTTACTCTAAATATATAAAAGTATATAAAGAGTTCTGTCGCTACAGGCAGCGGCAGAACTGGAGTATATGGTATGTTGTATATATGTTTATATGTATATGCAGAAAGCATATACATTCAAATGCGCATTGGGCATTAGGCTACCACTCGGACACAGTGCTTACGCTACAGTTCCCACGCTGCAGGCCAGTCTACATATATATGGCTGATCATATTACGTGCACTTGTGTGTGGTTCTTTTATGTAAATACAGTGACAAAGTGTCACTGTATTGATGAGTAATTTACTCAAACCTTTGGCTGAGCATATGACCACTTTATATATTGTATACATATTGTATACACTATAATACGGTGGGCATATGCCTTTTCATTATACAACATACTACACCTCCCTTTTTTAAGAAATAACGTAATATTAATATGTAGTTATTTTAAATCTTTTAATATAAGTATAAAATGTTATTAGTAACTAATTTTTTTTTATATTATTATTATTTTTTTTTTTTTATTTCCAAAACTTTTATTATTACAAAAAAACTTTTTGTGTAAATTTATTTTATTTTATTTTATGTTTTTTTTTTTAATTTTGTATTTAATTTTTTTTTTTATTATGCGGATATATATATATATATATATATATATATATATATATATATATATATACGTATATAGGTAAAAACAATAAAACAATGTTTTTTTTTTTAAATGTTGTTTTCAATTTGTAAATATTTTTAGTCTATCCTTATGAACTCTTTGTTCTTTATTTTTCTTATTATTGATAATTATATTATTATTTTTTTCTATACTAATGACCTCAAATGGTCCTATATAAGAAGATTCTAATTTATGACCTGTTTCATTCTTTAAATAAACTTGGTCTCCTATTTCTATTTTAAAATCTAATACTTTCTTATCATTTACTTCTTTTTGCCTAATTTTGAATCTGTGAATCGGTGTATAGCAGGCTGGACTGGAAAATAAATTACCCCCACCGGATTGGTGGTATTATTGATAAGTTTTGTTATTTTAGGCTATTTTTTGTTGAAGTTGACTCTTTTTTTAAATAAAAAAATAAATAAATAAATAAATAAATGTGCACAAAGGTAAATATAACGCACAAAAGTGTCTGGTTGTTCTAGAAGGAACAGAGAAATCAAGTTGCTTTAACAAACAGGGCGTATGTATATTAGAAATAATCAACTTATGTAGAAAACAATCCCTAGAATTGTCCTACGATTGATTAAATGTGGAAGATCTATAAGAAGCTGTAACGAACCTCGGTTTATCCCGAGTTTAAGCACGGCCAGTATCAGCCGACTGTGTGTTCGTGCCAACAAATTTATTTGTTGAAGCCCCTGCTATAATAATTACGAAACTTGTGTTTTTGATTTGAGCGTTATTATATTCTCGGAGTTGATCACTTAACAATTCACTTATCAATTAATCGCTTAATCTCTGCAACGCCTCTGACGTGGCACACCTGAACACAGGATGTTAGAGTGTGCCTTGGCGTACTCTGGATGGGAAGGCAATCGTGCTAGGTTTCGCCCAAGCGCTCCAGAGAACGCAGGATGCTGGTCTGTGGACTCCGGCGGTTCGCTCGGATGCATAATGGCCACTCGTGCAACTGGACTCACTCTTGGCACACCTAGCTTTGCTTCACGCACAATGCGCCTCTCGTACGCACAGCTACGTGAACTCACTCACTTCGGTTTCGCAGGTTTCGCCAACCTGCTGCCGCTGCTTTCTCGGGCTCACTTTCACTTTCTTGGGTTCACTTTTCTCTATCCCAGTATGGAGCGGCAGGCGCCCTTTTATAGGGCAGCCACAGGCCCTGCTTCGCGCTGTAACGGGGCCTGCTCGGCTCTGGAGCGGGGCCTGTCTGCCGCTCGTGTCCAATAACGGCAACAACGCGTGATCTAGGGTGACGCCAAAATCCCGTCAAAATACGCAGCCTCTCATTGGCCGAAGTAACGTTACGGCCATGCGAGTGAATGCATCCACTACTTTCACTCGGTCCCGAACGGCACCTCGGCTAACGGCCCCCGATGATCGTCGTGCGAGCGACGCGAGCCATTTGCTGAATCCGTAGGAGCGACAGAGACGGCCTATCGTGCGGTCTCTGACCCCTTCCAGTCACGAGGGTCGCTCTACTGTAGGAGCTGTGTGGAGCAACATACATATGCACATATGCGTATGTTACATACATTTATACGTGCATACCTATATTGCTCCTCACACTCACACAGACCGCTCCATGCTGCGTTATTTGTCGATCCGTTTGCGCTGCTCCTCTGTGGGTCGATCCCATGCGCGTTGCTCCGCGTCATTGCGTTGCGCGTTGCTCCGTTGTGCGTCGATCGTTGCTGTTAATGCCCTGTTAACCTCAACAGCTCATCTTCCCTCGCTGCTGGCAATGCTGTGCGCTGCTGGGAAGTGTTTTGATGTTTAAACTTTTTAAAATTACCATTTTTATCGCAAATTTTCTGCTTTCGTGTCCGAGGCGCCTCCTTCTTTATGCCCTTTGGGTGCCTGCCGCCGCCATCGCCAACGCCGGGCGCTGCCGCAAAACGTTGCACTTTGGTTCTGCGGCCCCCGGTGGTGTTGGCATATGGCCGCGCGGCAGCAGCCAAAAATGCCAATTGCCACTCCTTGTCCCTCGGCGCTGGTGATGTCTCTCCGCTGGCTGCAGCTGCTCTTCCGGCTGCTAAGGGTACTCCGGAGGGGCACTGCAGTGAATCCGGGGGCTGCTGCTGAAATGGGACCATAGACGGCGTTCGCAACTGGCGCTGGTTGCCAAGACTTTGGCCTCGTCGATGTTTGGCGGCTCACTCCTCATTCGCTCCTGCTCCAGCAAAGTCGCTGGCCAGTAAGCTAGGATCGAGATCCAACGCCAAAACTCGGACACCCAGCGAAATCAGTCGCGTGGCAGGCGTCTATTTCCCTGTATAACAGAGTGAGCACCTTTTATTTTTATGTGTTTTTTTTTATTATTTATGCTTTGTGGCGGTCCGCTCCTCCGGCCATGACGCCTGCCTCTGCAGCGTGGGTCGAGGTGGTGAGCCTTGGGTGGGCAGCGACTGGTTGGCCGCCACTACTCCCGGGTGTCCTCCTGCGTCGGCGCCCGGTGTTCTACGCGGCCCTCACCACCTGCTTTTCGTAGCTGGTGGTCACCAGGGGTTGGTCCTTCTGGGATCCCGGCATCTCCTCCTCGCACTCTGAGTCAGTGATGAGGATGACCTCTTCGTCTCCGGATGGCTCCCCCTCACTGTCCCAGTCTGAGTCGGCGATGACAATAATATCCCACTCTCCCTCGCTGCTGTCCGGCGCCACCCGGTGCGGCGTTGGTGGTCTTGGTGGCTGCCATAGTGGCCGCGTCGGCGAATAGCAGCCGTTTCTTTCATACGCCGACACCAGCGTCTCATCGTATCTCTCCTCCTCCAGTCTCGCCCACTAGGCGAGCCCCTTGGGGACCTCCTCCCAGCTCTCTACCTCAGCAACTCCTGCGCTGCTTGAGCTCACGGGTGACCACGAGCCGGACGTGGTCCCGCTGGGCGTGTCGTCGTGCGCCGCCGCGGGTAGAATGGCAATCGCACCGGCGGTAGCCGCACACGACTTCGGCGCACCCGGGGACACCTGGACACCGGTGAGTACACCCGGCCTTCTCCTCGTGCCGCTCCAGCAGCACCGCTGGCCAGCAAGCGAGGATCAGCCGGGTGTACCCGGCCGATGCCCAGTCCTGAGCGACCCGATATTGCGTGTGCGTTCTCCATTTTCAAACTTTTAATAGGCCGAGCCTATGCCCGCATACTTCTTTTATACCCTACACCGCCGCGTCGCCGACTGCGTGGGCGACAGCGTATAACGGGTCCTGGGTACATTCTGCCCAGCTCTAGCATACTCCGCCTTACTGCTGAATTCCAGGCATGCTACGGTATCACCCAGATACTCTTCCCATGCATGCCCTGGCCCCGCCTTGTGCATGTGCAGACGCATACACCGCCCTGCAATGCCAAACAATGCGAGCCTCTCTTACAGCATTGCATTATTGTTGGCTGTTTTGCGTATCTCCTGTGTTTTATTGTTGGCCGCTTTGCATGTCGCTAGCGTTGGTACCTTCGTGACGAGCACGCACTGCTTGTTGTTGCTGTGTGCGCATGCACTGCTTTTTGTTGTTTTTTTTTTTATTAAAACAGCAATGCACCTTTGTGTGTAGCAATACACATCTATGTGTAGCAATACACATCTATGTACACATACACATTTATGTGTGTAGCGTGGTGCCAGTTTTGCTGCGAATCCCTCCGTGGCATTGGCACAAGCCCCTCCAGGAATCCCTTAAAGGCCCGACTGGTAAATTGTGTACCGTTGTCTGTGATGAGCACCTTGGGCGAGCCAAATCGTGCCAAGATCCTCTCCCGGAATGCTTTTTGGAGCGCTGCCGTGGTTGTGTTCCTGAATGACACCATTTCCGTCCATTTCGAGAACCGGTTGATAAAGACCGAAAGCATGGTATTTCTATGCTTTGATCTCGGCAGTGGGCCCACAAAATCGGCACATACTGTTGCCCATCTGCCCAGCTGCTTGCAGCTGACTCAGCTTATATCGCTGACACAGCTCACAGCATTGCACGTATGCACGCACATCCCGATACATACCCGGCCAGTAGTATTATGCGGCCACCCGAGCAATTGTTTTCCGGCTCCCAAGGTGGCCAGCGGTGGCTGCGTCGTGATTCTCCTCCAGAATTTGTTTGCGCCGTTCCTTTGGCACGCACAGCTTCCACGCAGCCACATCCTTGTGGCCGGCTTGGTGCGGGATGTGCCGGTATAAGTTTTCAGCCTCTGCCATATAGTCTGGAAACTTCTGCGGCGCCTTCAGCACGTCCTGGCGTAGCTTGGCCAATCGGCATGCCTGGTTGCCGTGACAGTGCATCTGCTACCACATTTTGGTTGACCTTTCGGTAGCAAACCTCAAAGTCGTACTGCTGCAGCTCTAGTGCCCATCTGGCAATCCTTCCTGAAGGGCTCTCGATGGAGTTGAGCCACCTCAGCGCCATATGGTCCGTGACCACTACGAAATGGTAGCCTTCCAGGTATGGCCTGAGCTTTCGAATGCCCCAGATTATAGCCAGATAATTTCGTTCAGCACTCTCAGTCCAAAGTTACTTGCATCTGTTTGCAAGCAAAACGGTTTTAAGAAGTCGGGGCACACCAGCACCGGCGACTCCGTCAATTTGGCCTTCACCTTCTCGAACGCCTCTTGCCGCTCCTGAGTCCATTTCATTTCGTGCCCTTTTTGAGCAGTGCGTTGAGAGGATGCACTGTGGCAGCAAAATCTGGCACGAAGCGGCGGTACCATGAAGCCACTCCCAGATATTGACGCAACTTTTTTACGTTAGCGGGCGGCTTCAGCTCAGCAATAGCAGCTACTTTCTCCGGGTCTGTGCAAATGCCATGCTGCGTCACTTTGTGACCCAGATACTTCAGCTGCTTCTTGAAGAAATCGCACTTGTCGATGTTGATCCTCAAGTTGGCTGCGCGCAGCCGCCGGAAAACCTCCTGAAAGTTGAAATGAAGTCTACACATAGCCGCCACTTGCCGTTCTTCTTTTGGACCATGACAATCGGCGCGCCATGTGGGCTCTTTCAGGGCTCAATGCACCTTTTGGCCAACAGCTCATCCACCTGCAGGTTTATCTCCGCCCGCATCTTTGGATTCTTGGCGAAATAGCGCTGCTTGATGGGCCTGTTGTCCTGAATCCGGATCTGGTGCTCTGTGATCTTGGTGGTGCCCTTTACTTGTTTGAACTTCTCCAGCTCGTGCCGCAGGAAAGTGTCCATCTCCGGATCCACATTGAGCTTCTTCTACTCCTCCACGGTCACCTCCAACGGCGTCTCTGGATCCGCCTCCACGCTGGCCACAGCCACTGACAGCTTTTCTTCAAGTTGCCCGCTCGACTGTGGGATTCTTGGCCCGCTCTTCAGCGCCAAGCCGCCACACTACAGTGTGGTGATAATGCCGGCCAAGAAATCCCAGCCCAGCACCAGATCGTCGATCAGTCCTGGCAGAATCAGCAATGGGAGCTCAACTTGCTGACTCCCCATGCTAATCCTCGTCTCGAGCTGCGAGTCCACCTAACTGCAGCTGCCGTCCGCCAAGCCTATGCGCCGCCGCCCACTCCTCGGAGCCTCTCCGCGAGCTCTGATGATAATAGCCACAATCGCCGTCAGCTAGCGGCGCTCAGTTTGAAGGCGGCCCACTTACGCCTGGGGGCTCCTTGGCGCTGCTCCCGCTTGCCCCTGGATGGCGGGTGTCGCTGGTCGTTTCCCGACTGGCAACAGGTGATAGTGCGAACCCTAATGCGCCCACACTGCCAACAGAAGTCCAGTGCCTTGTTGCGGTACTCAAACGCCCAGTGTCCCTCCTGGCCACAAATGCGGCATGCCCTGGCAGGATTGGCGATATGGGTCCTCGCTCCCGTCGTGCCTGTCCTTGGCGCAGGAGAAGGCTTCTCTGCCTCTTCCATGCGCCGATACTCGACGTCAGCTCCAGCGTCATCCATGGCCATTAAGCGCGTCCGGCCGGGCCGCAGCAGCTGCCGTAATCTCTCGCGGTCTCTCTCCAGCTCTTCAAACTCCTCCGCCAGGTGCATCAATTCCATCAGGCTCCGGAATTGATATGGGCGTGCATAGTCACGCAGATCGGGCAGAGTCTGCATCTCCACCATGTAGACTTTGAAGCGCTCGTCCACCCTCTGCCTCCGGTGCTTGACCTCATCCTCCAGATCCTCCAAATGGTAGAAAAACTCCTCGAAGCTGCGCACAAACGATGCCCACGTTGCCCAGTGTCTGTTGTTGGCCACATACCACCTCAAGGACATGCCTTTCAGTAGCTCTGGCATCGCCCTCGTTATCATGTCTAGGTCCATGCCATAGGTGTCCGCTGACCACGCCACCTGCTCCAGAAACTCCACTCCCGCGCTTGCTTGGCCACCTTTGGATATTCCTGAGCTGCGCTGCTTGTCCCTCGGAGCCATATATCCGGATGCGGAGTTGACGTAGCTCTCCACTCGCTATGCCGCGTATCCAGCAGCCTTGCAGCAGTGCATGTGGAAGGCACACACAGCCGCTCAACATGCGCGATCTTCTCCTCCAAGTCGTCTTCCACGACGGGGTTTTTTGGCTCATCCCTGAGAGAGGCACGGCGTCTATGCAGACGGCCCAGTTTGGCGATCCTTAATGAGTAAGGAATGCCTCCTGCATTCCTCCCGACCTACTCAACGAACTGTCTCCGCTTCGCATCCAGTGTGCCTGACAAGCTCACTCCGAACTCGTCACCGTATCGCAGCACCTCCTCTTTTCGCAGGTTATATACCCACGCTCGCACCATATTCACAAATATCTGAACTCTTATTGCAGGGCCCCACGTTGGGCGCCAGTTATAACGAACCTCGGCTTATCCCGAGTTTAAGCCGGTCCAGTATCAGCCGACTGTGTGTTCGTGCCAACAAATTTATTTGTTGAAGCCCCTGCGATAGTAATTACGAAACTTGTGTTTTTGATTTTCTCGGAGTTGATCACTTTACAATTCACTTATTAGTTAATCGCTTAATCTCTGCAACGCCTCTGACTTGGCACACCTAGCTTTGCTTCACGCAGAATGCGCCTCTCGTACGCACAGCTACGTGAACTCACTCACTCCTGTTTCGCCAACCTGCAGCCTCTGCTTCCCGTTGCACCAATGTCCGTGTTGGTGGCGTCCCGAATATCCTCCTGGGATATGTTGTATAATCCTCGACGTCCTTGCTGACTCAAAGTCCTTTGATGGCGTTGTCCTTCGAGGTTCTTTGAGTGTCCTTACGTTGTCTGGTTCACTTGATCACTGTACCGTTTACGGCCATGCGAGTGAATGCATCCACTACTTTCACTCGGCCCCGAACGGCACCTCGGCTAACGGCCCCCGATGATCGTCGTGCGAGCGACGCGAGCAATTTGCTGAATCTGTAGGAGCGACAGAGACGGCCTATCGTGCGGTCTCTGACCCCTTCCAGTCACGAGGGTCGCTCCTACAGGACTCGCGTCGCTGTGTGGAGCAACATACATACGCACGTATATGCATATAAACATACAGGAACTACGTATGTTACATACATTTATACATGCATACCTATATTGCTCCTCAGAAAGCCAACTACGGTAAACGGAGGTAGGGATCCCAGTTTAGATCACGCAATGCGAAAAGGAGAAACTGTTTCTGGACCGATTCAATACGATCCTGATACAATTTATGCTGAGGAGACCATATAATTGAACAATATTCAAGAATAGGTCGTACCAATGAGGTATACAAAAGTTTAGTGATAAAGGGGTCCTTAAACTCCTTTAACCAACATTAATTAAAGCCAAGAGCACCTTTAGCTTCATTTACGATGTTAGAGACATGAAGATTGAAACAAAGTTTTGTGTCAAAAAGCACACCCAGATCTTTGACAGTAAAAATTCGGTGCAAGGAAATGTTAATTGTATAATTAGCAAACAGTTTTCGGAATATCTGTCCTCAACAATACCCTCTGAGTCCTTCATTTTAAAACAAGTAAGAGGGCTCTAGTCGAGACTGCTCGACTAGGAGATACCCTGAACCCTGCAAAGTACTGATATTCCAATCATTCTACACCGATACGCACGCATCCCTACGAACGCATAAACACGCGCTCTGCATACTGCGCAGTTACCAGTTACTGCGCATGGGCTGCCGTGTGGGCTATATTATGAGAATTTATTTGCTGAATAAATCTTTTTTTAGTGGTACTATCTTCATTAAACTTTCAGAACGTGATAATAACATTCAAATGTGTGTATATGCCAAAGCACAAGTTTTTAGTACATGATATGTTTTTTTTTTTAATTTGGTGCGAAAAGGGCGTGGTATCCAAAATCTGTAAATTGCAAAATCTTTTTATTTATCATTTATTAGGTCTAACAGTATTTAAATTAGGCTGATCAAGAATTTATATACTTTATGGGGTCTGCCACGCCTCCTTCTGCCTGTTACATACTTTTAACAATACCATTATACCATGATTTCCCATTTTCAATGGGTTCAGGTTAAAAAAATTAAACATTTGAAAAAATATAACCGTAGTAATACTACAAATAAAATTAGTGGCAGGGGTAAGACTGATGGCTTAGTAACATTAGACGCACAAATACTCGATATAAAAGATAACGTCAATTTCAATTATAATGTGAGCCTAGGACTATATACTATAAAAAGATTTGGATTGACCCATGACATAAATTTAAACATCCAATTACAACAAGTAAAAAAGCTCTAGTCGAGACTGCTCGACTACGAGATCCCCTGAACCCTTCCAGAAACTAATATTTCAATAATTCGTCACTTCATTTCTACTTACACATGCAAACACACATACACACATACGTACGCACGTATAAACAGGCATGGGCTGCTGTGTATGCTTTCTGTGGGAACTTATTTGTTTAATAACTTTTTTTGTAGACGGACAATTTTGATAAAACTTTCAGACCGTAATAATAACATTAAAATGTGTGTATGTATCAACTCACAAGTCTCTAGTATTTGAAATACGGATTTTGCAAACTTGTAGGGAAGGGGGTGCTATGAGGGGTAGGGGGTAAAATATGACAAAAACCGAAATTCTTAAAAATACATATGATTCTACATTTTAAATTTGGAGACTCTATCTTCAAAGGTGTAGAAGATATAATTTTATAACCGATTTTCGATAAGGTTTTTAATCGATAACAAAATAACGGGAGTAGTTATCGTTTTTTATTTTTCTTCTGCTCACACTTGTGTGTGTTACAGATTGCTGACACTCACATCTGTGTTTGTAGTTGTTGTTGCAAGCTTAGTTTGTTTTGTGCACGATATTTCTCTTCATGCGTGACACTCTTTATTCTGTACATCCGCCAATCTTAATTTGTTGTTTGTTTTTGTACTCTCAACGCATGCTATCTCTCTTTGCTCTTTGCTATCCGTCTGTTTTGATTGACCCCAATCGCCAAAATGATATGCTGTAAGAAATCAGGCTCCTTTAGGCTGTTAGTTGATTCTGCACAAGAACAATTTGTTAATTGTTGGTTGTGCGAGAATTTTATGCATACAAAATGTGCCGGTCTCACTGGTCGCGACTATGGCAAAATCATGTCAACTGCCAAAATTGGTCGTGTCCGACTTGTTTGGAGAAACAAATAAATTTCTTCAAGATGTGTAATTCGGTGAGAGTTAAATTTTTAAAATTGAGTAAAATTTAAAAAAAGCTTTCTAGTAATTTGGAAGCTGGGGAACAAATTTTAAATCAGTACAATTTTGAACCTCCACATATTCAAATGGAGACTACTTCATTATTCTTTACCAATGTTGTCTCCTAACTCACTTGCTCCTCCTTCTCCTACTCAGGATTCTATATATAACAAGCCGACAGTCACTTCTGACACTATTGCTCCCACCTTATCAGTAGTGTCTCCTCGAAAGCAAATTTTTATATCTAGGCTTTCAGCCGACACAACTTGTGATGCAATATCAGAGTATACTGCTAATAAGTCCCTTGTGAAAGTTTTTATTTCGAAATTTAATTTTGCGACTCCTCGTGAAATTGCTTCATTTAAAATCAATGTGCCGGTAGAATACTTTACAACTTTATGTGATTCCAAGTTTTGGCCTCCACATATAGTTGTAGATGAATTCAAGCCGAAGAATCGTAATAGATTACCTCCAGTAACAATCAGTGTAACTTCGGTACAATCTAAATCGAGCATTGTATCAAAAAACTAAATTGGAACAATTCTTCATCGCACTTGTCTTTAGCATACCAAAACGTTCGGGGCCTAAATTCTAAACTCAAAGGTCTATTTTTGAGCAATTTCAGTTTTCAATATGATGTCATTGCGTTCACAGAAACGTGGTTAAGTCCTAATGTTCATAATATAGAGATTCTCTCTAATAATTTCACTATTTATAGATACGATCGATTGATACGCAGAGGTGGTGGTGTCTTAATAGCTGTTAAGGCCGATTTCCTCTCTGGGGTCAAAATAACTCTTGCATCCTGTTCCCTATGTGTCACTTGTTCTTACGTTCCTCCCTCTTCTGATATTCAGGTTTATGCACAACATTTAGCTTGTATTAAAGAAATTTAAATGATATAGAAATATAAATGATAGTGACTTATTTCTAGTGTTGGGTGACTTTAATATACCTAACACTTTTTGGGCATCAACTTCTAATTTTAATTACCTTATTCCGTCCACAGACCATTACATTTTTAATGAACTGTTTAGCCTCTCTATGTTTCAAATGAACTCTGTTTTGAATCATTTGAATCGTTCTCTCGATCTCGATCGATACCAGATCAACCCCTATATATATGCCTGAAGATTTACATCATCCCACTTTAGAGGTATTATTTTCCATAAATACTCAACCAACTTTTGCTTATATTCCTCCTAAAAATCGTCGCTGTTATCGTAAATCCAATTTTGTCTTGCTTAATAATTTAATTAATTCAACTGACTGGTCACTTTTATATAACTCTGCTGATATTAAACTAAATCCTTGATATGTGTGTTCCTTTGTGTTGTAAGGCGGCTCATCAGCGACCCGCCTTTCAATGTATTTTTGTAGTATGTAAGTAGCGTGTAATTTGTAGTGTTTAAGCAATATATTTTGTAGTATGTAAGTAGCGTGTAATTTGTAGTGTTTAAGTAACATATTTGGTAGTATATAAATAGGTTATAGTAGTATTCAAGCAACAGATTTTGTAGATTGTAAGTTGCACACGAAGTGCCGGCTAGAAAGCCATGTTGTGAAGTTGCACACGAAGTGCCGGCTAGAAAGCCATGTTATTAAGTTGCACATGGAGTGCTGGCTAGGAAGCCGTGTAGTTTTAAGTTTCCATGTTTTATAGGATATATTAGATATTAAGATTTTGTTTAGATTAAGCCTTTTGATTTTTTAGTAGATTAAGTTTGTTAACATAGATTCGAATAATTGCTCGAGCGCGCGCAATCCCGACGATCGGCAATGCAACCTTGCGTGGTGAAAGCTCGAGAGAGCGAGAGCGCATTGGTGAAGTTGCATTGCCGACGCCGAGGGGAGTTGCGCGACCGAGGGAGGCAGCAGAGCCGAGCGCGCAAGGAAGGCAAGTAAGATTCAAGAGCTCAAGGCGAGCAGACGCGTAAAATTGTGAAAAGGGAAGTAAGATTCAAGAGCTCAAGGCGAGCAGACGCGTAAAATTGTGAAAAGGGAAGTAAGATTCAAGAGCTCAAGGCGAGCAGACGCGTAAAATTGTGAAAAGGGAAGTAAGATTCGAGAGCTCAAGGCGAGCAGACGCGTAAAATTGTGAAAAGTGAAGAAAAGGGTGACTTAGAGTTTAAGAAGAGCAGACGCGAACAGCGAAGAGAGAGACAACTAGGATAGCTCGAAACAAGCAAAACGTAAAGTAAGAATAAAGGGAGAAAAATATATAAAGATTCATAACGTTCTTTTTATTTAGTTAACCCGAATTTCGTAGCGTAGTTAATCTAGCAACTAAATAACAACAAAGTAATTAACTAACTGACTAATTGGTAGTTGAGCGTGGCGGCGGCCTGTTCACCGGAAGGAGAAATCTCCGGCTAGAAAACCTCGTCCCGAGTGAGCATCAGCGGCAACGCTTACATGATCCTCGGCTGGCGGGTCTACCAAAGTAGAAAATAAACCAAATAACATCCCGTAGACCCGAGCATGGCACTGGCCTGCTCAACTAACACTACCTAACCTCATAGTAGCACTCTTTTCCCCCTTCTCTCCCCTCCGTGCCCCGCAGAATACAAATTGTCTTGCAAGTTCCGACCCTGGCCAGACCGAGTCGACCCCGGCTGGGAAACGTTACCTTACAAGTGGCGCCCGAGCAGGGACCCGGGGCTGGAGAGAGCGTGGTATACGGGCGGCGTAAAGACCCGCGTGTATGCCCAAATAAAAGGTGCTGGGTGGTAGAGGTTATGGTGTAGTTGGTGCAAATTTTTTTTTTTATATAAAAGGTATATGTAGAAAAGGTAAAAATAAAAGGAGATATATATAGAACTCGAAAAGAACGAATAGTAGAAAGACAGGAAAGAAAATTTTTTTTTTTAAAGTAATAATATAAAGCGAAGTGCTCAGTGACGGTCGGATATACCCTACGGCGGCCACGTGGTTGGCCACAGAAAGTGCGAGAAGAAAAAAAAAACGGTTACGGCGTCGGCGCCAAAGAGTGTAGCGCGCGCCGAAAAGTACAGCGCGCGCCAAAGTTGCGTAAAGCGCAGGCGGAGAACGCGTACATGCATGAGCACGCGCCGGGCCGGCTTAGCACGCGTCGCCTGCAATAGCGGACAACGAAGAGCAGGAGTGACAAAGAACGAAAGTGACAAAGAATAAAAGTGAGAAAACAGAGAAAAAAAAAAAAAATATATATATATAATATATGGAAAAAAGTAAAAAAAAAGGTGAAGTGCGAGAACTATAGTCGGGCATACCCGCGTATACCCTGCTGCCGCCACGTGATTGGCCGCGACCAAAACGTACGCAACGGTAACGGCAACGGCGCGAGCGCATCGGCGCCCAAAGTACAGCGCGCGCCGAAACGTTGTGCAGAAGCACACGCACACACACAAGCGCATGGGCATGCACATGCACGCGTCGGTCCAGCATAGCACGCGTCGAGCATTGTGAGTGAAGGCAAGACCAAAGACGAATCGAAGGAAAATATATATGTATATATATGTATGTATATATATATATAAATGTATACATGGATATGTATATATACACACACATCAACATACATGATGGTTTTGTTTTAAGTGAACACGAAACAGTAAGAATAATTTTTTTCGGTGAAAATCAAGTGCATGGCGAGTCGAATATACCCTACTGCCACCGCGTGACAGGCCGGGGTAGCAGTAACGGCAACGGCACGAGCGCAGCGGCGCAAATAGCGGACAAAAGGCAGAGCAGAAGTGCCAAGTGACAGCGAAGAGGGTATATGCGCGATTTTTTTTTTGGGTCGAAGGGAAAAAAAAAAAAAAAAATGGTGAGAAGTGAACAGTGAGAGAAACAGAAGGAAAAAATAGATATGTATGTATAGATATATGTGTAGACGTAGTTACATATATATATATGACTAGTGCTGCGGCGAGTCTGGCATAGCCTGAGAGTGGACAGTGAAAAAGACAGAGAGTTTTTTTTTGAGTGAGAAGTACAGACTGCATGGCGAATATACCCGACAGTCGACGTGCGAGTTACGGGGTATCGAAGCGTGGCGGGCCAGAGGCCATAAAACTGAAGCGAACAGTGGGACGAGTGAAATAAAATAAAATAAAATAAAATAAAATAAAATAAAATAAAATAAAATAAAATAAAATAAAATAAAATAAAATAAAATAAA